>VXBC01003930.1:345242-660604 GCA_013399945.1 Ploceus nigricollis | reverse complement strand
CGAGGGGCGGGCGGCGGTGCGGGTGGGGCCGGACGGCGCCCAGGTGCTGCTGTCCGACTGCCCCCCGGACGCGCTGCGCCGCTTCCTCCGCCTCCTGCGGCTCAAGGTGGCCGCCGGGTCGCGGGACGCGCCGCGCCGCCCCCGCCTGCTAGAGCGGCCGCCGCCGTCCTTCTCCGTCATCAGCCCGGTGCAGGAGCGGGACCTGCTGTGCGGCCCCGGCCGCCGCCGCCCCGGCGAAGANCCTACAGAACATGCTTCTAGGTATTTTTGTTTTCCCAAGAGGTTTAGATTCTCAACCAAAATTTTATAGTATGAATATAAAGAATTGTATATATTTTATAGTTGATATATATTTTAATTAAAAACAAAAATAGGAGCATAATTGCTAGGATGCAAACTTGTGCTGAAAATGGAAAGTAATGGGAAAGGGCCTTAAAGTGGAAAAAAACCTGCTTTACAAACAAAAATCATAAATGAGTTTAACTTACTTATATGGTCACAGAGGTGTTTCCACATACCTGATATTTTAGACTGGTTACAATTTAAATCTTATGTGTTAATAATTTTCTTATGTAGTCACCACAAGCTTTTCAGAGACTTCTTACCATCTATCGGCTCCTGTATGTTCTCATGCCAAGACATTGGCTTCCTAGCCACCATGTGAACTGGAGAGAAATGAGACAGGTGAATGACTTTAATGTGAATTTGGCATCACAGCCAGGTATAGAATATGTATTATTAAACTGCATGTGCATAAAAGAAACTGAGGTAGAAATACTGATTAATGGCAACTTCTAGGAAGGGAAGGGCATTAACTGTGCTAAAGGCCCTTCAACAGGATGCTGCCTGTGCTTACCATATCAGAGTCCCACCCCACCCAAGGGGCGGCCTGCAGAGTGCCAAGTCTCAGGAAATTATTTTTCTTTGTTGTTTTATTGAAAAATCTAGACCTGAAAGAATCTACTTGTATCACCTGCTTGTGCTAGCACAGACTGTGAATTGGCAGGTAGAAAGCAATCAGGACCTGAAGGAAGAGGGTGTATTGTTGGGGCCCTCTACCCTACCTTGGCTCTGTATTTACACTGAATTTGTAAGTTCCACATCCTAAATAGTTGCCTCACTTCTATGTGGTTACTGAAGGCCCCATCTGGGCAAGTGGGTCATGTCTCAGTTCTGTCTCTGAGTGTGCAGACCAGTTCCTCAGGCAAAAGGGAAGTGCACCAGTTGCCCTTTCCAGGTTTACCCCTCTCACTGGCCACTGCTGCCACGCTTGGGTGCAGCAGTTTGTCCCTGACGTGCAGCTGAGAACTGCGGGCCTGCCTCCGGTCCCCCCGACTCCCCTCACGGCTTTTCTTGCCCCCGGGGCTTTACGCCGGTTCCTTGTGGCCGCGAGGCCTCACCGGGATGGAGGGGGTTCACGGTGTACTTCGTGAAGAGCAGCTGCCAGCGGCGCTCCTTCTTGGCCCGCTCGGCGTGGAAGCGGTTCTGCAGCGCGTCCGGCGGATCCCTCTCGCCGCGGGGAGCGGCCATGGCCGCGCCGGCTGCGCGCGTCCCGCGGCCTTGGCAACGCCCGCGTGCTGCCGGCAAGGCCGCTGATTGGTCCGTCCGGCGCTCCGCCTCGCGTCCTTCCCTTCCCGCCTCCTATTGGCCGCCGAGTTAAAGCCCCCGGCGCTGATTGGCGGCGGCGCACGCGGCGCGTTTGAACGGCCGGCGGGGCGATGGAGGCGGCGGAGCTGCGCTGCACGGCGGCCGTGGAGCAGCCGCTGCCGGGGGGANGGAGTGCCGGGCGGAGGTGAGTCCCGGGGCGAGGGGGCGGCCCCGGGTAGCGGCCCTGCGCTCACAGCGCACCCCCTCCTGTCCCGCAGGTGCCCCGCGCGGAGAGGCGGCCCCTGGCGAGGCTCTCGGCGGAGCAGGAGGCGGTGCTGGGCGCCGTGCGTAGCGGGAAGAGCATCTTCTTCACCGGCTCTGCAGGTGAGGGGTCCCGGCGACTCTCAACGGCTCCCCGGGTACAGTGCTGGCCACTGACCTGTTGCTTCTCTCTCGAAGGGACTGGGAAGTCGTTCCTGCTGAAGAGAATCGTAGGCTCCCTCCCTCCGAACATCACCTACACTACAGCCAGCACGGGAGTAGCAGCTTGTCACATCGGTGGCACTACTCTCCACGCCTTTGCAGGTGATGGCCTGCCCGACAGCAAGGGGCTGGGAGCTCTTACTCCCTTCCCAAAGAATCAGGAGTATCCTAAAGCATTGGTTTTTTGTCCTGTGACAGGGATCGGCTCTGGGAAGGCACCACTGGAACAGTGCATTCAGCTGGCAGAGAGGCCAGGGGTGCGCCAGCATTGGCTGGCCTGCCAGCACTTAATTATTGATGAGATTTCAATGGTGGATGGCAAGTTCTTCGACAAGCTGGAAGCAGTGGCAAGGTGAGCAATTGTCAGGTCAAACTAGCAGAAATGAATTTCTCTGAACTTCTAGTCTGCTTCCTTTCTTTTGTTTTGTGAATGGATACAAGGCAGCTGCAGGTACAGGACTGTAAGGAAGCATGAAATCATAGCATCTGGGTTGATCTTTACCATGAGATAGGTTTTGGTCATGTCCATTCCTCACTCACAGCTGTGGCTGTTTGGGTTATTGTCTCCATCTCCTGAGCTACATGCTGTCTATAGAGCTGAATCCAGAATATACAGCTCTGCCCAAAAGGTCTCTCTTGGAAGAGAGAAATAGCTGTAGTATAACAACCACTAAAGAACCAAGACTGGTAATGACCTCTGGGCTAGATAAGCAAAGCAAATTTAATGTCTTGTACTAGCACTGCTTAATTATTTGAGCTCTTCTGAGGCAGCTGGGGGTAAACATCTTTCACTGCAAGTTGTCTAGGTTTGAATATACTGACAGATTAAGAAGTAACTTCTGGGACCTGACTATATCCAGATTCTGGAGGATGTTCAAAACTTCTATCCCTTTCAGGGCCGTCAGAAAACGGGATGAGCCTTTTGGAGGAATTCAGTTAATTATCTGTGGGGATTTCTTACAGTTACCCCCAGTCTCCAAGGCTAATGAAGAAACCAAGTTCTGCTTCCAGGTACTGGAACTGTCCCTAAACTCATTCTCATACTTCAGTCTGCCTCTTTCTTAACAAGAGAATGATTTTTCCAGGCAAAAAGCTGGAGGAAATGCATCCACATAAACATGGAGCTGACTGAAGTGCGGAGACAGACTGACAAGACCTTTGTCTCAATCCTGAGTGCAATCCGTTTAGGCAGGTGAGGAGAAACTCATCTCTCTTTGTAATCCCTGCTCCCCACTGATGAAGCAGAAGAAAGAGCAGTTTGTCACTTTTCTGTACTCTGTCAGGAATGTGTGGCTGTGGGCAAAAGCTATAAATGCTTTAGTTAACGTAGACAGGTTTCATATATGCTGCGCTGGTAAGGAAGGACATTTCCTAGGGTCCCTCTGCAATTTCTGTGAATTAATTCAAAGGATCCTGACCTGGCAGGGCTGGGGCACACACTGGCTCTGCTCTCTGACTTTGTGCAGGTATCCTTCTCTGTCCTCTCTGGAGGTCTGTAGCTTGCACAGACTGATCTAGCTGTGTGGAGGTTACTGCTGCTCAAACCTGTTCCTGATCACTTTAAAGAATCCCCTTTTCCTGGCTACCAGGTGCACGGAGGAGGTTACCAGACAGCTGATGCAGACAGCTGCTCACAAGTCTGAGCGTGATGGGATCCTGGCTACGAGGCTCTGCACCCACAGAGATGATGTAGAAATAACCAATGAGAGACGCTTGCAACAGCTACCAGGTGAACTCGGTGGAGGAAACTGCTGGCTCTGGGGCTGAGCTCTGCGTGGATGCAGTGGGGGTGCTGGAGGGTCAGGTGGAACTAGTGTTCTGTCATGCACAGCAGCACCAGTCCAAGCTCTATGTGTTGGAGTTGAGATGTCTAGGGAAAAAATTCAGTTTTTTGTTTAAAAAGCCACGATGTCACTATTTGGTTTGTAAGAGACAGCAAGCTCCTTGCTTGCTGTGAGATAGGGTGGGTAATTTATTGCCTCCACACCCCTATTTTTTCTTTCTGTGGCATCTTAGAAGGGCCATGCTCTATCCAGCTATGACTTGAATTAAAGGCTATTTAATTTTTTGTCTCTTTTGGCTTGCTGGCCCTTGGATTCTTCCTTAGTCTGCTTTGGAGATCTGGTGTTGGTAGTGAGTGAAACTGCTCAAAGCGCTGTCTGCTCAGTTCTTATTTACTGCTGACCTTTCATTCCTGTGCCTTTTCATGCTCTGGAAGTTATATAGGGAAGAGAAGCAATACTGAGCTCTCTGCTGTTAGATGTGACTAGGTTTGTGTGAGGATGTCCTAGCAGCAGAGCAGAAGGGATATTAAAAGAGGAATTACTGTTAGAAATAAATGCTGAACCTCCTGAAATGCTATGTAGAGTATGTTCAACAGTTGTAAGTTCTGTCTTTCTTTCCTTAACAGGAGAAGCACATGTGTTTGAGGCTTTGGACAGTGACCCAATGCTAGTGAAGTTAATTGATGCTCAGTGTCCTGTGGGTGGTAGAGTTGAGCTAAAGCTTGGAGCTCAGGTAAGTGTGTGTACATACATGTGTGACAGACCAGAACAAATGGCATAAGAAAAATGGAGAAATATCAGAGAAATGTATAGAGTAGATTAATATACAGAATGCAAATTCAGTCTAGAATGGCTATGCCCGGCCAACAGAAGACTCTGTCCCAATATGTGTATCTTTTCTGCTTAGAATCTTATCCAGACAGAAGATAAGTTCAGGTCCATGTCTTGGAGACAGTGGTGATTGCTGTGACTTTGACAGACATGTCCAATCAAATTTAGAAGCTTTCCAGTAGCAGAGAGCATGAGCAGTCCTTGCCTGCAGTCTCAGCTCCAGGTACAGCAGCCTTCCCCACCTGTAAAGGTATGGCACAACTTGCCATATTTGCTGGACTGGGCACCTAGCTCTGAGCTGGGGCTGTCAGAATAGAAAGGATGTAGGACTGTACTTAGTAGTAGCACTGTTTGCTTTGCAAACTTGTTCCTTTGTTGTTCCCAGAATCTGTACATGCATAGGCTGGTGATGCCTGGTGGAGGGGAAACTGCTCCCTGGATCTGAGCTCACAGCTGTGGACAGAAATAGCTCAAGTAAAGTGTTCAGTGTTGTAAAATGATGTAGTTAGGAATCCTAGGAAGGAAAAGCTGTGAAATAATTCCAATCAAAAGGGAGATGGTGCTGCAATAGGCAGGATAGGATGATTTGGCCAAATCAGCCTGATGTGCTTATGCTTCCTGGCAAGAGGTTTAGCTGCAGGTAGCTGAACAGGCTGTAGAAGCAGTGCATTAAAGATTTTTCTTTTTCTCTGTAGGTGATGTTAGCAAAGAATCTTGATGTGTCTCAAGGGCTGGTGAATGGGGCACGAGGTGTTGTTGTAGGGTTTGAAAGTGAACAGAAGGGTAAGTAAGTCTTTTGATCTTTTGTTGAAGTGGGAAAATAACAAAACAGTTTGTCATTGGTGGCTGATGACTTCTTAATTTTGTTTACAGCTTGGTAATAATTTGAAGGAAAGCAGAGAGATCTCTGCAAGCTTGGGGCTCTCACGAGCTGTGATGTCATGCACTGCAGCAGCTACAGCTATCTGTAGGCCTCTTGTGTTCTGTATTCTGTATGTAAATGTGTATGCTCATTTGAATTTCCTGTTTGTTCTGTTGAAGCAAATTTTGATGAATTTTTGTTTGTTTTTCTCAAAGAATAATGTTCTGCTACCTGCAAAATGCATTTTTTTTTTCTGCATCTCAATTGGTAAAATACTTGCCTTTAATTCTTCTGCTTAAGTAGGTGTCAAACATCATTTCAGGACATGCTATTAACTGTCTGTGGATTTAGGTTTGGTTTAGGCAGAAAAAAAGGTGTTCTTAAGCTGCTGACATCCTGGTTGTTGAGTGTCAGGAATACATCCCTGTTTTTTTCCTGCCCCCATTCCTACAGGGCTGCCTAAGGTGAGGTTTCTCTGTGGGGTCACACAGCTCATAAAAATGGAAAAATGGATCATTAAAGGACCATCAGGAGTTCATCTGAGTCGTCAGCAATTACCTTTAAAATTGGCATGGGCCATTTCCATTCACAAGAGTCAGGTGGGTGTTCTTGTACAGCTGTCTATAGACTTTTACACCATTATAAACCTTATTTCCTGGGTGAGCTTGCATTGCTGGTGAAACAGGAGGGAAAGCTGAAAGGCCTTTACTGGGGGGGAGCTCCAGAATATGTGTATAGCTGCAGAGAGATAGCATCTCTTTTGCTTGTGGGGCTGTTAGTAGTAGTGGGGTTTCCTTAAGGGCACTGCCATCTGCAGAGCTGGTGTTGGACTATAAATCAGCATTATTTATCACTGTGGGCTGATGAGGGTAGTGCTCCCGTGAGAGCATTAGGGACCTGAGCTCTGCAGTGTAACTGAGGAAGCTGCTGGAGCCACAGCTGTGCTCTTTGGGCCGGACTCACCCTTTGGTGGTGTGCAGTGGGGATTTTTTCAATACACCTTTCAATGTAACAGTGTAATATTTTCAAAGTTCCTTCCTTTCCAGAAGACTTCATACTTGATAAATACTGGTCTTGGAGACCTGTGACCTGTGAGTTTATGCCCATGCCTAGGCCATGCTGTAAATTCTGCTGCACCTGGGACAACCCATGAGACAGGGCTGGCCAGGCCTTACCCAAACTCTCAGGTCTGCCTGAGGATTGTTTGCCTGCTCCAGTTAAGTACTGAGAGTGAAACCAGCAGGATTTCTTTCCCTGCTGTGTTGATTAGATGGGATTTATGGAGTTTGACACAACAAGAGCCTCACTGGAGTTAGTGGATCCTACTATCTACTCGAAATTTCCTGACAGTGGAAAAATGCCTTTGCTTTCTACGGATTCCCTTTTTTTAAAATCAAAACCTTTTACCAAAGATGGTACCTTGGACAAACTCACAGGACAGGTTAGTGTTGATACACCACAATGTTCTTGTTTGTTTGCTCTGTAACCAAGCTCTCTGTGCCTTTGATAGGGCATGTCTTTAGACTGTGTGGAAATCTCCCTGTCTCGTGTCTTTGAAAGTGGGCAGGCTTATGTAGCCCTCTCGCGAGCCCGAAGCCTTGCGGGTCTCCGTGTTCTGGATTTTGACCCAAAAGCAGTGAGAGCTGATCCTGCTGTGCTGCAGTTCTACAGACAGCTGAGACGTCATCAGCTTCTAGCCCAGGTAAAGAAAAATCTCATACTAGCAAAGCCTGCCTTGTGCATCTCTCAAAGATGAGAGATGTGGGCACCAAGATGTTTCTTTTTCTTCCTAAGCAAGATCAACACTTGTAGTGGCAGGAGAGATGAAACTGCAGAGAGGGCATGTAGCAGGGCAGCTCTTGGTGGCAAAATATCCACTGTAGTGTTGGGGCTGTGTAACACTACCTGGTCCTCTGGGCAAAAGGATGGGTTGGGATTCTTTGATCCTCCTCTTGCAGTAAGGAATTAAAGAGAAGTGGGCACAAAAGAAATTTCTGGTTTTTTTTTCTTTTTCTCCTCAAAGGATTCACTACACACCCATTCAGATGCTGATGAGAAGGAGAACTGGAAATGCAACTGAGAATGCTCTGCTAGTTTCTGGGAGGAGTCAGCTCAGTCTGCTGAGATGCAGCAATCTTGCTGTGTATATTTGACAACACAGACAAAGTCAAAGGAGATTTTTTAGGTGTTTGCTCCATTGAGCTGACTCTGGATATGTAGAACTATCCCCATCTCCCATCTCTGGAATTTGGAAGGCTTCTGCAGACCCCTTCTGAGTCCCCAGCCTTGAGTACTCCTGTGTCACAAATGCAACTCTAGCAAACAAAATGACTGAACAAGGATGTGCCTGAGGGACATTTCTACAGTTTTATCCTGTTTGAGGGATTTTCCTACCATTCTCTCCTGCCTGCTAATTGTATTTTATTACCTGCACATATAGACTGAGACCTGTGTGCTCTTCTTCAAGTATACCACTGCTGAGAAACAGAAAGTGCGTGTCCTCTTTGCTTGGATGGATTGTTCACAGGAGCTGCTGACACAAGGGAAAGCAGTGCTAAATATCTGGAATACTTGATTTGCCTGCAAGAGAAGAGCTGTTCTTGCTGCCTGACTCCAGGAGTCTGCATAACTTCTTCCACAAGCAGAACTGTCAGAGTTGCACATTGCCTGTTATGCTATAACGTTTTTATTAGTCTATTGCATACAATGAGGTGATTTTTTTTAACCTTTTGAGATGAGCTGGCACTATTTAAAAATAGGAGGAAGTCCTACATCTTATACCCATAATTATGGAACAATAAGAAGTGTGAAGATTCATTATCCCAGGAGCAAGAAGGGGGTCAGAGGAGATGGGTGCTGGTGCCCTCTTGTTTAAACACATGAGGCTCCCATTCAGATGGGAGTTTCTCCTGGAAAGAATGTCTGACTAATAAGGTGGAACTTGAGTGTGCAATAGAGTAATGGCTAAGGACACGTGAAGTGAGCTGTAACTTCACTCATTTCAGCAAAAGAAGAGACAAGCAGAACTAATGTACTGCCTTCTTAACAAAGGAGAAGTTTTGGTCTTTGTATTTTAGCACTTTGCTTAAAGCTAAAGTATCTTGCATATTTTAAAATGTTTTACATATGGGAATAACATGAAATAACATTCAGCTGGAACTTGTCTCTTGCAAGGGAATTCTCTAAAAAAGCCTTTGCAGTGTAAGCAGTTGAAGGCCATTTCTTGGCAGCTGCTCTCCTTAAAGCCAGGAAAGAATGTTGACTAGCCAGAGATTAACATACAGAAAACAGACTTTGATAGGATTTCAAAATGTATTTTTTTAGTATTTTTTTGTTTTGTTTTGGGTTTCTTTGTTTGTTTTGTTTGATTTTTTTTTTTTTCTGGGCTTGAGAAGGTAGAGTCTTGGAGGAAGCAGTAGTTAAGGCAGAAGTGTGACTATTATTCAGAGAGGTTCTTAATGCATCAGCACATTGTTTCTTTAAAGAAGCTTGGTGAGGAGTGGATGGAAGTATCTGGAAGTGGAGCTGGAGCCTATGGAAGGCAAGGCCCAAACCTTGTGCCTGGCAGGGGGACTGGTTTCAGCTGGCACTCTTGTGGGTTTTTAAAGATGGGATGCTGCAGTATAATGAGGGATTTATGTTGCATTGGACTTTAAAGTGTGGGATCTGAAATGCCCAGAATGTTAAAGTGAGTTTTACTGTTGGGGCAGACAACTATGAAGAATATGCCAGGCAAGTCCATCATTGACAATTAATTGGTTTATTGAGTGACTATGTAAGAGCAATGAGATAATGCAGGTTCAAATCCTTTAATACCTCTAAAAAATTCCTGTACCCCTGTAATTGCAAGACAATTTAGAGTGTAAGACTGGTGATTATGTACAATGCAAATAAACTTTAAATTATGATCTTGTGAAGTAACTCACTTAACTGCAGCTTTCATGGGCTTAGGGACTGAAATCTTTGCAGTTGTACTGGGGGGGTGGGTTGGTGCCAGTTTGAGATAAAATGCTAAACAGAACTTAAAGATGAAAAGGTTAATCAATATTTCATTTAGTATTAAATCTACGTGAAATATTGCGGATGCATTCTCGGTGATGGAACTGTGGAAGCAGAATTGCTGTGGCTTTCAAAAGGCTGGCAGCTGTTCTGAAGCCAAAAGGTGTCCATCTGTGTAAATTTTGGATGTTCTCACTTCCAGCTAGAGCAGATATAAGGACAGGTGCTGAGTTTGAAAGCTTCTATTTAAATCCTAAAAGAAGCAGTCAGGACAATTCTGAGCTGTCAGGCTCTATCATGGCTCCCCTTTGGTCGGGATTATGATGAGGCCTTTTTTAAATGGAATAATGCTTCACTATAAATGAGCTAAAAAAAAATATCTTGTAATACAATAAATATCCCTTCTTCCACATTCTCCCTAACTTTTTAATGTGGTGATTGTACTGGAAGAACAGAGATGCTCCTCTCTATTAGGCCGTCAAATGCAGAAGAATCTGAAGACCGAGCAGCTTTTTACAGGAGGCGGCCCCAGGCCAGCCCCAGCCCGTCGGGTGCTGCCGCTGCTTCCAGCTGGGTTACTGCGGGGACAATTCACGCGGCTCAGGCCAGAGCAAGCACCGGTGCCATCCTCAGCTCGCACAGCCGACAGCTTGTGCTTCTGCCCTGCGTGGATCTTCTCCGCAGGCTCTGCTCCTTCAGGGAACAGCTCTGCTCCGCCGCGGGGGCTGCAGAGGGCCCGGGAGCATCTCCTCCCGCTGCCCCTCGGCCTGGCTGCTCCAGGGCTCCTTCCTCCCGCGTTTTCCCCGCAGCCCGCAGTTCCCCCCCTCAGGCTGTGGCTGGCACGGTCTGGAGCTGGCCAGGTCGGGGCAGCCCCGGCCCCTCCTCCCAGAGGCTCCACGGCACCTGGGCTGGGCCGGCAGAAGCACCGGGAGGCGGGAGAGCAGCGCCCATCCCCGTGCGGGGCTGCAGCAGCGTCCGGGCAGGAGAGGAAAGGCTGGAGCCGCTCGGGACAGCGGACAGGGACAGGCAGGAGCTGGCCCGGTGCAGCCCGAGCCCAGGGGACAGGACGGGCTCCATGAGGGCACTCGGCTGTGCAGTGATGGCTGGTATCCCCGTGGAAAAAGAGGCTTCCATGACTGTACTCCCATAAATAGGGGGAATGAATATTGTCTCTCTTCACAAACTGAAGAGAAAGCATTTAAACATCTGCCTTAACTGCAGCTATTATTAAGTGAATTAAACTAAGAGTTTGATTCATAATTGGTATTTCTGTTACCACGAAGTACAGCCATTCTCATTTCAAATACATTAAACCATAAGAAACTGCTTTATACCAGCTAAAGCTCCATAATACAATTATGTGTTATTGGAAGCATAATTCACAAACGGAGTGTTATTAAAACCTTACCAGCTTCCAGTTTAAATCTTTGTATGGTGATTTAACACCCTTCCTCTTCTTTATGTGACATTTTCATTATAATTAAACCTGAATGTGTCCTCACAGTCTGTGCCCACTAGTCCTGTGGGCACAGGAAAGGCAGCAATAGTCCTGTTGGTCTTGGATGCTGTAATAAGATTGTGTCTAGGAATTAGACCTCCATATCCAGAATTGCTCTGAATAGATAAAAAATATGCTACTCTTAAGTAATGGAAATGCAGTACATTATTGGTTGTGCTATGAATGCTAATAATGTCATTTTTCTTGTAGATATTACAAGTTTCTCATTTTATATTAGGCCACTCCGTGACATGTAATTGTCTTCTGCTGTTAAATCTAAGCAGTTCTATTATTAGCATGAGAAAAGCCCTGAATTGCTAGAGATTGCATTTAGATGTGTAAAATTTCTATTTTGCTGTTTCCTATATAACTATTTTATGCTTGTTTCTATTACAAATCATAAAATGTTGTATGGAATATTTTAGCTGAGCTACTGACTAGTATATAATTTATGAAATCTGGTTATAGAGGCAAAATAAGTTGATAAGAAGTCTAAGAGTAGTTTTTCACTTACAATTATTGAATACTGCACTATTTGATTTTCTTTCTTTTAAATTTGTTATGGTGTTGATACAGGGGGCTGTCAGATGTGACAAAGAATGTATGAGAGCCCTCCTGGGGTGGCAGCTCTGTAGGCACCAACAACTTTCTAACTGGTACCACATGTGGACAACTGGGTTCCAAGGTAACACGTGTTTTTACTAAATTGTTTATTACAATATTTCTGCAATGACAGCTATGATAAAGAGGTCTCTGACAGATATTTAAGATTCTTAATTAAGATTTTTAAAGTTATTATTATTGGACTTCATTGGGTTTTTTTTCCCCCTCTTATTTCTCAAAATATATGTTTTTTGTCAACAGACAGGTGGATGTGTACAGGAACCACACCTTCTATTTACTGCTTCTTAAGCTACTGGGCTATATATAGGTTTTCTGTAGGACAAAGGTTGGTTTTTTTTTTTTTTTAATTACTATAAACACCCTGAGAATTACAGGGGGATTTGCACAGATTTCCAGTAGGAGGTTAGGAGTTGGTCCAGGTCTTTAGAATTTGGATTCTGTTTTCTTTATTGAAAGATCTGTGATTCCCTCTAATTGAGGTTAGAGAGGGTATAATATATTTGAAGACAAAGCTAGACATTAAATTAAAAACATAAGTAAAACTTCTTAAGATTATTCCAGTAGCTAATAATTCACAAAAACAAGGCATCACATATCTTTTAGTATTTCCAAGTGAAGGCTGGACAAACTTACTGAATGTAACAAATCAAATATGAAAAACATTGATGTGAATTAATGACAATAACTTGGATTAAAAAACAACTTCTAAAGGTTGTGATTTATCTGGGAAGAGAGTATGTAGTGACCAGACTGTTTTTAAATTGTTCCATAAGAAAATTCTGGTAAGTTACCTTTGTGTTTGTGTTGGATTAATAGGACACCTTGTATTAAAATATTTGACCATAATAACACTAGGTCCTTTCAACTGACATTTGGAAATACAAAGTAAATTTTAAAAACAGATCTTGAATCTCGAGCAATGAGCTAGTAATTCATTGCCAGAATGTCAATGCATAATGCAGAGGGAGTTTACCAGATCTAATTTAATAATAAAGAAGGAAGCTTTGAAATTGTTTGGGTTTTACCTGCTTCCTCTCCAGATGAGAGAGACCTTGCAATAACCTTAACCCTTTTACTTGTGATGGCAGGAAGCTATGGCTATTTTAACATAAAATCCCCACTGAAAATAGAACACATCAGATGATTCAGTCAGGTCAAAATGACAAACTTTCATAAAATGTTGTCCCTTTGTCTTCATTAGCCATAATTATTGCTGTCAGTTAAACTTTGGGACAAATATTACATGTCTTCCTTTTGTTTTAAAAATAAAGGATAAAAATGGCTCTGTAGAAACAATTTTAAGTTCATGTTCAAGATACAGTAATATTTTTGACAGATTGCTGTGAAGTCTTGTGCACTCTCGGCTCTCAAAAGTACAAGGTCAAAAATATTGTTTGTGATGCCCTATATATTTCAACAGAAATATTGTCAAAACAAATTATAATCAGGTTTTGACACTTGTCCTGAAAGTGTCAAGGCCTCCATAAAATATAATACCTCAGAAGCTTCAGGCAAAAAATTGTAAGTGTAATATTCAGTCAGTAACTCTGTAAGGTGTAGATCATCTTGCAGTGCTCAGTTTTGGGGTCAGGACACTAATATGAGAAAGAGGTATCAGCCCTTTAACAACCTTTGCTATGGATTTCATGAGATGTTCTTGAAAAAAAAAAAAAGGGGAAAACCCCCCAGTGTGGCATGCCACACCCCCAGCTAGACAATAAAAGCCCAACCTCCCCAAAAAATAGATTCAGCACTGTTACAAGCTCTAACAGCTCCAAGCAGGGTGCTGGGAGTGGGATATCAAGCTGAGGTGAAAGCTATATAAAAAACTGAAGATGGAGAGGGCACATAGCATCTGAAGAATTCTGTTTAGAGCCAGAGAAATGGAATCATTAGGAGTATGTCCAGATCAAGATGTGCAGCTGAAGTAAATTTAGAATAGTTACCAAGCATTTTTCCAGATTCAATAATGCCTGTGGGTCTTTGGGATAGTTAAGAGATCCAGTATGGTCCATAAGTGTCTGAAAGAGCAGGGGGAGGCACAGGATCATCCTTTAGCACCTTTGGTGTCACTGGGGAATGGCCAGAAGTATAAAAATAGAGTTGATGATGTGAGGAAGGAGGGACAGGAGCAGCACCCAGGCAAAGGCCGTTCAGCAGTGCTTGCAATGCTGTGCACAGAAAGGACATCAGCTCAAATTCAAAAGGAGCTGCTGGCTGTGTTCTCTGCTGCAGAAGAGTTTGTCAGCTCACCTTGGGGCAGCAGATGGACAGTCTGTTCAGAAGCCATTAGGAAGCATTATGGTGAAGCTGGTGCTGGGGGCAGACAAATGACTACAACCCTTGTCAGATGCATCCCAGTCCAATGAGGAGATGCTGAGGTATTCTGAAAAGAAGTTGTGGCTAGGGGCAGATACACTGCACATGTAGACAAGTGTTTGGAACAGTAGAAAACCTAGCAATGAGTTCCAGTAAATCTTTTTTGACTCACATGAATTATGTTTTGTTATGATGGACTCCTTGAAGAGGGGGAGGTGGGTGGAGAAGGCATTTCTAGGACATTTTAGAGATGACAAAAAATATGTGCTACATGTAAATATATAAAATACATAGGATGATTACATGTCCACAGGCTGATTATATACAAATAGATTTCATCCCAAACAAGTGGAAAAAGACACAACCCCCCCTGTAAATCTTACCAAAAAGGAAGATATTTTATTTCCAGAGCTCAGTGAAGCATATTTTGTCTTTACCTCTCAGTTCATAAAGACCTCATCTTGCTCTCACTGAAAATATTTGCTAGAAATCACAGGTGAATTCTCTGCTTAGCATGCTGACAGAGGAGAAAACTGCTTTATATCTCCTTTTTTTCCCCCTTCATCTAGACTTTGGCTGTGAGTATCTTATTTCAAAAGGAATTTACTTGTGCTAAACCCCTAAATGTGTATGCTTTCTATACTGAAATGAAAACTACATTTTTTCTAGTATTTGTTTTGCATACTTTCCAATAACTGAGGGGGAAAATGCTATCTAACACATATTTGAATTGAAAATGCTGCTCAGGAAATAGACTAAAAGCCAGCTCTTTGTTTGAAGGGAAGTTGGTCTGATGTTACTAAACACTCCAAAGTAAACAGCTTCTGTTCAGTTCACTTTTTTAGAGGTGTGGGATTGTTTTCTGCCTCTAAAACATGCAGTTTCATTAAAGAGAAGATAATTGACAATAAAAGCAGGGGAAGAGTGTGCATTCTGATCTTAAATGCTACATAAGTGATATAACATCAGAAGAAAACTGCATTGCCTACTTAGCAGGCTGGAAGCTGCTCTTATTTTCTATCAAACAAGATTTTCAAAAATCACTTTACAGCTTTTAAGTGGTATGAGGCTTAATTGTTTCCTTATGCTCCATTCTGCAAATATACTAAACGATAACAACCCATTAGCTATTGGTGTGCCAGACGGTTTCTTAATGTGGAATGCCTGCTGTGTCTTAATTTTTGCCTTGAACAGGTATTTTCACAGAGCTAATTCATAATATCTTACAGTCTCAGTGTAATCCCAACTAAACATTTTGATGCTTAGTCCCATGACTGCCTCTTGGAGCTCTTGTGCCAAGGGGTTCCTCCATAACCTGTCAGGGAATATGACATGCACCTGGACAAGTGCAGATGCCAGTGTGAGACAAGTCATGTGGAATGCCTGAAGGATGTCATAAATACTGCATGCAATGCAAATTCTGTTGACAGAGATATCCAAGGGAGGGTGAAATTCTTATCTGGCTGTTTGGAGGAGTTTGTATGGAAATTAACCACTGGGAGTGCCCTAGGAATTGCCGTATTCCATCAGAACATCAAGTTTGATTTCTTGCCCTCAGCAATGCCTACTGTTTTATAATCTGGTTATTCAGAGAATGAAGGACCACCCTTCTACAAATATGCCAATCTAAGTCACTCAGAAAGCAACTATACTTGTTCAGGGATGAGGGGTAGACTCCTTGTTGATTTTTTCTTTTGGAAGCCCTGAGCTTCTTCCCTGAGAGTGCAGCATCCTCAAAACATGTACACATTGACATGGCTACAACAGCTCTAATTACTGTACTTAAAAGCAAACAAACAAATAAATCCTGCAAACATTTTGTGTCCAGTTTCTTTTAACTGCAGTTGGTGGAACTTTTTACCTGATACATTTTATCTGGTATTTTCCCTATACACCAGCTGAGGAAAAGCATATATTTCTCACATTTTTCAAGTGCATCAGTTAAAACCCTTTCCTTAAGTTGCTTAATGTGACTGGTGTTTAGAAAGACATACATTTTCTGGAGTTTGGCTGGTCTTCAGTTTCAGCTGCAGTCTGAGCTACTGGGCAAGGTGGGTCAGGCTTATTGGGACTGCAGCTGGGAGCCTGGATGCACAGAGTAAACTGTGTTAGCTTCATTCTGGTCAGACATAACCAGGATTTACATTTACTTTGGATATTTCAAGCTAAGCAAGTGTAGTCTCAGTGTATTTTATCAATTTGCTGATTAGGTCCTCTGCAAGGTGTGACTGTTATGAGTAAATGACATTAAACATCCCCTGTGGGCCTCAGTGGGAGCTTTGCACAAGGGTTTGCACTCAGCTTTATGATCCACCGTAAACATAAGCCACATGTAAACTTCAATGGCGCTATTATGTTCTTCTTTATCCTAGGGAAACCTGTTAATTCCAAGGATCTTTAATTATGTTTATTTTCTAATTATTCATCTTCCTTCAATTTCTTACAAGGAACATTGAGGACATGTAGGACCTATAGTCCATTTTATCCGAATTTGTCTCAAAGCATATGAGAAGCTGTATACAGATTTGTGTATATATATTTAAGAGACTATCCGAAGATAGTTTTTTTCTTGCAGTTTTCACTAACAGCTGTTGGAAAACAGTTACAGACAGAGAAAATATGGAAAGAGGTGAAACTTAGGGCACACTAAATGCAATGCTGATTAAATTCATAGCAAGATCATTTCCTGTTTGGCAAAGCTTGCTCAGCCAGCCAAGAAAAAACAGAAGACAGATACCCAACCTGCCTTTATTTTCAGTGCTCAAATCTTGTGCATTTCATCCTCAAGGTTCAACAGTGTGTTTACACTAAAGCTTTGGTTGGATCTGTATTATTGAAAGCCTGTCCTGGAGAGAAGCTCACAACACATTACCACAGGAATCACCCCTGGCAGTGGAAACCTAAATGCTGCTTAATTGCATAAATATAGGCAAAACTCAAGGCATCTACAGGCTGCAGCAGGGGTGGCTTAAAATAACATATTCACAAATTGCTCAGCTCTGGTAACAACTGATAATAAGCATTAATGCACAACACAGCAAAGAAATTATAGACATTTATATCCATCTCCTCTCTTCAAAGAGCCATAAATATTGTTCTTTCAAAATGTGTTACTGCAATGTGTGAGACTTGACTTGACATTGGTGTGACAAGATAAACTGTTTAATTGGGGTTTTAGCACACTGGCAATGTACTTATCACAGTATTTGGCATTCAGTGACTAGGGAGCCATGGCAGATTATCTTTCCTGAAGAACTAGAAAATGGCACCTCCTTTCCACTTGCTGTCCTCCAAGCCTCTTCTGAATATCCTATTTACCTTTTGGAATCACCTTGTTTTTCTCTGTGTCCAGTTTCCAAGGGGAAGCTTATCTTGGAGTTGTTCTCCCAGGTTAAATACATTGCCTCCATCTATTTCTCTAGACAGATGAAAGCCTCTACTTATCTAAAGGCGTTTGAGGCTGTATTAACTTGTGCTTTTTCTCTCTCTGCAGTACACTGCAGTTGCCTTCTGAATGCAGGCAATCAGGGTGGCTTTGGGAGTTTATTGTTTGGAAGATTTATGGTGTGGATCACATTGAAAGAAAAGAAAAAGAAGCAAAGAGAAAAGCTTCATGTGGATGTCCAGTGATTCTCACAGGTTCTGGGAGCATCCTACTTTCCAGATGTGCATATTTCAACTTTTGTTATTAAGTGATAGGACAGGTAGAGACACCTTTATCTTAAAAATATTGGATGAGCTACAAAGTAGTTCTCTCTCCCATTTTTATGTTTTACATCCAACAGGATGAGGCTTTTTTTTACTGCTACATACTGGTGTGGTCCAGTTTACTCAGGCTCTCTCTGCATTTCCAGAGGCAGAAAAAATTGATCACAATCGAGAAACAGCAGCAGGGCACAGGTGAAGGCATTATCTACTGTTCCATAGTGTTGAGGATAAGGAAGGGCAAAGGAAAAGTTAAAAATAAGGTAAGCATTGAATCTTTCCAGCTTGACAATACAGTCTGAAATACTTTGCTTCATTTTCATGTTTGTGGACATCATTGATCCAGTCCAGAGCCTGCAGTTTGACACAAGTGGGAATGGGCTAATTTACAAACTCACAGCACTTATAACATGTTTCTGATGTACTCAATTCCTCCTCTGTGGTTACCAAAACCACAAAGCTTTAGTCATGTTTTCTTTTTGGTTGGAAAGGGGAAAGAGTAGAGTGTGACATAGTTTAATATTTAACTATATAATGAATATCACTAGGGTCATCTTGATAAAGCTGTAGCTGTCAGTGGGTGAGGCAATTACCAAATGAGGGCATAGAAATACCCTTGAACCAAGATTCTGCAATAAACTGCCATATTTATGGGTACTAGAGAGAACATATTTTGTAGTAAAATGCAATTTATTATATTTATGCAGATTTGGAAACTGCTGAACAGCTGGGCAGACAAGTCACAGGGCTGTGTATGTGGGTATCTGCTTGTGCATTATCTCCTGCAGAAATACAAGAATTCCTACACCAACCATTTGCAGAGATGGATTCTACCAGTTGGAGAACATAATAGCCTTCCTTTAGGTACACCCATCAAGCATCTGTCCAGCAGTAACCTTAAAAACTCAGCTACTGCAACACTACTTTTTTCTTCTCCACAGATATTTCTTACCCTTGGATTATTAGAGTGTTGAGTTTTATGCTTTTCTGAGGAGTGGGACACAGATCAGATTATTCTGTTGGCTTCAACTTGTTTTTCCAAAATGCTTGACTCTTACTGACAGACATTGTCTTTCACACTTTCATCCCACAGGTAGGTAGCCTTTCTGTGTCTCTTTAAATCAAAGAGCCTGATCTTCTGATGTGCTGATCTCCTCCCATTCCACTTGGCTGCAGCTGGCACTTGTGAGCACTCAGCACTACTGTAAATTAGTCTCCAAGTGTGTAACTGGTAGTATGTGTTCTTTGTAAGCACTGGCTCACTTCAGCTGAGCTGCAGCTTTAGTAGCTTTGAACTTAATCTTAAGTCACTGGAGCACAATTCATTTCCTATTGGAGTTAATGATTGTATGGGGAAAATCTTTATCTTGTGAGAGACAAAGGGAAAGGATGTACTGGGTTTGTGTTTTCAACTCTGTTTGCATGATGTCACATTGAAAGAAAAGAAAAAGAAGCAGGTTTTTAATTCACAGGACTAGCTGGAATTGTAATCTTCTTCATCCTATATTTTCCTAACATAATTTTCCTAACACTTCCTGTTAGGCTGATCACCACCTCATATGACCTGCAACCTAAGGCTGACAAAGATAATTTCTAAATAATATTGGCTTAAATGCATAACTGCTTATACGAACAAAAATCAATGACTTTCTGCAGTGCACAGACCTAACACATCAAGACTGCTTCTGCAGTTCTGTGGTCACAAAGTTTTCAAGGTTTTATTTAACCTCACCATCTCTAGAGCTGAGCTTCCTGAGCCAGATATGCAAGACTCCCAGGAAAGCTCTCAGCTTCCTTTGAGAAATCTCTTTTTTGCTATTTAAGACACTGAACTTTTGCCTCTACTCAGGTTGGTAACTGGTGCTAGTCAGGAGTGCTGGCTGCAGCTGTGTGTGCTCGTTCCCAGAACACAGCAATGCATTATCAGCCCGCCTAGTTCTCATCAGCAAAGGCTGCCCATGAGCTATGCCAGCTAAGCCTATTTGTCTCACCTATATTCCATTGTAATCCAGCTCCATTGTTTCTGCAGGAGTCACTTGTTTTGGCATGCTACATGACTGCAGTATTTCAATCACATAGCACAGAGGATGTCAACTAATGGGATTTCACATTCTTTCACTAAGGTGTTTCTGAAACTGGATGGCCACAGCAAAATGGCTGTGGGGCAGCTGTTTGTAGCTCTATAAAAGAGATGCTGGGATGCACAATAGCTGCAATGATTGCCTGCTTAGCATACACCAACATAATTCATCCTGACAACAGCTTTGTCCCATGGCCAAGGCAGGTTAAATGATGTTCCAACACTGCTCAGAGAGAGAGAGAGATGGCACTGTAGTCCTCCAGCTGGGACTGCCAGTAAGGACAAACCCTCTGTAGAAGCTGGAGGAAGAAAAGCAATGTTTAATTGCCAACTCATCCTTTGCATTTATCTATTTCACCTGGGAGCAGTGCCTTCTAATGGAACAAAGTTATTTTCAGAACAGAATAAAACCAGCATAGACATGAATAGCTAAAAGGCAGGTTGAGGTTCCAATACCATAGAAACATATTAGAGGGGGCAGAAATTGAGCATTTTTTTTCCTTAGTCCCCCCACACATCCTTTATTTGCATTAGAAGAGCTTTCCACTATTGTATTATGTAGTCTGTGATTATCTGTTGAAAGAAAAAGCTACAGAACATTTAAGTCACAACGTAAAATCAATCACCAAGTACAGTGGTCATGCTATTTCTTGTTCTCCATGACTGTTTGTGGTAGCAAATGAGAAAAAAACTTGGCACTTCCAAAGAATTTTAACATCATTAATGTATTATAAACACAATTAAGCTTCCTCAGGAAAAACATCTGTGACTTTTGCCTCCCACATCTTTCCCTTTTGCAGTCAAGTTTCCAACTCTGCAGATCTGGGGAACAGTTTGTATAAAAGAATTTGGGAGAGATTCTCTGACACAGCAGATACAACTGGCAAGAAGGGCAAAAAAAGATATTGTTGATTTTTCCATTTACATTTTGGCTATTCAATGGATCAAGATAAGGGAAGTTAGGGACTACTCGGTTGTATGAGTGACTCTACAGTGATTTACTATGGGTGGTTTTGTGGTTAAGAACAGCATTCATCACTGCAAATTCAGCTCCAAACATGCCAGCCCTGAGTAGTACCTGACCCTTCCTCTCTGCAGGAGAAACTGAGGAGCTTTGCTTAATCAGTCCTAAACAACTTTATAGAGCACATTTTCCTCCTGTGTGGTTGAAGTATTTTTTCAGAGAGACATGTAAGGGAGGTAAGTGGTGGCCTTGCCAGGTGCAGCAAAATTGTTTTTACTAAACTTGGACAGTTTATGAACTGGAAGAGTTTCTTATGGTCTCTCTAAGCAAGTGGTCAGCTGATGGCAGTATCAGCATAGTCTGATTACCTAAATTAGATCCCAATTGTTCACCTTGGTTTTATAGCATCTACTTTAAAAATAAATTAAATGTGAAATGAGATACCAAGTGGAGTCCCAGCAGTAAGCTACAAGTGGGGATCAATTTGAACTATGTAATCTAACATGAAGGAAAGAAGAAGCCAATACATACCAAGAGAGCCAGGGAAAGGAAGCAAAAAGAACCTGATTGGAGAAAGTGACACAAATGAGTTGTTTGTGCCAATAATCAGATTAACTCTAACTGGAGCTGGGAGTCAATAGTTTGCACAGAATTAAGGCCTACAGCTGCAGAGAGTTAGTTGTCTGACTTTGGTCGTAGTAAACGAGTTAAATACCTAAATACCTTTGAAAACCTGGTCTTCAAAATGCTTAAATGCATACAGCTGTTACAGAATTTGTAAACCTCCCACAGTTACTAAAGCAGTGAGCAGGTAGGACAAGCTCCATTGGCTTTGCCAAGCGGCTGCAGAGCAGAAGCTCTGGTTGTGACCGTCTCAGCTGCCCGAGGATTGCCCAGGAAAAGGTGAGGTGGGTTATTTGCTGCCCGGGCAGGCTGATCCCCATGGCTGATGTAGCTGTGATCCAGGGGAGGGAGCTGCTTTCTACTCCAACAGCTTTTCACTCTGGGTTTGCACTCAGGGGACCAAGTGGAGTGTTGTGCTGGGTAACTGAGGAAGGAGTAGGATGTGCTGATGAAAGTTGGTTTACAAATGAAGCTGGGTTGGTGAGGTGTTCTTAGGAGTGTTTTTTTCTTGAGACATTATGTGTGCAGTGCTGGCTTTCTACTACTAACACATTTCAGAATATCTTCACTTGTGTGGGCTATCCTGTCTCTCAAGCAGGCCTGGAGTTTCATTTGCATATTCAGGATAATGAATGTATATTGTATTTATTTCCCCACTTTGGAATTATTTTTTCTTTGTATTAGAAATCTTTTCACTTTGTTTTAAATAATTTAACTAATGTAGATCTTGAAGTGTCATGAGGATTAGCTTAAATATTTTTACTGTGCTTGCTTTGAAGATGTAGAATACTATTCAAGTGCTAAGATTTAAATATGGGCTGTGAAGAAAGTGCTGTTGATTGAATTTTTAGAGGAAGCGTGTTAGGTAATGCTGAGTTTGTTATTTAAAGGTAAAATGAAAGCCATGGAGAACTGCATAGTATGAATAGGGAAAACTTCTTAATGACTTTGTAGAAAATAATATGTCTCTCTTTTATGGGTGCTTGAAAACCTTTAGGGTTTGATTTGGATTAGAATACCTAAGGGATGGTGATGGGAATGGCAGTCAAAACCCATCTTTTGGCCTGAGACTTTCTTATGTCGTTATGGATGACAGATATAATTTATGCTTTATAGTTTTTTGTTGTTTTAAATTTTGATCCATGTATGCAAAGCCAATAGAATAAAGACACAAGAGCTTTACTATGTACACTACACCCCCAGAGGACAAGGAAATACAGATAAACAGGCTTTAGATGAAAGGGTTATAATTCTTCCTCTAAATCAAATACCATTCTGCAGAACAATATGGCACAGATATTAATGGGTTAAAGTAGTCTGCTAAATATGCTGTTAAGGTTCCAGAAAAAAAAAAAAATCAGAGTTTAATTCCAGTTTTCTTCAGGGGATACAAGTATATGGATTGTGGTGTTGTATTCTATAAAGCAGATAGAAAACCCATGTGGCAAATTTTCTTTCATTAATAAAAAATTTGAATGGAAACTTAATATTATATGTGCATACAGATTGATGTGTTTCTAGTTTTTTTCTTTAAACAGAGAACATTTAAAAGGCTCTCTGAAAAACAGTATTAATGGCTCTTTTGCAGAATATGCAATAAACATTTAAAGTGTTTCCTCTGTCAGTGTCTTCTGCAGCCACAATTCAGAAGGTTAAAACCTTCAGGTATGAAATGCTGCTTTCTGTTTTGAGCAGGGGTGTTTTTTTTTGTTTTCTCCCCCAAGAACTGAGAATATTTTTGACTAATTGGAAATGAGTTTTTGTGTTCCCCAAGCAACCTACAATATCAGTTATTTGCATAGCCTTAGTCTTACTGTGTATCATCTGCTGCCGTGTGTTCTCAGGAAGACAGTATTTCTTGGATGTGCTGGAACATTTCCAAGCAGCCTAAGTGGTAGCTTATATCAGTTTGATTCTGTGATTTACAAAATCAGCATAAAGATGGAAGCAAATCTGTTTTCTATTTGTTTCAGCAAGCAGCTTTGTTTCACATAACAGTATTTTACCACACTTCATCTGACATAGAATAATCCTTGTAACACATTCTGAGTAGGATACTGGAAGGATGTTCTAAAAGAAAGGGAAAAATATGTTCTCAAAGAGACCAGCACTTCTGAAGAGAATGAAAGGCCAATGAATAGTTGAAGCATTTTCCTTCACCTTTCTCCAGAGATTTTGTAAATATATTTTGACAGAATACAGCTGTCAGCACTGTAAAACATAGAATGCTTGTACCATGCCAAAAATGTGATGTCATGTGCAGAAACTATCAATAATAAGATGTATTTTCTATTTTAGAGGGTTCCCTAAATCATGAAATGGAGTGAAAATCTAAATTCTTGATCCCCTGCAGGCCTAGGCAGAATTTAAGCACTATTTTTGCTGATTAGTTAGTGATGCATTATGTGAGAGTGTGCTGGATTTGGAGAACTTGTAACTGAGGTAAGAGGGTTCCAGCATGAAAACATCCAGGGATGGCAGCAGTGGGTAGAGAGCCTTGTATTGGCCAGAAAAGCCAGGTAGCAAAATCAGGAGAACTATATAGAGCATGTATTTATTGTGTACTTGGTGAGCTAGCCTTGGCTCTTTATGCTGTGTTGGGTGTTTTTCCTACAGAAAGGCAGATCAGACTCCCCCCCTTTGGTTCACTGCAAGGTTTCAGTTTGAAGTTGAGTCAATATTGATGTTCTAACTTGGTGTGCTTGGCATCTGGTGGGTAGGTGCACCCTTTATGAGACTTTGGCAAAGGAAAACTTTAGGAAGAGGTGGTCAGTGTTGGAAGCCCCTTTTATGTGCTGCCAAAAAGCTTGTTCAGATGCTGCAGCAGTGACAAGAGGGTGCCATCGTGGCAGATGGGCAGCACTGGAACTGTGCTGAGGTGTTTTTCCCAGGGTCTTGCTGGCATTTATTACCTTAGTATTTGGGTCCTTCCCAGACATTCAGTGACTTGTATGCAACATCCAGTGCTTTGCCAGCAGCAGCCAACAATTAAAGCTCCTGTTGGAAGCAACTGGAGGAGGAGGTGAACACTGCTCAAGCTTCACTGGTGCGTGTGGGTGATTGCTACACCCATCCTAGTTTAGCTTTCCAGGGTAAAGCAGGTAAGCTTGAAACTTGCTTGATGATTCCAAAACCCTCACCTGCAGATGGATACCTTCCCTGGTGTCCACTGGTAACCCTGCCATGGCCAAGTTGAGCGTGTGAGATGGAGATGCCCCCATGGAAGAACACCCTAGGGTTGTTGTTATGCTCTCTTTGAAGGTTTGCAGAGGTCTCTTTTTCTCTAGCAGATGTTCTGCAGCTGGCTATTACACAGGAAGGAGACAGCAATAACTCTCCCTTGCTTTTAATGAAACAGATTTTTACCAAAAGAGCGACCAGTATCTACCCTTGGCAGTGTGTGACCACAGAAAGTGCTTGTGTGAGGTCTTCAAAGACAGGCTTATGGAGTTTTGTGGCAAGCTAAAGGCATCATTTTAGCTAAGGGTGGGGGGGAGTCACTGAGTAAGTACAATAGAGCATGTTAATTTGTGCAACTATCACTGTCCCCATGCACCTTCATTCTGCAGACTAATATTAGTCAATTCAAGGCCGCTCAGCCCCTCAAACTAACAGAAAAACAAAAAATTGATATAAAATATGATCATGAAATTCAGCAGTAGAAGTGTTAGGGTTGTGTCTGAGGCTTTGCTTTCAGGTAACAGTCACTTGATTACTGAGAAGAATAAGAGTTATAGTAGGTGAAGGCTGTAATCTTGCTAAAGAAAGAAATCTGTCAAAAGCTTCCCTATGAGGTTCTGAGTGTTAAGCTTGGGGAAAGAAAATCTGGAATTAACTCAATTAGTTATATAAGCATATGTGATTATTCTTTTCCAACAGGGAGTATGCTATAAATGGAGTCAATCCAGAATGGCTCAAGGGCTTTTTGGTTTGTTTTGCTTTTATCAGCTTGTAAGGGTCACTTGTGAACTCATAGCTTCAGAGACAATCACATGGAGGGTCTCTGGCAAACATTGGGAAGACACAAATCTGAAAATGCTCATCAATGACAGTCTATTTCTCATCTGTTCCTTAGAAGGACAGGAATTTTCAACTGATTTGAAATTTCACTCCTCAGGGTGTGTGAGGATCAGCTATGGGGCAAACAAAGAGACAGTATTTTTCTCAAAAAACCTTCCAGGGAGGATCACAAAAAGATAATTAATTCCAAAGGACAGCAATTCCAGTGAGATAATTCACTTTTCCCATATGTATGTTAGGAACTGCTGCCACAGCAGGACTGAGTGATATAAAGTCCAAATGACACAATAGATTAACTTAGGGAAATTTTGAAAAATGAAATGGAAAACATATGGAGGCAATATGAATGTGTTCTTAGTGTGAGGATCCAGACTAGATCATTACAAAGGGGTGGTACCTCCTCCCTGTGATCTTGCATCATGTTTGGCTAGTCACAGACAGGAGTATTGCCATGATTTGTATCTCCCAGCTCTGCAGAAAAGGCAGTCATTCTTCAGAAACTGGAGGATCCGATCTGAACCATGACTCCAACTACTGAAAGCTTATTTATTTTAATTGCATGCATTTTTCTGTGGTTTATCTCCTAATAACTGTGAATACTTTAGTGGAAACCATCAGTTGTTTCCAACAGTTAATTGAAGGGGGAAATTCAGACAGACAAGCCCATTTTATTACTTAATTCCAACAAGAAATGGTAGATTGGCTCTTGGTTCATATCCAACATGCTACTGGTATTTGCTCTAGGATGCCCAATGTCTATTACTCTTCCTCTTGAGACTTATTTCAAAGTAAGACAAGACAGGCCCAGGTGATCCTGGTCATCTCAGTATGTCCCTGACAGTTTTGCTTTATATTCTAACTGATGATGTGGTCCATACCATTGAATGCCAATATTTTTTAAAAATTGTTTTTATGTTTGGGTTTTTTAAAAAATAAAATAATCTGGTTGGGCCACAAGTAACATAGGACTACAACTGCAATATTTGATTCAATTTGTTATTTGGACTGGTGGAGCTATTTGAAAATATAAAAATACATAATGTCTGGCTAAATCAGGCTGAGTTCAGGTATTCTGTGCTATCAGAATGCTGCACTTGAGACCACTGAAAAGGAGAGGAGAGCAGCAAGGTTAGAGAGGGCAAGTTAGAAAACTCTGACTCGGAAAAGTAATTCAATCTTCTCACCTGGAGAGTCACTGTTAAGTACAAGCCATGAATTGCACTGTTGTAGTCTGAATGGCATTTAAGAACTGCAGTGAGCTGTTGTACCCAACCAAACACCATGAAGGGGAATGGAGGTCAGTGTATGTGCTTGGGTGCCTTTTGAATTTGTCCCTTTAAAGTGTACATTCTCTGAATGCTGCTACATGTGTGCTCCCAAGCAAAAGCATTCAGTGAAGATTGGAGAGCTCAATGCTAACATGTTTGTTCTCCTATGTTACTTTATGTTTCATTACCCTCTGGTGAAATCTTGACCAAAATGTACTAACTTTTCTCCCATGGCAGTGGTTTGCCTTTGAACCCCCAGGAGGAAGGACACGGCTATAGAAACTTGAACACTTTGTCTAATGGCACAGCATAACCCCATCACAAATAATCTGTCTTGGAGGTTGCTAGTGCCAGGCTCTACCATTGTTCTTGTGTTCTGTTATTGCTAGAGTGCTGTTTGACTACAAATTCTGTTTATAATCCTTCTGGGAAGGTTTCTTCTCTCTTACTTTCCAAAACAAATCTAAATGTTCAGTATTTAAATTCTTCATTAGGTAACTAAGCCATTAAAGGCTGTGAGACAAATACCCTGAAATAATTTTGAGGGCTAGTGTGAAGAAACTGAAGTGTGTTCACAGCTACAGAAAAGAAGCTAATTATATGAGGATTTTATACACATACACCCACAGACATACATGTGTGAAACCAGACACATATATGTACCCATGCTGGTGGCTAATTATGTTGTAGATCATTTAATAAACTCAACTCCTTTGGATCCTTCTCTTCTTCTGGGTTGCACTGTCCACATAGGAATATCTGATGTGAAATTTGCTAATCCAAGGTGAAGAGAGAAACCCTTCTAGTTTGTCATGACATGCACCTAGGAATATTTCTGTTATATGATTATTATCAGTATGTCAAATACCAAGATATTATTAATTAAAAAGAAAAAAGGGTTTATAACATCTTTTCTTCTATATTTCTCTTACTGCCTGCAGAACAACACTGGTTGCAGTGGAAAATAACCTTGTTTTTCTTTAAAATTAACAGTTCTATTTATAACTGCTTATTGGTAGTACTATATGCAAGAAAAAGGAAGCAAGGATCCTGTTACCTGTGGGTATCATGGATAATCCCAAAGAATAATACTGCATGAGAACTAGAGTACACTTGAGGCTAAAGCAAAATAATCTCCTAATGGGGTATTTGCTGCTCAAGACAAGTGGCTCTCCTGATGATAATATAATTAAGAGCTTTTATTAATAACCAACCCTGCCAACTCTACACTTAGTGAAACTACTGGCCCTTACACAGAAGGCACTTTGATGTCTGATTAAGTGGTTGCCACCATTCCTTGAGTTGCTTTATGGTGCTGTGCAGGTAACCAGTCTGCAGCTCAGTCAGTGCTGCTTTCAGCCATGTCTTGAACACTCAGGCACAAGTAACAGCCAACAGCACAGACTGGGCATAGAAGATGTTTAAATAACTTTTTCCTAGGAAAGAATTTTGTTCCAGCAGAGCAAACTGTTAGAGTTATTTGCATTTACCTCACAAAAAACGCATGTACTTACTGTGAAAGGGGTGGGTGTCATGACCACCTAGTGGGGCTTGTTTTTCCAATGTGTAAATAATTTGGTTTTGGAATAAGATGTTCCGGTACTGACACTGCGGCCTGAAGTGAGAACTGAAAGAGCCAATATAAATCTGGGCTCAAAGAGATGTGGGTTCTTTTGTTTTGTTTGTTTTTTTTTTCTTTTTTTTCTTTTTTTTTTTTGTGATTTCATCACATGCAGTATAATCAGCCACTATAGTTAGTGTCTTAAGTTCCTAAACTGTTTAAAAGCAGATCCTGACTTCTGTGAATTACTTTATAGCACATTTAGGAACTTCCTGAGCGGTTCTTGGAGTTGTTTCTCAGTTGGCTAAATCATAATACTGTTTATTTGCATTTCAGCCACAAAAAGGAAATTTTCTGACTAATCTTGGAATAGGTGAATTTAGACTGTTCCTGTAGATTCATGTTTTGTTTGAGACTATTTTCCAGTGATTTTCACACATCATTGAAAATTCTTTGGTAGTTTAAGAATGAAACTGCAAATGTGTGCTAAACACTTGAGCAAATGCCTCCTTGAAGTAGTAATTAAATTAATATAGAAAATAAATTAAAATATTTAAAACTTTAAATTTCCATCTGTGTCATGGTGAGATCTGTGTGTTAACAGCCTTGTCTCGTGGTCTTCTCTCTCTCAGGCTCTTCCATGCAGACTTGCAGAGTCTGATCTAGTTTTGTTTTGCCTCATGGAAGTTTAGTAATTATTTTTGTCAACTGCAGCAAGCAAACAGTTAAACAGGAATGTTGGCTTTTTGTAGACTCTTGCTTGCTCCCCAGCTGATACTATTTCCTCTAACAACCCATCTCCCCCTGCAGTATCAAAATTATTTTTTCCCAGCATTGACCTGGGTATATGAATATGGTGGATGATCTCTATGTGGATGATCTCCAATACTATTCTAGTTTGGCCATGTCAGCATCCCTGCTGCTGTTTTGAGCTGGCTTGGAGACAGGGAGGGAAGGATGAAGGAGAGCAGGAGGGGGCAGCTGAAAGGTTGGGGAGAACCCCACATATTTCTGCAACTGTTCTCAAGGCGAGACAGGATACCATGATAAAACTCCAAAAGCTTTGTTCAAAGTACAGCAGAGCTCCTGTTTGAAATGTATTTGAAGCTAAATTCTCCTGCCCCTCCAGTGAACTCACTTTGTGTAGCAGTGTGTGTTTTGACTGTGCAAAAGAAAAGCTTCAAGCGATGCAAATAATGGCCTTCTGAATGCTGGATGGAAATAAACTGGGCACACTCTAGAAATGTAAATGTCAGTAAAACCTCAAGTGGCTTTAAGAAACTGCTTTGAAAATTCAGATTTGCTCTCACTTAGCCAGGCCTTCTGTTGGGGAAGCTATGTTAAAGGAAGAGATTTTCACTTTAGCAAAACAGTCTCCATTTCTGTTTGTGAAAACAGAATTAAACACCAATCTGTCAGCTCTTTACCCAGCCCTGGTGCTGGTCTGTTGAACTATGCCAGTCAGTGGCCTGGTGTCTTTACCCTTCTAATACAGAGCTGCTGTCACCTTGAAGGAATTCCTGATGCTTCACTTTGTGGGATTTAAAAATAGTAACCAGAGGAAGGAAGGAAGGAAATGCTCTTGAAATTGCAACAGGGTAATTTTCTAATTGTCATTTTTCTTTATCATCCTCACCATCTATTAATTATTCCAAGACCTTTAGTCCCAGCTGAAATCTTACTAATGTTACAGCCCTTAGCACACCGTAGCACCAGCAGCAAACTGCATGGTTCACAGAAGGAGAGTGTGATGGCCTTGATGTTTCCAAAAGGGAAACTCTTTACTGGTTGCTGTTATATTAGACTAAGATTTTTACAGGACCACGGCAATGTGCAGTTTTCTTTATTCTTATCAGGAAAAGATACAGAAATGTTAAATTGCAAAGCAAATTGTCCAAGAATACAAAGGCTGTGTCTGAGCTATGAGCTGAAAAAGCTGTCCCTCCTTCCTCCCACTCAACTTCTGACCCAGTTGCCTCTCAGTTGTTCATGACTTCACTCAACAGTCAAGTCTATTTCTTCCTTCTCATGAAAACTCTCAAAAGATTTTGATTTATACCAGGAAGGATGTAAATATCATCCTGGACAAAGTTCAGTGGATCTGGCCATTTCGCCTGTGGCATCTGCTTCTGGAATGATAGTTCATTAAGGGAATTAAAGGAGAGGATTAGTCCAATATAAAAAAATCTCCCTCTATCCTAGCTCCAAAGATATGCAAATATACTGCAGGGGCCTTTAACTGCAAAAGATAACTTAGTTTCAGATTAATAAAATGGAGGCACTCTGTGTTTGCAGGTAAGTGTTGCATTTAGTGTCACACAAAAAAAAATCTAGGCAATCCATTTGCTCTGACACTTTCCATTGCTAGCAGCTATCCCCAGCTATCTGAACCCCTGAATTTAAATTAAACCAGTCCCTAAAATCCCTCATGGACCTTGTCCTGACAGCTTGCTTCCATGACTGTTATACAAAATGCCAAAACAGGTGTAAAGTAAATCTTAGCTATTAATGTGTGTTTTTTTCAGTCAATGAAATCTGGTACTGCAGTTTCTCCAAATGCTGTTGTAAATTTTATTAAAATGGAAAGCCAGACACAGTAAGTTTCTCTAGCTATAAAGTATTTTCTTTATCATGCACTGCAGCATTATAAAGAGACAATTGAGCTGTGGGAAGAATTATGCCACATTTTGACATGAAAAATTCTATAAGGTCTCAAAACCAATAAAAAGTTATAAAACTGCATTATGCTGTGCATAGTAAATTACAAGCTTTTTTTAAATTTGATGCTTTCTGGTGGATTAACTGTAGTTTTATTGAGATTAACACTAATGCTAGTAATACGTCTCTGGGGGAAAATGAAATGAGGAGTGTTACCCACCTGAGGATGATTAAAATGATTTTCTTTCCAAAATGTTTTATATTTAAAGTATGTCTCCTTATTTTTTCCTGTCCTGGATGTTGGCATGCAACATTACTTGTACTGTTGGTGCAAAACAAAAAGATTGTTATGTCACCTACTAACACTGATGGTATGCTCTCAATAATAAGAACAGACATAGAAAAATGAGATGCTGATAGTCATCTTGAAAATATAGGGGAGGAAAGGTCTTAACTTGTCATGCACATAAATTTTAAAAATCTGCCTTATGAACACATTTCATTTAGATGTACTAAATTAGTTGGATCCAAGTTCTTATTCCTTTGCTCCTGAGATGTAGGCTGTAACTATAAAGCAATATGGATAAACTTCTCCTGGAGATATGGAACTTGCTTCCAGTGAAAACTTTGCAGAACCTGGTATTTTACATCAACGGCCACTGTGTCCATAAAGTCTCTTACTTGGCTTAGAGTGATCTATGGCAGGATTGCGCTGCTCATAAAAAGGGTTTTTAAAACAGTTGGACTACCAAATCTTAGTGTTTTGTCACTATAGTGGATGTGTGAATCTTCAGCTTCAGTTTGGGGAAGCTGTTAACAGAGGGCTTAATGATTTTTGAAAACTCAAAACCAACTTTGAGCAAAATATCAGGGTCACCAGAAGTCATAAAATACCAAAATTACCAAAAATCACTTTGTAATTTTCCAAGGACCACTGTATGGACTTTATTTGGACTCTTAAATGGACTTACTCTGAGTCTTTCTGTTTCTTGCATTATTGGGACTCTTAAAATAACATAGAGGTTGTTTGGGTTTTTCTCTTCTCAGAGTTAGCACAGCAATGGCAGGCATTCTTTCAAGAGTTTCTAACTGAGAAAAAATACAGTGATAGGGACAGCTTAGTGTGCCACAGGACAGGATCTTCCTTTCTTTGCTGCTACCACCTGTCAGGGGAAGGATGTGCCTGGTACTGTGGGTCTAGAAGTGGCTGCTTTCGTGTGAGCTGGTTTCCCAGGAGTGGGAATCCTGGATGGTTCTGGAAGTTAGAAAACTTTACAGGTGGTATATGAAAGGGTTGCCAGTAATGGCAGGAGATGGAATTTGTGCCTCTGACTTTTGGGATACAAAAATAGTAAGAAACCTAAGCATTCAAAATTTAAAATGCGAACCGGATTACCTCTGCAGCCCTAATTATTTTAAATGATTTATTATTTAATATCTTAATTATTGGTCTAATTATCTTCTAAACATAGTTTTAAATTATAGAATTAATAACATGTTTTTGTTCTAGTGGTTCTGGCTTATTTGTGTTCATGGGCTGGCCAGATGCAGGTGGAGAGCAGCTATTTAATATTCTGTTTGCTCCACCATGCCCCAGTGTGGCTCTGTGCCACGTGCTACTTCATGACAGTGAAAGCACTTCCTGAGGACAGGTTGCCTAATTTCCTAATGGACACTCTTATGCCATTCACTGTAATATGACACCTTGACATTAAAAATTATTACTGTTTTATAGGAAAGAAAGTGAGTCATAGGGAAAAGAATTAATGTGTCCTTTTATGCTGCTGTCCAATATCGGGTGCCTAAGATTTTTTTTTTTCAGAGCACTCAGCATTATGTATCAATGATCAGATTATAACTCCTATTACCTTCAATTGCAGCTGCAAGTACCTAGTGCACTGGTAAATAAGCCTTTGTGGTTTCAAATTCTGAGTCCAGAAAATGAGGGAAAATAATACCAGTGCCTAGCTATTAAACCAGAGACCATTGCAGTGGATTTCTCTTAGAGATAAGTTCAAAATCCACCTCTTCACAGCTGCTTTCAATTATTTAAATCATCAGACTTCTGCAGCTTTTCTTTAAGACCATTTCTCGTGCACTGTATCATTTTTTCTAGTAAATGAAGTAGTGATCCTGTAGGAAACAGCATATTCATGTAATGCTGATTCAAACTTATCTTTTGCAAGTTTCATCTTTTGAACTAGAAAGGAGTGGACAAATGGAACAAAAACCCCAAAACCCCAAACCTCACTTCTCACTCCAACTAAAAAAATCCCAAACAAACATAAAACCAGACAACAACCCACAACCCCAAAACTTCCTTTGGGGAAAGAATGGTGTGATCATGTAATTAAACAATTCTGAGATCTGTATACTCAGGCTGAATTCCTGTATTTCTTTAGTCTTGTTTTCAGTGCTGGAACTTTGATTTCAAGGTTGCTGTTTGGTCCAACAAGGCAATATTCACAAGTTCTTTAATTTATTAAGCATCTTAAGATCTCCTTATAAATGCATCTTTTTATCTTCTAGTTCACTATTACACAGCAGTGTAGACAACTGTCGAAGGCAAGACTGTTGTCAGCTGTAAACTGATAAAACTGTTAATTAAAACAATTGCATGGGATAGATTTTGTTAAAAATTTGTATGAGAGCTGCCAGATGTTTCAAAAGATGTAAAGGTGTTTTCCTTGAGTATATATGTTAATAGTTTGAGATGGACTCTTCAAAGTGTGGCAACGCTTTGCTACTGGCAACTTTTATGGGTGAAAATAACTTCAATAACAATATATTTTCTTCACTTTATATCCAGTGGAGCAAAGTCTGTTGGCACGAGGGCACAGCATGATGGCTGGTTAGAGCCTCTGAAGGCTCCAAGGGAAGTGTGGATTTAACAGGGCAGTAGGGTAGCAGTTTATTTGGATTCAGAGGGGTAAAGCTCATGATTCCAGATCTATAAGCAGCTTTTGCTGTTGCTCATGCTGTGGCTAGGTAAGGCATTAAATTTCCCACGAACAGAATTTCACTGAGAGAATCTTAATGGAAGGAGTAGAGTTGGATTTCAGTAGAATTCAATTGGTTTCATAACTCAGGAATCAAGTACAGAATGAGGTTTAAAAAAGAATAGGTGGTTTTTGTGACTTTCTGACCATCTTCTGTAAAACTCCCCATATGACACCTCTGCTACGGAGAAAATATTGCTTACTTTTGTGGTTGCACAAATCAAATTCTTTTCTGCACATCTAAACATTGTGGCCATAACTGAACAAAATATATCCAAGGCAGGAAAAAAAAATCTGTGAAAACCTTTCTTATTCCTAAAATTATGGTAATCATGTTAAAGATTGATTTATAACATGCTAAAATAATGCTAGTTCATGTCATTTCCTGAAACAAGACCACCAGTGGCACTCGGGGCTGGTTTATATCCTGTTTTGTGATGGTATGAGTAGGATGTTGCTGAACAAGGTGGCTCAGTTCTGGCACTGCTGGGGTTGAGACCCTCTCGATGTTACTTGAGAGTGGTGAAAAACTCCACCCTTCCCTCCCCTGCCCTGCACCAAAATTAATTCACTCCTGAATTAAAAATATTTGTCTTTTCTGCTTTTAAGCTTTTCCTTTCAAGTGCAAACAAACATTAGATAAAGCCTTGGAAAGGGAGAGGGAGAGGTTTAGTTTGTTTCTGGGTTTTGTTTTTTTTTTAAGACAAACTGTTTGGATAAGTACAGAGCTTAGCCCACAAAAACAGGCTGATCTTAAGAGGAAGGAGGCAGGGTGTGTCTCTGCTTCCTCAGTTCAGGAGAAGGCATTCTCCTAAGCTGAAATGTTGCTTTTAAATTTTGTTCCAATTTAAGGCCTTCCATGCCATGATAGAAGTTTGGCTGGTTCCTTTTCCTAAGCTCCTTTTATGTGCCCAGCTGTATTCTCCAGGATAAAATCTCATTAGAGGATAAACTGACATGGCCATATCTCAGTGCCAAACAGTATCAGTATTTTTGTGATGTTAGTTATAGCTCATAAAAAGTGGGAGTGTAAAGCACTGATAACGGAGCAAAGAATGTAAAAACTTTATAGTGGAGAAACCAAACACATCCTTTACTGAAGACCATACAGGAAATACCTATCGACCAACCATATTCTCTATTCAGCAGTTACCTGCAAATGACAGAGCATTTTCAAACACATCATTTAACTTTTGAATGCCCTTCAGAATATTTACTGCTGGGTTTTCTTCTCCTGGAGACTGCAGCAATTCATACATTTGATTATCGCACTATTTTTATACAGACAAAACATCTAGTGGCATAAGCAGATACAGCACTCTTCAGAGTTGCTTAGCCTGTTTTAATTAGAGGAAAGCTGTCTGGGAGAGACACTGTTCTTTTCTAAGCATGTGGGGTTTTTGTTTTTTGTTTTGTTTTTTTTTTTTCCTGCATTTATTAAAAAAGCCATTGTTTCTGTTAAAACACATTTAATTAAAAAAATAAATTACAAATAACAGATGACATATACTTTTTCATTTATACAAAAAAGCCCAGTAATCTGTAGTTCAGTGTAAAATGATCACTTGTTAATAACCATCTTTGAAAAGAGAAACCTGAAGAGTTTCAGGTGACCTCTCAGATGAGCATGCATTGAAAATAAAATGTCAACAGTCTGAAAAGATTACTGATTTGTAGGGTTTGCTTTTTTCTGCTTCCAGGAACTTCGACAGACCTTTGTGTTTTAATCTCTGAATATTCATGTGTTGTTAGGTGTGGCCAACACTTGATTTTATTGGTTTTTTTTTTTTTTTAAGAGCGTTTAGTTGAAAGAAAGTTGGGAAGCCTTGATTTGGGAGTTTGTGTGTGTGCATTAGAATGGGGCTGGGGGGAACACCAGAACATGCAAGGTCTGCAAGTGCTGTGTGGCTGTGCTAAATTGTTACCATGACACTGAATAATAGTGAGGTGATGAGCTGAATTTCTAATGGCAGGAATGGTGCCAAGCAATCCTTGTCTCCTGCCAGTGACACATGCAGAAGTATTCTGTGACTAAAACTTTTTTTAAATAGATCTGGGTTGTCCTGCAGCTGAGTAAGGTTCAGATGAATTGTGCTGAGAAGGAAGCTGGGCAGGGCAATATATACTGGCTCTTTCAGTAACGTGCACATGGCAAGCCTGCTTTAAGCTGTAAGGATATTCTGAAAAGTAACTGTAGAATTTAGGCTGTAACAAGGCCCACCTGCTCTCCTCAGCTTCTGCACTCCAGAATGTAGCAGAGGTTCACCTCTAAATAATCAGGCTTAATTAAGCCTTTTTTTCTTACCTGGAAAATCAGCATCATTAAAATTTTTAATTTTTAAATTAAAATTCCATGTAGCATTTGGATAACCTGGTAAGATTTCCTGTTCAAATCATAACCTGCTGTTTTTTTAATCATCTCATCCTCTATCTCTGCCATGGCATTGGGTTTGCTGGGTACCTTAAATTTCTTCTTAGAGGTGTGTTGCATGAGGTAAGGAGAACTTGGCACAGAAGGTTGGGAAGATGAGATCTCTGGATAACAGCAGAGTGGATCTGCTACTCTGCCACTGACTCAGGTTGCACCTGAAGGGTGAAAAATGCCACCTTGTGTCATCCTTGTCTGAAAAAACTCTGTAGTGGCAGCAAGTGTAAGAACAGGTTCTTCCTTTTTGGCACATTTTCACTATATGAACCACAGTCTGACTTCAATGATCAGTGAGATGACAGCTTTCAGACTTTCTCTTGCACTTTTAAAATACAGATGTGGGACTAAAAAATTAACTCACTGTTTAAATCTGTGAGGTTTTGGCTTTGAAGTTGTTACCATAGGTCAAAGTGCAGCTTCATCAGTGCCACGGTGTCCAGCCACCAAACAAACCAACTGTTCATGGCACAGCCCGCCCAGCAGAACTACCCACACTGCCACCACAAACTCCTGCTTGGATGCTGGGATTGTGTAGCTGTGTTAATCTCTGCAGATTAAGGCTCAATCAGCCTTCTCCACAAAGGATTGATTCCTTATGACAGAATTAGTTTTTAGGAATCAGAATTGAAAAGGGCTGCTGCCCACACAACCATATTTTCCCCAAGGATGCGTCGCCATAGGAATGTATCAGAAGGGTTTGGACTAGATGGAAAACATGCAAGGTCTTTGTCCTCAGAACTAAAGGTCTTTGTCCTCAGAACTAGAAGTAGTGACTTTGTGTGGCCTGTCACAATGACTCAGATTCACACTGCCTTTGACATCCCTACCAGGCAACAACAACCGTGTTAATTTTGGATGGGAAGTTGCAAGCTCACAACTGAAATTTATGTGAGCTATGTTTGGCCTAAAGCTGATTTCAAGAGTATCAAAAGTTCAGGTAAAGCACTTAATGAGACTCATGGAATGATGTGCTTACAATGGTTCTTTGCTTTTATCATTTGGTGGATGCCTTTCCTCGTGTAGTTTCTCTGAGGTGAAATTAGCTCAGCCTAAGGCTGGACTTTCTGTTGCTCTTTGTGGTGATCTCAGCTCAAGTCACACCTTCAGTTTTGTCTCAAGGAGAAAATAAAGTGAAATTTTATATCCCTCCTGAAAGAAAGAGAGAAGGATGGCTGTTGCTGTTCATACTAATGATGAAGTATTTTTAAGATAAATATCCATTTACAGAAAGTCTAAAAGTTAAAGTTCACCACATTTTGTCTGATGTGATGTTTAGAATCAAAGCATGTCAGAGATGCTTAAAACAAGACAATTACCCATGCCTCTGCCTTTCCCTAAGGAATATAATTCACTGGAAATCCCTCAATGCTTTGGACATGTTGAAATGGTTGACCTTTTCAGGATGGTTTCTCTCCAGTCTCATTCCTTTTATTCTTTACAGAGCTGGTATGGTGGAGGGTGGTGGGAAGGGGGTGGAATATTTTTCATTTGCCTCAGACGAAAACTTCTTTCATGCCATCACACAGGTGAAAGGAATAGTTTCATTTGGAGGAAAGCTAGATTCTTGACTGCTGGAGAGAAAAAATAGGCAATTCTTTTCTATTCAAGAAAGAATTAATTATTTTGTTATTTTACTCACTAAGAAACAGCTTTGTTACAGAACTCCTTATGAATAACTAGTATTTAAAGACACATAAACTGCTATCCAGAATGATCTAACACTGGTTGGTGGTAGCCTCTAACAGAAAATGTTGTAAATCCCTCTTTTACCACCTTCTTCCAGTGACTTGTCATTTAGATGTTTCCTTATGTTAGTCAATACAGATAGAAACTTGACAAAGTTATTTTTCATCAGTCTTCCCAGCAACACTACAATTTTCAGTTCAAGAGCTTTGGCTTGTGGCTGTAATTGAACAGGGAGGTGGATTTCCAGTGGTGAGAGGTGCTGAGGAGTTTCCAGGACCTGTGTAAGAGTACAGCACTTTGGCTGCTGGTGCAAAGGCCAAACACACATTGTGGCATCTTCTCTGGAAACGCACAGCCAGGCAGCTAAGGAGTGTGAGCAGGAGAAATCCCCCCAGGTCCTTTCTACTCTGCTCTCGGGGAAGATTTGCCCCTGCATACAAATGAGGACATCTAGACCCTTTAGTTTCAACCTACTTACTGTCTTGAGGGATTGCACCTGGATAGGAGAGACTCGCCAGGCCGGGAACAGCGTTGGCTGTTAAATGTGCAGCACAGCACTAACCCCTTCTGGCTCCCACCCATTGAGGGGCTCTGTGGTAAACGGCTCCTGAACATGAGCTGGAGGGTATTGCCTGCATATAAACAGTACCCCGAGCTGCTGCAGAGAGGATGAAGACGCCCACTACAAGGAATTTATTAAGGGAGCCAGAGAGCTTTTGGTACCAAAAGCAGCAGGAGTGAAGCACTGTGGCACAAAAGGAATACAGGGAAGGTGCCAAGTACAGAAAATGCAAAGGGTTCCAAGATGAAGTAATGAGAAGTACTGAGAAAGTGTAAAAAGGGGAGAAAGAGACTGCAGAACTGACAAATATGAAGTAAAATTTTTATGATATACAGAGTATGTTATGTAAGAGAATTTTTTTTTGATGAGATTATGTAAAGTGAAAGATTTCTTCAACAGCTGAATTTATTCATCTGCACTTTACCCCACTTTCTTATCTTAAGAAAGCCCAAAGAAAGTTGCACAAGCAAAAAACCTCACAAACGAACCCAAGCTTTCACTCCCTGCGATGGATGCCAGCTCTTCACTCAAAAAGGCGTGCACAACGCAATGCAAACACGTTTGGTGGGATATTTGGGCTGCTTGCTGATAGAGATTATTTCTCATAGGGCAGCAGTTTAGACAAAGGGAAGCCTGCTGTACAGTGAAAAGGGCTGAACATAAACCAATACCACACTCTAACAAGCAGTGTAAGGATTTTTACAGCCCCAATAACAGAGAGAGTTTGGACTTTTCTGCCCGACTGCCAGCAGCCGTCCCCCGAGCACACCGAGAGGGCTGCACAGGGATCCATTACAAACACGCAGCTTGACCTGCAGGCATTGCAGAGCCCCTGCAAGGTACAGACTGCCGTTCGTGCGTCCCGCAGCTCAGGAAAACACACGCTGGAGCCATGAATCAAACTCGGTCATGTGACGGAGGGGAGGTGCTGGGCTGGCTCCCAGCCAGTGGCAGGAGCTGATGGGTGGAACGAACGGGGCATAAAAAGACTAATATGACTAACGGATTCTGGATGCGTGGTACCTTTATTTGGATCTACAGGAATGTAGGCTCTAGCAGTTCTGCAGCTCTACCAGCCTCTTGCCTGACACTGGAACTGCTGCTCACAAAGTAGAATCCTGCTGCTCTTTGGTAGGAAGGATAGAGAAAGAACATGGCCTGCATTTTGAAGGTAAATCTCTATCTGTTGCTTGAATGCATTGTTAGAGAGCCCCTCGCTACTCAGAGGCGTGGATTTGGTATGGTCCTAATGCATCTTCGTTGTCTTTTTGAGTCCTGGCTTTGTTTGGCAAATGAATATGGAGAGATTCTGCAACGCACAGCTGTGCTCTGCTTCCCTCTGCCATTCTTTCTCTTTTTCCCTGCATTGTCAGAACTGTGAGCTAGCGGGAAGAGAAGTCGTACCGAATAATGGGAGGGGGGAGAGGGGCTCTGGTTTGTCTCAGCTTTGTCTCCGCTGAATTCTTTCAGGAGCAATAGCATTTGGGCAACAGACTTCCAGTACAAAGGACAAAACGGGCAACTTATTTTCTTTTTCTAACCGTGCAGCATTTACTGCTCTTAAAGCAACGGCTGCAGATGTCCACAGCTGTCCCAGTTGCTCCTTAAGCACACACTCCCCTGCTCAATCTGCTCCAGATCCACATGCTCCACACAATTATACTTAGTATTTAACCGCATTTTCTAATTAAACAACCTATTTGATAGCGGGTTTTCCCCCTCCATGCCAGCAAATATAAGCATAAACTTACCGTGTGATCACATGCTTTCTCCAGCCTGCTTCCCTCACCGAGGTAAAAGTATTTGGAGCCCGCATGCCATGGAGATGGAAGGAGCATCAGCAGCGCTGGGATTGAATGGGAGGGGAGGAGGCGGAAGTGCGGCCGGTCGGGAACAAGCAGCGTTTGTTCCCTTGTGCGCTGTCACTTGCAGGGACTCACTGTCCTGTGCCTGCCTTCGGGGTGCTCAGTGTCAGATCCGTGTTTTTTGATGAGATTATGTAAAGTGTTTGTTACCTGGTCTGTTTCAGATCCGTGTTACCTGCCTTGTTGCTTTCTGTGTATACTTTGAGTGTATTTGCACTCTGTTTCTTTTAGCAAGTAAAACTGATCTGTGAATTCTTCGTTATTTGCAATCTGATCTTCTTGCATAGAGTTGATTATCTCAAACTTTGGGATGCCCTGTCATAGCAGTGGCTTTCAGCGTATCAGTGAAGTGGATAAATTGCAAAACTTTAGAAGATCTTCAGGATAATGAACATTTAGGTGTCTCCATGAATCCGATCCTTAGCAGTACTTTGGGCATTGAGCTTTGAAAAAGACTTGTTATTTTGCTGCACCCTTTTCATCACTCATTCATTCATTCTCAACTAGTGGGTCTGTGGTACATGGATGTTTTTTGAGTTGTCTGTCTTGTAGGTTGTGGTAGCTTATGTTAATAAATATGGCAAAGTCTGCTGCAAGTGCAGAAACTTTCCTGAACTAGCAGGTTCTGCTTGGAGCTAGATGTAACAAACTCCTTTAGTCAGCAGTAATGCAGCTCAGAGTTGTCATTTGAGATGAGAAGATGTGAGCTCTGAGAATGGAGCCTGGTTTCACAAGGATAAGCACGTGAGCTCCTGTTTAAACACTCCCTAAATGACTTTGGTTGGATCTGCCAGTGATCCGGAAAACAGAATTTCTTATTTTTTAAAAATTCTGTGGCCAGATCACATGCACAATCTTCCTTTTGGCCATAAGAGTTAAGTAAGAATCCTTTTACATGAAAACTCCAGTGTCTCTTTTGCCCTTCTAATTGTTTCCTCTGCAGTCTGGTGATATAGCCCACCACAAGCATGACTTGGAGTTTGAATTGTAATGCAATAAAAACCTTCTGTTTGCCTGGGCCAGGAACTCCATTTGGTTGTTATTCCGATGGTTAAATCAATAGATTATTGGTATTCCTTGACAGACAGCCCTCTTCCAGCTTAATTCTTAATCTTGTTAATACAGGCAGGTGCAAGGATAAAAAGTGAAACAGATATGAGAAGATTAGCACTGCCATAAGGCAAGCTGGATTTTCTCAGACAAACATCCCACAGGAGTAATTTAAATGTCTAGCTCAAGACACTTACTGGTATGTAAGTTTTTTATGTAATGTCTACAGCTTTTTCCCTAACAAGGAAATTCAAAATAACATGTATATTTTGACGTGACACTAGGCTCATTCCTTCCTGAAAGTATAAACCTGTTAGCTACACCCTCCTCCTTTCCCTGGGATTTGCCCTGAGCTTGTGTGGAAACAGGGAAAAAAACCCAGGAATCTGTAGGTATAGATTTGAAATTAGTGGTTGCACAGTGGATGGGAAGCCAGAACAGTAGTGTGTCCTTTCCACTTCAGCCCTGAATGTCTGTCTGACTCTGCCTTGTGGCTTGCCCTCCTCTCTTCCTAGATTTTTAACCCCCTGACGAAGATGTTGAGACTTGTTGAATGTTGGAGTTCCATGAGTGAGAGTTTAATATAAATGCAATTGGCTAGAGGTGTCTGTAAAGTGCAAAGAGCAGGGGTGATGGTTAATAATTAACTGAACTGTAGTTACTTAGAATGGGTATGAGTGTGTTAGAAGAGGTGTGTCACCTTTATATGTGAACATCTCCTTATGCTCTGACTACTGCATGAAATAATCTGTGTGCAGCCTGTGCAAAAATGCCTTGGAAGGGGATTCTCCCTAAGTCTCTCTCAGTAAAACCAGTGAAATTATTGTTTTGAGGCATTCTCTCCTGTGTTAAAGAAAAACAAGGAAAGATGAAAGTTCTAAAATGCATGATGTGTTTTTATTTTCTCTGTCATGACTTTAAAAAACATGCCAAGTAGCTGAGTGAAGTGTAGGCACTTTTTGGAAGCAAACAGTTGATCTTATGTTGGTTACTATGGTAGCTGCATGTCACCTTGCCAGCTACTAGATTAGCAGTGATTACTAGTTATGTAGTCACTCTTGTCCCTAATGATATTGAAGTCCCTAAGTTCCACTTAGGGGACTTATATCTGCCAGTGACTCTTGAAGATGAGGACAGATTTCACACAATAAATTACTTCCTACTCCACTTCCTGCATAATTGAAAAATAATACTTCAAAGTATTTGTCATTTTATGATAAACACAACATGAATGATAACACTGTAAAACCATGATATCCCCCAGTAAAGACTAGACCATGATATTTTAAAGCAAATAGGCCGTGTAACTTAGTTTGCACATGCTGCGGTTTGCAGGAGATTGTGTCTTACCCTGTTCCCAAACTCTTCTTTTTGAATGGAAATTTTGACTAAGATGATGGAGATGGATTATGTTGTCATCTGAGTACAATTTTCACTGTGTAAGCTTCATGTGGTAGAGCTTGATAAACAAAATCTGAGTGTGATGGGCCTGTACAGTGAGGACTAAGCATGAAATCTAGGAAGACACTTCCTTCTGGTTTGTGTGCTGTGTATTTTCTGTGCAGTGAACAACAGAGGTTTCATGTGCCTGGGGGCTGGATGTGACCTTCCATCAACAGGGATCACAAACCTTTAGCAGAACTCCATGGTCTAAATATTATTTGCATAATGTGAGGTGATGTTCTTATTACCACAGCTGATTGAGGGTCCTCTCAAAGTAAGCAGGTGGCCAACTAAAATTCATAGACTCTTTAGTATTTTTAAAAGATAATTTAAAGATTGAAAGAATTGTTTTGCAAAGCATAACTTACAGGTTTCAAACAAACAAAACCCTTCAGCACTAGCTTGTGGCTCTTCTGCAGGATGTTGTCAAAGCTGACAGTACCTGTGTTTTCATCTACAATTCTTTCACATGCTTCCTCTCCATGGTTATCTCCATCGGTTTAATTAAATTCACAGGTTGCATTTTTCCCTTAGTGCACATAGTGAACTGTTTTTGGCAGGAATCTTCTTTGAGAGTTTTTTCTGAGTGTTCAATGGCCTATGTCTGATTGGGGTCTTCAGACACTGCAGTAATACAGATAATATTACTATCTACAGGCATATGCTCCATCTGCACTTTTGAGACTAAAATAGCAAAGCTAATCTCATTACATTGAATTTTTCACCCTGGCAAGTAGCTGTTCAGAGGGGAGAGGCAGAAGGTCTGAAAGGATCTGATCCCAGTGTTTGGATGCTTGTAATCTTGGATATTTAGTTATTAATTTGAATTTTTTTTAACCTCTGTGTACATGACAATGAATGTAGATATTTCCTCCCAAGTTTCTGTATCTTCAAAAGCGTGTTGTCTGTTTCAGTCTGCTCTATTGTGCAGGGTAGGCTACGAGTCTCACCATAACGCCATTCTCTACTAGAGATTTGCGGGATGCAAACATTTCCATAGATTTGACCTCTATATCCTGCTTGAATCAGGTCCAAGATAATTCACATTCTGCCTTGACTGTTAAATTGACTGTAGCAATGTTTATGCATGGTATCCATCCATTCTCCTGTGCTGAGAGTTGTACTTGGATCCTGTTTGATTCTCATGCTGTGCTCTTTCTTCTGACATGACAAAAGATGGAGAGATCCTTGGAAAAGGAACAAGGGTGACCTCCCCTCCACATGGGAGGATGCTGCGCTGATGGGTCATTTCCCAGAATTTGCTGCAGGTTTGCTGTAATGTGAGCTCTCTCCTCAGCCTGTCTTAGCCTGATCGACAGTTCTGTGGGCTGCAGCATTTCTCTTGTATCTGGAATCATTCCTAGGATTATATGGTTGTATCTCTCGAGAGGGGAGGTGTAAATATGCAAAGGTGGCCCTTATGAGGTGTGCATAAATGAGCTGGAAAGTAGTAGGTGGATGCAACAAGGAGTTACAGAGAAAAATCAGGATTTCTGAGGTAATAACCAGTTTTCTTGTGGATCACTCCATTCTTATTTGTTATGGGTTAATGTTCCCATCCTTTTTCTCACCCCACCTAACAAAACTGGCAAAACGTCATTTTTAATTCTTTCTAATGCTCCTTCTTCATTGGATATTTCTATTTTAAATAAATTTCTAACAATTACCCTGTTTCTAAATAAAATACTTTTTTTTTGGTGGTTCTACATTGTTTACCTCTAAATTGCTCCAAAGTAAATGAAGCTGCATTAATGAATGCCAATGTGCAGGGCTAGGATTTGCCATATCATGGTCCAGTGGTGCTTAATTACCATGTGAGATTTTATGGAGTGCAGTATATGGAACTTTGTCATGTGTTTTTTGTTATGTTCACTTCTTGAAAATTTAAAGAAAGTTAAATTATGAGAAGTATAAAACCACTTTTCACTCTCGCTTGCCATGACCTTAAACTAATCATACTTTAAGGACAATATATTAGTCCCCTCCCAGAAAGAGGCAGCATCTAGTCAGTCTAGTCATCCAAGAGGACTTGCATTGGTTGAATGAATTTGATTTTGCTGCCCATGTAGCTGAACCAAGAAGCTGCAGTTTTAAGCGCACTTCAGTTGGTTTAAAACTGGAGATCTGTGTCTGACTTGGAGGTGTGAAAACTAAAACCACAAAACCAGCATGAAGTTATGATGTGTCTTATACATTCAAGTGTAAGTATAAAGTATAATTTTTGATAAAGCAATAATGGGGAAAGGTTTTTGTCTTGCAGTTCATCTTCAAACAATGAAGCCTGTGTCACCCAGATGTTTTAGGCTTCCCCCCTAACTAGGGCCACGCTGTCTTTGTGTGCTGTTTGAGCAGCCTGGTTTAAGGAAAGGTATCCCTGTCCAGATTGATTTGGCCAAATTGCCCAGTCAGTTCTGTGATTATCAGGGGTATGGCATCACATATTAAAGGGAATTGTTTCAAAATTCAACCATTTCTAGACCTGTGTGTGCGCTTCGGTGGTTTATAGCTTGTTCATTTGTTTCAATTTCCATTTTGAAGTCCTGAATGCCAGATAACTTGGCAAGTTAGAGTATGACATACACCATCATAGAAAGTACCAAATTGCTATATTTTGACATAACATATTGAAATTCCTTGAGATAAAGGACAGATATGCTATTGTCTCTTTTTAGTGACGTGGCACCCAAAAGAAAAGCACACCCTATTTTCTTGCCAAACATTCATGATTAATTTAAGGGAGTGTGAAATGCAGCTAAAAGACCCCATATTTTAGGTTTTAATCACAACTTTCACAACATCTGTGTGGTTAATTTAAAAAGGCAGAGCTTTTAACATTTTGTCTGTTCCTTTGCCATGTTTCATTCCAGCAGTATCTTATGTGCCTTCCAGAAGTGTAATACTGGACATGGTGATCTTTCCAGGATTTGTTTTCTCATCTTTTCCCAGGAAAGCAGTATCTATGCAGCAGATTGACTTTTTGTTAAGAGGATTTTTTTCTGTGTCTGTGGCTTAAAGAGGAAAAAAGTTTTCTTTGTGTTTTCTAGGAAAGATAAAATGCTTACACATGAAATGGAAAGTGAATTTCTTTATCTTCCTGGTGGCTAATGGATAAATATAATTTTTGGACCAATCTGCTTCCCAGAGCAGCTTTTACCATAATATAAAGAGCTATTTTGTGCAAGAAAAATTAATGATTCTAAATTTATTTTGAATTTTTAATTTTACTTTCAGATATTAAACAGATAATTTATTTTGTGGTTGTTATCCATGACACTTTCCCAATACTTTCTTCTGCCTATCAGCTGCTCTCCATCCATATTTGGATTCATAGCACAGAGGGTTGAAGTGTGCACATACATAACAAAGAGAGGTGGAGGTGTGTTTTATCTTGCTAGTGATTGAGACTTCTCTGAGACCTCTGCCCAGGAGCTGGGAGAAATTGATCTTTTGTGGAGATCTGTAAACAAGGTGGGGAAAGGCAGCTCCATTTATTGGATATATTCTCAATAAATAAGGCAAAACTCTACCTTGGGCCTTGTCATCTCTTAAAGCTGAGGGAGCAGTTGCTTTGCTGTTGTCAGCATCAAATACTCAGATGGAATGAATTTGCTGTTGCTTTGGAGGAAAAGCTGCATCTGCTGCATTTTTTTGTGGTGGTTCTTGTAAATAACCTGTGGACAGCTCAGAAAGAACAGCCACTGCTTTTCCAGTGGCTTCATTGGTTTCTGTGCATGGGAACTATAAAAGGACAATGTGTGACTGTTATGTGTGTTGTGTTCCTCAGTCTGTGGACAGAATAAATTATGGCTGGATGAGGTGAGAATTGCTTTGAGTGATCTCAGGAAATGTTAAATATTGAGCTGTCTGTTCTCTCTACTCCCCCCTGCCCCTTCAGGAAGATCCTGTGTTTATGCAAATGCTGCCTTTACACAGTTAGATACCTGCTTTTGATAGCAGTGTCCCAAGTTACATCGAGTAAGAAGATATCCTTATGCTGATGCATGCATATGCTTTCTGGGAGCTGTACAGGTGTACTAAGTTTTTTCTAAGTCAGTCAACTAGCTAAAATTATGTTATGAGTACAAAATTTGTATAAATGGGATTTGTATTTTAAATAATGACAGTTATTTTGGTTCTGATTATTTTAGAAGAAGCACCTGAAAAACATGACAATTTTTGGTTTATATATTTGAAAGTGGGAAAAATACCATGCTGCATATTCTTTTTCATATTTACTATTGAGAAGAACAAAGGTGAGGCAGGAACTGAACTGGAAGGGTTTAGGAGATGAGATCTTCTAAGTGATGCTGTTCAGGAGCAATGGTTCATGTGATGTAAAGGCAGTCCTGTTAAGCAGTTCTTGTTTACCTGCATAGCATGTGTGACATTTAAAATTAACATGGGAGCACTACACTTGCTAATAATTAAATGAAGCAGTAGCTTCCTACGAAAGGTATGTTTTCAGCAATTTGCATTAACAATAGGCAGAAGAATGCTGGCCTAGGCACGTAGGATGGCAGGTGTGGAGTGGTTGGAAGTAATCAGAAAAAACATGTTTATTTCATGGGAACAGCAATTTGTACAGAAGGTCTGCAAATGAATTATTTATAGTTCCTGTCTCTTCTAACGATGTGTTCCTTGCAGTGTTTGTTTGGTGTAGGATTGGGTATCTCATGTCTCTTTCTTAATTTTTTTTCCTTAAAATTATATATAATCTTAATACTAGGAAAAGTTTGCCAGGGCTTTGGCAAAGAGAATGCCCCCCTGAGCATGTAACAATATGAGACTTTGTTATATGAGGTTTGGTGATTTAATTCTAAATAGGAAAAGCCAGAAACCAAATACCAATTAATTTTTTTCTTCTAAGTTTCACAACCTTATGTTAGCTATTAACTTTTCATTTCCTCCAAATCTATTGTTTAGCCAGATTTGAACATAATTATTTTCTTGGATTGGTGGGCTGCCATTACACTGAAGAAATAACAATGTGTATCTATTATTAACCCTTTAATATACACAGTGGTATTATTACTAACCTGTTGAGGCCCTTAGAGTGCTTCTTGGTGTACTTTGAATAATTATCAGTACATTATTGTACATTAGATTATAAAATTATGTGCGTGTGGTTTGTGTATGTACTCAAAGTTACTATGCTCTGGCCCTTCTCCATAGGTGGAAATCACTTTATCTTTTAGATTAATTCAAAAAGACTGGAAGGCTTTTGTGTTTTGATGTGTTGCGTTCTGCTGTGGAGTTTAGTTACAGCAGAATAAAGCTCCTATAAAATTCTGTTTGGTTTGATTTGTTAGGGGCCTAAATATTTAATTCCAGGTTATGTATATCCACAATGGGGCTTATGTGATTATTTAAATTCCTTGTAGTTTTACTAAACTTTTCTACTCCAGTCCTCTGAGCCATGCGGATAAGTTATTTACAAGTTACTTCATGTCAGCTGATCTGTTACAGTTTTCCTGTGTTTACATTCAACTCTGACAAGCTAGTCAGGTTAAAATCAGCTATTAACAGAAGAGAGCTTTCTATTAGTGCTTCTTATGCGGAAACAAAAAACCCCAACATTTAAAAAATGGAATGGAGAATGATACTGACTCATTCTGTGGGATCCTTGGGAGCTGTGGAATGTGTAATGTGGGGAAAAAACTAGTGGAAGACACATCTTTAGTAACTGGGGAATGGAAGTTTTGCCAAAAGAAAAGCTTTTGCAACTTTTTTCCATATGATTACAGAGAGAATTTCAGACAGCTGTCTCTGTGTGTGTCTCTATTCCTTTTCTGTCTTTTTTTCCATTTTCTTCCATGGGATATAAAAATATTTTTACAGGAAAATTAGTTTTACCCTACTAAATGTGTTTTTTTTTTTTTTTGAGAACAGCAGTGGGAAGAGAAAAGAATACTCCAAACCAGAGAGAAGAAATGACACTTTTTGGGGACACTTCTTGAACAGCATTCTTGCTTTATTGTGCACATTCTCTCAGCCAGTGTTAAGTTCTCTGTACCTGTTACAGGGACCTGGAAGTCTGTCTTTGCAGTGCACAACTCTTATTATGAAATGAAATTTATACTGTGTTTTTACTTTGTGTTTGCTGCCATGTGCCCATTCATATTTCATTAAACCAATTAAGGTATCTTAGTGGTTTTACCAGTCACTTAAGGTGAAAACAGAGAACTGAGGACCTGGAAATGCCATCCAAGCTTCCCCCATTCTGACCACGCTTCCTCTTGGGAACTCTAAATGTGGAGGCTCAGTGGCCTTGTCTGTAACTGCCTTAACCACGAGAACAGGCTGGGAAGGCAGAGCCAAGTGTGCAGTCCAAGAGTGAGACAGGCAGCATGTGGCTGTGTCCCAGGGAGCAGCACATCTCACCCCCTCCTCAGCACAGCTCTGACTGGCACCTCTGCAAGCCACCTGCAGCTGCTCACCTCCCCCTCTGTGCTGCAGCATCACTGCTACATAAACCAAAAATGCAACTGGGTTACAAGAACTCTTTTTGCTTTCTTGAGTGTTATTTTTAAGATGAATTAGTTTCCTGAGTATTGCAGGGTTGCATTTGGCCCAGCTGAGTAGATGGTACAAGAGAGGAGCCTAGAAGGGGTCAGGAAATCTTTATGAGGTTCCTACTGCCAAAATACTCCTGCAAGAGTAGGAGCTCATACTGTTTGTAGAGATTGCTTAACAATGTGTAGGCAATAAGCCCAGACTGGATCTAGCCATTGTTTAAATGGGAGGTTCTGTAGCAGAAATTCAGCTTTATTCTGTGTAGGCCCTGCTGCCCTGAATTACACAGGAAGTAAGGCACAGTTTGATAAATTGGTGCCTGCTGAGTGCCAGAATACACTTTTAGTGTGCCTAGAATGGAAAAAAGGGAGTGTTCCCTATTTCATGTGATCCTGATGGAGGTCATTGTTTGTCCTGGGCTTGTAGTACCTGTATAACCTTTCCCAGGTGAGCTGGTTCCATGCTGTCCAGCTTTGCTATCTTTGGACAATGCCCTTGGGCCACCTCCCATGTTCGTAGGTGCCACCACCTCCTCACCTGCAGCCCTGCACAAACTGCAGGTACCACAAAGTATTTCCATTCTTAACTTCCACACTTGACTGAATGTAAGCCTAATTTATTTAGGAAGCAGTAGTGTGTTCTAATAGCACTAATGCTGCAGTTTTAGGCAGTAATTGTACTCAAGCAGCCTTGTAGACAGTGACTCTGTCTGTTGAATCTAAGCTTTTAGGCCCTTTATTTTTTCAGATACAGTCTCTTACTCAGCAAATGAGTGGATATATATTTTTTTTTCCTTAAAATGTTTGTTCTTTTATACTTCCTATTTCTGTAGATCATAGGTGTTATTTCTATCACTATATCCCCCAACCAATTTATTTTAATTAAGAGAATGATTACCCATTATTATGTCAGTCAGAGAGCTTGGGGGAGCTATTTGAAGTCCACGCTACTTCAGTATGCTTCATATTGTGGCCAAACAAGACTAGACAAAATTTTCCCTTGTTGGATCCTACAAGAGCAAGAGAAAGCAGTGACTGCACTGTAGGTGGTCTTTATTGACGGAGTGATGCTTGTCTGACAAATAAAAAACACCAAAATTGCTTGTGATCTCCTATTGTGCTGGATTCTGAAGACGTTTTGTTTCCTTTGTTGTTTTACTAAATGCCATCGATATTCCAAGTTTGACCACTTGTTGGAAAGGCCTTGTGTTAGTTCCTGTGCTATCTCCCAGGGGTGCTTGTGCTTTTGAGACACATGAGATGAAGCTCAGCTGGCATTTTGTTAAAGCTTTACTTGCATAGTATTCTTTGCCTCTTGGTGAGGCTTGTAAAATGAGCGTTTCTGAAAATTCAGCTTTGCTATTAGCTACAACTAATGTTACACTTGGTGGCACTTACGAATTAACAAGAAGATTGACTGTACTTTTTTCACACCTTATTATCACTCCCTATTCAGTGATTCCAGGGGGAGAGGCTGACTTTGGTGTACTTGTTCTGAATGCAAACTGCCAGAGCTGTTACAACTCCTCTATTTTGCCTTTTACTTCAGATCCTCAGTTTCAGATCTGCCTGAGGCCATTGCAGTGAAGAACAATTGTACAGTGAAAAGCACATCCCCCAGTGGGCAGATATCATGCAGGTCACAGATACTGTGGAAGTGGAAGATAACTTGTTTTTACCTTTAAAATCTGCAGGAAAACATTATCAGTGACACTGAAAAGAAAATGGGATTTGACAGTGTTGCTCCTTTTTATTTATTTTATTTCTGCCACATCTTTCTCTCAACAGGAAGTCCTAAGCCCCTCATGAATAAGGCCAGAGAGTTGAGTTTCCTTCTGGGCCTCAAGGCAAGGTACCATGGCTTGTCAGGATTTTGCTAATGGCCCCATTAAGCATCCCCTGTGTTTGCAGTGTCTTGTGAAGCATTGCCTGAAAGTGCTCTAAAACAAGCTATGGAAAAATGTCATCCATTTATGGAAATAAACATTCTTGAAAGAAGGAAAATGGAAAACTCATCAGTATGTTAGATAAAACTGTGGGAGGTCTACTTGGGGGGGGGGGGGGTCTGTGGGGAACTAAAATAAANGGAACTAAAATAAAGCCTGAACATTCAATTGATTTTAAAAATATTTACTGGGAGGAAACATTTATTTTCTTGTGCTAAATGAAAATGAGTTTTGAAGTTGTTCAGTCTCCAAGGTCTATGATTCTAGCAGCCTGAGATGTGTGATTACTAGTCATATATTTCTTCAGTCAGTAAAGTATTCTGTAAACAGCTGTGCAGTTTATTAATTGTTAGTTTTATTGTTTATCAGTATTTTATTACTAATTACAAAAAAAATTGCTGTTTTCATAGGATCATAGAACGGTTTGGGTTGGAAGGGACTTTTAAAGGTTATCTCATTGCTTGGACTGGAAATGTTATGGTAACATTGATCTAATGTTTCCCTTTAGTTGACATAGGATTGTTTTCGTTCAAAATAGTGATTAATCATTTTATGTAAAGGAGTTATGCTTTGTTTTTCAAGTCAACACTTGTGGCCTTTCATCCAAACAAAATGGGAAAAATTGCTTTACCTACATAGCACTAGCGTTGCTTTACTTCATCTTCCCTACCATCTGTAGTTGGGAAAAAAAGAGATTATGGCATCAGTGTTGAATCATGGGTATGGTATTCCAGGCAACTGGAAAGACTAAAGCTGTTTTGCATACTAGACAGGCAGAGTACAGAGGAATGTAATTGGTAACCAACTCACTGTCTGCATGATGTTCTTTAATATGCCCTGCAGTAAAAAGCATAAATTATTTTTGTGCTTTAATAGGCATGTTTCTTTTCTGGAATTTAAAAGTACTTATAAATTCAGTAAGAAAGGTATTAAAAACTTCAGAGAATGAATCAGGTTTTGCTGATCTTCTGTGAAAAGTTCCCTCCTAATATTCCTTTTATATGATTGCAGACTATGATAATAACTTAATTAGTGTGATACATGTACAGTATTGTTATGTATATGTAATATACTTGCTTAATAAATTTTTTGGTTTTGCACTTCTATTAGGCATCTATTTTCCATGCAGTCCATGAGGAAAGGTAATGAAATATAATAAGAGCTGTATCCAAAGCAGTGGAAGGAAGTAATTAAACCTAATTGAAGAAATGTCTTTGAACTGTAATAGCAGATGCAAAGGATTAATTCAAAGCAGATTAAGGCCAATGCATGCTTTGAATTGCCAGCCTGCAAACAGATAAGTATTACTGTTACTTAAATGAAGTTATATGAAAGCACCTTCTAAAACCTGAGTTGGGAATCAGGTCTAAAAATAGACAGTTGGGTTAGGTTTTGATAAGGAATGTCACTTCTGTTTCCTATTTTATTATACTCTGCCAGTCAGAAATGAAATCTTAGAAATGCTGTGTGCATCTTATCAAACAACTGCAACAGAACTGGGAATTAGCCTGGGCTGTCCCTGAAGGTATTCTCTGAATGGCAACTTAATCATCAGCTGTGACAAGCCCTTGCTTGGAAATTACAGGAAAAACTACTTTAATGATTTGGGAGTAAAATTATGTTGTATTTAGAAATGTTACCTGAGAAGTTATAAATTTTCTTCTATCTTTGTACTGCAATTTTCTAATGGATTTCACAGTCGGTTGTACATTAGAAGCTTAAATTATGCTTATTTGTACAATAAACAGGAAAACATATGGGCTAATATTGCATAGGGGACTGAATATGAAAATTTATATGAAAAAGAGGTAAGATAAAGTTAGTTTTTACAGCACATTTTATTTCTTTGCAGAACTGATGCAAACAAGAGAACCTTAAACATAAATCTGAAGTTTTGGTTTTTTACTCTTTGAAGCTTTAGAATTGGTAATTTCTTTCCACCTGCACAATGATCCTAAATAAAATAGGATGTCAGATATCTCAACTGACTAACTGATCTGTTAAATTCTTAAGTAGCTAGGTGTGAGTAGATCCCTTTCTCCCCAGACAATGTGGGAAAAATAGAGGAGTGAGAGCTGTGAAAGGCAATCATCCTTCTCTGAATTTGGCTAATGGGCTGAGTGTGGTGGTTGGAACTAAGGCAAAAGCAGGGGCAGTCCCTGGCTGCATATGGTTGGGAAAATAGGTTTTTCCAGCACTCAAGTGGGAAAATGAGATAAGCCATAGACAGACGGGAAGATATCAACCATTAGGAAGAAATAACAGAATTGTAGACTGAGTTTTTTTTTTTCCTGTTTTAATCTTATTGTTGCTATTGAATCACTAAAGAAGTGTAGGCAACTGCAGTAAGATTTACTGTAGATCTGTGAGAGGGACTGCACTTTGAATGTTTTCTTGGTGTTAATTTGTAGCTTAGACTGTTGGTAATTCATGGCACAGGTGGGATTGCATGACACTGTATGCATAATGCCAAAGACAGCATCACCAGGGTTGCAGAACTCTTTTTGTTGTGAAAGAAAAGTTGGCTTCTCCTTTCGGTGTTACAACACTGTTTGTTTTATGTGTGTTGGTTGACAAAATACAGATCCAAATGTTTTGTTTTGTTTTGCCTCTTGCTGTGCGGAGACAAACCGTGTTCCGTGAACGCCAGGCGCAGGGAGTGCCCCCAGGCTGTGCCTGTGCCTGGTGGGGCTGTGCTGGGCTTGCTGCCTCTCCGAAAGCCGGCAGTGGGTGGCACCTGGGAAGGCTCAATAAATGAGGCTGCCCGAAGGCATTTCTTGTAATGACAGCCTGTCATCTGGCTTAATTAAGGCCTCTCTTCAAAAGAGAGGCCTTTGACTATGAATTTTTAGAGCTTGCCTCTTCCCTGGTAAATGTAGGCACCCAGTGGGGTCAGGGCTTGCCCCTCTTCTTTTCCTGCCACAGGCCAAGAGTCATTCTGGAGTGTGGCAAAACAAATGGAACAGACTTGTTGGATCCAGTTTGTGTCCAATTCTGGGCCCCTCAGTTTAGCAGGGATGTTGAGATGCTCAAACGCATCCAGAGCAGAGCAACACNAAAGATGGGATGTGACACTCAGTGCCGTGATTTAGTTGATGAGGAGGTGTTAGGTCATAGGTTGGACTGGATGATCTCAAAGGTCTTTCCCAACCTAGTTCATTCTGTGATCAACTGCTATGAAGTCTGTCTGCTGCCCCCATTCCTTAGAACAAATAGCAGGCATGTCTGTGTGTATGGGAAGTTGGGATGTGTGTGCCTTCTTTTAATAGGAACTAAAATTAAAAGTGAAAAATCCCTGAAGTCTGAGGTCTGTGCTTTGCAAAGGGTAGTGGGAGGCAGATAACCACCCACTAATGTCCTAGTTGTTAGAAAAGAAAAATCTTGTGAGTCTGAGGCAACTGGGTTTGCCTAGCCTGGAAAAGCAAAGACCTGGGGAGTAGCTTTTGGCAGAGTGCTACCTCCAGAAGGATTAGAAGAGATGGAAGCAGGTTTTTCTCATAGGAGCATAGTGGGAAGCATCATCAGCTGCAACATGGAAAATTCCAGCAGAATATAAGGAGAAAAATACACAGCAAGACTGGAATGTTACTGACACAGGGGCCTGGCAAAAACAGCCTTAGAAATACTCGAAACTCAAGATGACAAGGCCATGAGCAATCTGACCTGACTTTGAAATTAAGCCTGCTTTAGGCAGGAGGTTTGGCAAGATGATCTCCAGAGGTCTCCCAGTCTTAATTATTCCTCAATTTTATGATTTCTTCAATGCTGCTGCTGCCATTCATAACGTTAATTGTAGTGTACCATATGTAGTGGGTTTATTGAAGCATGTTTAATAGCTGTGTTAACAGAATTACCCTCACCTGTGGGCAGGCCAAGACTTTTTGGTTCTTTCATTAATCTTGCTGATCCAGAAGGTAAAAACACTGGAAGTTTAATTTACCTGTAGAGAGGTAGATTGAAGAAATGGAAGCAGTGGCCCCTCAGTCACTAGTAGAGAAACCATTTACCAATTGGCTTAGGACACGAATAAATTGCTGTCTGGCTATCATGAGTGTGGCATCCTTGATCTTTTTTCAAGGTCTCTACAATTAAGTGCAAGCTTCTCCTGAAAGGAATTACAATTTGCATTACTCTTGAGAATGCTTGAAGGGTTGTATTTGGCAGAAAATTTTAATGTGACAGGGTTTTTTGTCCTAGAGCCTAAATTTAATTTGTTCATGCATAATGCACTCAGTTGAGAATTTTCTGAAGTGGAGGAGTATAACTCTTCTTTTTCTGCCTATGTTCAACGAGACAGGAAAATCTACCTAAACTGATGAGCCTCTAGTAATTTGATGGTTTGTGAAAGAGTGAGTGCAAACTCAGTCCGTTGCTTTTCAGCTTTTCTTTCTGCAGTTCACTGTCATCCTGCCCCATTCTTCCCAAAGGACCCTATTTAAAACCTATATTCAGGGTTATTAACTTTTTCACCAAGAAGGTTAAGCTTGATGTAATACAAGAGAGGCTACCTGCCGTGAGGTTTATAGCTTACTACTGGGATGAAAATTCTGTAGAGGTTTTTTAGTATTAGGGACAAGTGAGGGAATTCTTGATACATATGACTTTAATAGATATGAGTATGATAAAGAGGAGTGATTTATTCCAGCTGTCTGTTTCTGCTAAAATCCAAGCCTTTCCTTATTTCTCAAGGGTTGTAGTGCAGGCACAGGAAACTCTGAGTTCTGCTTAAGCCAAGCTGTGTATGACAGGACTGTTATTTGAATTTCACAACATTATATTTACTGGAATGGTAGGATGTACAATGTTGTTAATGGACTATGACTGCTAGATGTGCCCAAAAAAAGTCTTGTGGGTTTCAGAGGAGTTAGAGAAATGCTTTGCTTTGTTCTCTTCTTACATTTTTCTTGGGGATTATAATGCAAATATATTGTCAACTTTTTTTTTTCTTTTTTCTTTCTTTTTTTCTTCTTTTTTTCTGTTTGCCATTTGTTCAACTGTCTGCTGAAGTGCTTACAGATGAAGTTGTAGAATGGTTGTTGGAATGAAGGATCAATCTCTTGGTCTCTGAAAAATTAATTCATTCTAACATGATGGTCACAATTCTTTGCTTCAGTGTGGTTTTGGCTCTTCTGTAAGCAGCTCTCATTTGTCATCTGGAAAAGTTCAAATGACCATCCTCTGGCTAATATGCTGCCATGTTTCATTTTTTTGGGTTGAAAGCTAAACTTAATCCAGGTTCTCAGACAAACTGTGTAAATGGTGGGCGTTGTATGCTTTGCATCCTCTGATTCTGGAAGTAAGTGGTTTATTTTTGCTTTGGCACAAAGACAGAAATCAAACACACAAGTTCTAGAATTTAAGCAAGCATCCCACAGCCACAGAATCAATTTTATTACAGTATTTTTGCAGACTCACTATCAGTGGCAAATAGGCACAATTCAAAGCAGATTTGTTTGTAAGACTGGCCTATAATGTGTGTTTGCCTGCATATCCACATTCTAGTGGACAGATAAGAAGGGCCAGTGTCACAACAGACTCTGTCTCTCACATCCCCCATCTTTCTGGATGTAGTTTCTGGCTTCTCAATGGTTTTTTCATTTCCTAAACTTTTTTCTCAGAGATTCTCTAATACCGATAGACTATTCTTAATATTTTCTGAATTAGACTGGAGGCCATAAGTGGATTACTACACTTGACTAGAATAAAGCTTCATTTTTAGCAGTTCAGGCGTTCATATTCAAGAGCAATAAAATACTCCAGATTTTTCAACTGAAAGGTCGCTGTTCCACCTTAGAGAAGCTGTAAATAAACACTGCTTTCTGTCAGGTTGTTGGTTTAGTTGCTGTTTTGTGCTTAATGGATCAGAATTTTTTCTTCTGTGGCTTAAGACAAAACTCCTTGTTAGGTTTGCTCCTCTGGAGCAATAGTCAGAGATTTTTCTAGTCTTTTTCCTCACTCCAAAACCTTTCAAAATCTTCTTTTTGTAAAGGATATAAACTAAAGGACAAATGAAACTGCTGCTTTTACTGACACCTAGATTGAACAGTACTGTTGTCTCCTGCAGCTCTCTGTTATTTTTAAGGAATACTTACTAAAAAAAAAATCTGACAAAATAATAAGCAGAGACTTACAAGTCAGAATAATTTTATGTCTTAAATCCAGTTTATTGTCTCTAGTTTGGTTTTCATTTAAGCAAACAAGGGTTTGATTCAATTTGCCAAGTGGCTGTATTATGTGCAAGTCTAACTTGGTTGTCAAGAACAGTATCTCAAAAGGGTCTTTTTGAATAATCTACTCTTTTCTGAGCCATCTACTTAAATTTAGAATATAGGAAAATAGGAGACTGCAGATAATTTATGTTTTTATTTTCTAATGGGACAAGGTATTTTTTCATTGCAAATGGTTTAACAACAACAACAAAAATTTCTGATCAGCTACAAGAATTTGAAGTTTTAGTCTTTTAGTTTGAATTCTTGTCTAGGCTTTTGTATATTTCTAGAAAACTTGTGCAAGGTCAGCTCTGACTGTACTCAAATGGGATTAATTAGCCTGCTTTCTGGGAGGCTTGACCTATGCTGCCCAGAAGAAAAGATCTCACTTCTTTCTTAAGCTCTGCTTTTTAAAGGAGTATCATAACAGAGCATTATAGTAAGTTAAAAAAAGTATATTAAAAATTTGTGCTCTGATGATTTGTTCACAATTCTTGCTTCATAAGGATTGTCTTTCCAGGGCAGGTACATGCAGAATTCCTCAGTTTCAGTAAGGAGACTACTGGTTGTCCTCACATAGGGAATTGGGTTTGCCTTAAGTGTTTTTTGCATTTTTTTAGCCATTCAGGAATTTGAAGGCATTTTATGTTATTTTGTTGATTTTGAAGCAAACTGTGCTCCAGAGGACAGGTTGGAAAAAAAAAATTGAAATAGGAGAAGAATAGGGAGGGAATAGTGCTGGGACAGAGACATAAATACAGCAAGTATTTTGAGCAGTACTGAGTCACCCTATAGAGGTGTTGACAACAGGCTTGCATGCTTCTGTAAGTCAGAACACATTTCCATGGTATGAAAGATGCAGCACAGAGCTCCTTAAAAATGGATATTATTGTTTTGCATATTTTATTTGCTACCAGTAACCAGATTTCTGGGTAAATAGGCACAACTTCATTAACAACAGCAAGGGTTCACTGGAGTAAGAATGAACAGAATTGAATTCTGCAGAGCTTCTGCTCTTATTGAAGCTTCAAGGTAACAGCTACTGCCTCTGCACAGCATTTCCAAGAAGAAAAACCACAGCTTAATTGAAATCAGATGCAGTGACAAAGCTGTGTCCCAAGGTCAAGGTGGGTGGTGGTCATTTGCCAGGAAATGTAGCAGTGGTTGCACCTGCGTCTTTTATTTGGGGGCATGACTGATGTTTGAACAGTGAAGAATCAAATTATTACACGCAAATCATAATATAACAAAACAAACAAGAAAAGGTGTTTAATACCACCTTACCTGATGGAGAATTTTTTTTTCTGGTTAACTTTTAAAGCTGCTTCAAAGTGCTGGGGTCTTGACCCTTTAACTGTGTCATTCCAAAGCTACTGCATCGGCTTGCTTTCTCAAACTGAGTCCAAAGCACTGCCCACTTCTAAGGCATAAATACACTGTAGCAACAGAAGGTAAACTTTGAAAATCTAGCAAGTGAAACTAGCAAGTCTTAAGGTAGTTGCAAGAGTTCAAAGACAAATAAGAACCAGGCCCCTGTTTTAGAAGAACCTTCCAGGACCAGAGAAAGCAGGGATTTTACTCTGGAAGTCTCCCAGGGCATGGTGTTCATGTGGTGTTTCTCTACCCTGCTGTTCAGTTCTGCTGGGTACCCAAAGGAATGTCTTCTCTGCTGTCTTCTGTCTGAAGTCAGGATAGCCTATAAATTGTTAATACATTCATCATGAGCTATGAAGTAGTTACTGCAGAGAAGACTGGTGCTATTTCAACTGCTGTGAAAATGTGTTTGTTTTGAGGGCTGCATAACTTGGAATAAATGTTTCATTAAATGTGTTATGAATGATGTATTTAACAACTAGAGCAGGTCAATAATATTCAGAATTAAATTTAGTGAGTTTTTATTAAAGGTTGCCTGTTTCAGTGGTGAATAGTTTAGTAAGCATGTGGTGCTATAAACAAATGCTTCATATGCTCTGTTATGAGTGCTTTATTAAATACTTAGTCAATAGCTGCATTTACCAAATGAACCTAATTTATTGTATTTATTTTTTCCTCAGGGTTTCACACTTCATTATAAATGATTTACTGAACATACGTAAAACAGTTTAGTAAGCTATGTTCTGCCTCTTAAAATGAATGCATTGCTAGTAGGGCTTGGTATTGCTAACACTTTGAAATTGAACATTGTTTGTAAGTTACTAAAACACCATCAAAAACCACAGGTTTGTGTGGTTTTTTTTTTTTCCCCCCCAGTTCCTTAGAAGTCATTGTAGATGATGTTCAAGACATTTAGTCAGTCTGTGTGTGGTGCTTTCTGTAGTTCACACTTAACTGGTAAAAGCAATTGTGGGGACTTACCTGTATACATTAGTACTGTTTTCATAGGCAGCAACAATGAATTCAACACTGCATGTGGAAAAGATGACACTAAAACCTACTTCATAGGAACCATCATCTAGGAAAACAATGCATGTGGCACTCTGACATTTTGAAAGTTATCCTGCCTTATATTCCAGCCAAAGATGGGTGCTTGATATTTGAAGGCTGATATTTGGAGATGGATTTTTATCGTTCTCTGAGAATCATTTCCTTTCCTTTTTTTTGTGTAGCATACCTGTCAGCAATGAAAACAGTTTTTCTGCTTTAGAGACCAGAGCAGTCTTCAGTTAGTGGAAGAATAAATAGGGCATATTCTCATATTCAAGCTGATCTTCATGGTTGTGGCTAATAGTCATGCTAGCTGGGCTGTGAATATCCAGAAGAGCTAGTTTGTCTGGCAGAGTAATGTTGGTGAAGGAAACAAGAACCTGGAGCAGAAACATGGTCAGAAACCCCAGGACAAGGTGGGGCTGGGAGCTGCACAGTCTCTGCTTTGGGGCAGGGTCCTCATCCCATAAACATCCCATAAACAATTAATAGGTTTAATTATTACATTTCTTAGCTGACCCTCAAACTATTTTGAGCCCCAGCCAGTTGGTCTCATCACCCTGCCAGTGTGCCCTTGTGGAAGCTAAAGGAGTCTGATGAGAGCTCCGTGAATGGGATTTGTATGTGGGGGTGGCATCTGAGACAGCTTTTAAGCATACTGTGGATGCAAAAGGTATTTTTGTTGACATCATAAAACCTACTAAAGGCCTTGTCTGAGGCAAGGGTATGGGACTACAGAGCTGAGTACGGATATTTATAAGCAGCCTACAAAGTAGAAAAAACCCCACACTTCATTTTGATTGCTGTTCTGTGAAATGGTGTATATCACACATGAATAATTCATAATTTAAAAGCTTAGTTGAAAGTACCTTCAGAATGTGCAGCTGCATGTAGATTATGCCTCTGGTTGTTTAGTGGGTTGTGTTTTTGTTTTTTTGGGTTTTTTTGTTGGTTTTTTTTGTGTACATGTGGGATTTTTTTGTTGGGTTTTGTTGTTTGGTTTTTTTTTTTAGCAATATATGATGAAAATTAATTTGGAGTTGTAGTATGGAAGCAGAAACAAATGTCAAAATGTTTTTTCAAGGACTGTATCTGGAGAGAGCATACAAAATTGTAAATGTAATACCACATGCACGACAGAAGAAATAAGAGTAAACATGAAAAATACTTTCTCTATAACTATGCCCTGGAAGCAGAGGCAGCAGATCATGAGAGTGTTGGAAGCATAAGGTAGTGCACTGTTATCATTACTGAGAAAGAGCATGGAAATGCAGGCAGTTCTTCACTCCTTCAGATAAAAATGAAGATGTATTGGCAGGATATGTTTGAATGCAAAGTATAGGTGAGCAAAATTAATCCATTTCTGTACACCATTCCATATTCAAAAAGTGGTCTACAGCCCATAAATTTAAGCTGCTTGATGAGGTATTAGAGATTTTTGCCTCTGTCTTGTGGTTTTTTAAGAAGCTCCAAAACCAACCAAACAACTGTGTTTGTAGAACATCTTTCTGTAACTTTTCTTCTCCTTTCAGTTTTCCTTCATTTTTGCATTTCTCACAAGTAGTTGCTGTTCAGTGTTGCTAATACAAATTTTCTGCGTGTGTGTTGTCATGAGATCTATGTATAGAAGTGCTTTAAGTAAAGGAACATTGGAAAAGACTGGATCCCTTTCAGTTAATGAGTTCACAGAATCAATTGAGTTGGAAGGGACCCACAAGGACCATCCCCCAAATTCACACCATGTGCCCGAGAGTATTGTCCAAACGCTGCTTGAGCTCTGTCAGGTTGGTGCTGTGACCACTGCCCTGGGAGCCTGTTCCAGGGTCCAACCACCGTTTGGGTGAAGAACCTTTTTCTAATATCTGACCTAAACCTCCTCTAGCACAAGTCAGGCCATTTCCTTGGGTGGTCTCACTGGCCACCACAGAGAAAAGATCAGGCAGCTCAAGCATGGAGGAGAAATACTCTGTCCTGTTCAGACCTTTGAATTCTAGTTTGACTGTACTGTGATGTTGTCTTATGGGCATGATGAGCACACAGGAAATTGTTGGACCTGTTGTCATTTGTATTGGTCATAATTTGAATTAATCCAGGACGTCCTTGTTCGGTCCTTTGTACACTAAAACAAAATGTCCAGCCTGACAGACAGTTTGATACTGAGTCTGGCTGTACATGTGCAAGTCTGGCTTGTTCTGTCCTGACTCCCTTCCCCCTTCCCCTCCCGTTGGAATGTAAAGGCTGTTCAGGTGATTTCGGGGAATTCAGTCTTTAGGACTCCTTATTATATTTTAGTGTGTCAATTACTGACTGAATAGCTCAGTAATTTGGCTTTTTAAGGTCCAGAATTAATTTTGTCTCCTCTCCTCCCAGCCATTTTCTACTGCTGTTAGCAAAATTGCTTTCTTTCTGATTCAGCAAATGGATATGCAAAAGCCTGAAATAATTTTCTCTTTGGATAATAACAAGACAAATGCTGCACAACATGTGTTGGCCATGACATGTAAGCCCAGAGCTCATAAAAGTCAATGGAAAGAAGCTCATTGACTAGATTGGACCTTAATCCTCTTGCTAGCAGAAAAGGAAGCTCAATGGGTTAAGAAGTCTTGCATGTCTGATTGCATGAGAAAATATTTGTGTCTGATACATTAGGGGATTTGTCATCTTCTCAGCAGTGTCAACACAACTGTGTGCAGTTCTTCTCAAGACACTGACATTATTTGGGTTAGATTTCACCTTGTGCCTTTTATTAATTTCTTCTATGAATATTCTATTAACCCATCTCAGAAGCCTCAGATCCTTGTTTTATGCTCCTGCCTTGCTTTCTCCCCTTTTTAAGATGGTGTGGTATTGACAGATGTTACATTGAAAAGACTCTTATTTGCTACAGATTTATCTTTCTTGCAGCTGTTCTCACTCTGTTTGATTTTTGGCCACCCTGCCCTTTTCCTTTGTCTATTTGGATCTGGTTTGTCTATTGCTCTCCATGTTTCTACCACAAACAGAATCCTGCTTTTATACAATACGGGAATTAAGGTGATGAACTGGAGAAAAGGCTCTTTGGTTCCTGATGGCAGAGACCACACAGAAGTGTGGTGACATGTCTGAAGGGTGCACACAGCACAGTAGTAAAATCTACATTGTCCCAGTCTCTGGTAGATGTGTGTCTGTCCCACAAGAGCTTCCCATCTGCCACAGAATGTCCCAGAAGATGGCTGGGAGTGGTGTCAATATTTTTGTATTATGTAGGACATATTTCATAGCAACTGCAGTCTTTGGGTTTTCTTGTTTAGCTTTTTTTCCCTCTCCAAGTAATCTGTTGGGCGTTTTTGTCAGTCTTGATGCCAAAGTGTGGATGGAAGGAGTTGTGGGGAGAGCAGAGGGAACAGGTTTGGGGTTTTTTTCCTTCTTTGTGAACCTGCTTCTGCCAGTCATACATCTACTGCTGTTAGAAGAACTGAAATTCAGGTCCTGAATCTTAGAAATTAGGAATACTAACTGAAAATACTAATCAGTTGTAGAGACTGCTCTATGAATTTGAGGGTTTTTTTGTGGTTTGTTACTGTCCTTCCCCAGGGAGCCTGGTGAGAGGCATAAGGAGGTGTCTGAGATAGTGGGTATCCAAGCCCAGCGTGCACTGTTAATCAGGCAGCTGAAGAGGAGCCACATTCAGATTGCTGCCAGATGTTTTTCTCTGCACAGATTTTCAAGCTGTGAAGCCAGGGCCCTGCCAGGACTGATAAGGCTAGGCAGACTGAAGATGGCATCATGTTGGCCCAAAGGGTAACAATTCAAAAGCCTGTCACGCTTGGGGTTTAAAAAAAATTTGCAGGATTCCTGGGACTCAGCCTTATTTTTGAAAAGCAATTTAAGCATTTAGGCAGACAATAAGAAATATCCTTGGTGCCTGATTTCTATTTTTCTGATATCAGTGAGAATTTAGATCATAGGAGCCTGTGTGTTATTTGTAAGGCTCCCAAGGCCTCCGAGTTGCTTTTCAAGTATCTTACCTGAAGTGGTGTTTATTTTTGAAGGAGCTGGTTTAAACAGGTCCTTGTAGATATGACTGAGCTTTTTAGAGCTGTTGTGTGGGGTGCTCTGAGCAGCGAGATGTGGAGATCTGAGCCCTCCTGTTCCCATTTCTGTGCAGGTGCTTTAGGGCTACCAGCAAGGCATCGATGCCTTTCATCTCATAAGCAGCTCTAGCCCTGTGCTTATGGAGTTGGATGCTCCAATCATCCTGAGGACTTTAGAATGTCATTGTAATAATAACGAGGGAGATTACGCTAATGCACATATAAGCCTGGCTGTGAAAGGTGAGACCAAAGGCCCACTTGGCAGAAAGAAAAGACCAAAGCAAGCATCAGACAGTTTTTCCCCTGCTCTCTTCCAGCTCTCAGCAGTCCTGGAGGGCAGACCTCCTGAGTCTGCAGTGGTTTCTATTTATTCCGTAACCCTTAAGGAACTTTGTGAACTTGCACGATCTGCTCATGAGCCCACAGAGTTTTATTGTGTCCTGTGCCAAGGACTGCCACATGCACAGGAAACACCTCTAAATTCACTTGGTGCATCCTATTTCTGTTCTTGAAATGGACACTGAAAAACTATCCCTCCTTAGCCTCTTCATACCACTGCAAATACTTTTTCCCCAGCTACTTGGGGAAGGAAGATACTCAGCATAGTTTCTCTGTGAAGTCCAGGGAAGTCTACCATTACCTGAAGAGGAGCTTCTCTTTCATTAAAAGACAATTGTTTGCAAACTTTGAGTGTGGAAAATAGTACTGTAGCATTCCATCTGATTAAATATGACACTCACCTGGATAACATCTCTAGATATTAGGTAGCTCCTCTTGTATTTAAAGAGGTTGATGTGCATTAAAGCCCCAAATGTGGCCCTTGGAGACAGGAAGTTTATTGTTATGTGAGTAACCCATGTTATCATTACCTGACCATTAGGCTGGGAGATGAGAAGTCCTGCATTTTAATCCTTACTCAGGTTGTTTTCATAAATGTGGCATGATCTGCTTGCATTCATTTTTCTCAGTTAACCCCCCCATTACCAAATGTTTAGAGAATAGTATGTTCTTTTATCATGAGAATCAGCCAGCCAGCATTTTGTAAACAAAGAAGGGCATTCTTTAAGTAATTTTGATTTTGCTGATTCTTTGGGTTTTTTTTAATGTTAATATTTTTGATAATACTGATGTTAGACTGTTTTCATGCATGTCTGCATTAAGAAATAGTAAATAGTAGAGCACTGTAGTAAATAGTAGAGCACTGCAAAGGCCATATATTACATTTTAGTATTAGAGAATTTTTTGAAGTTATTATTCTGTTGCAAACTTGCAAATAGTGTCTGTAACCTTCAAGCTGTTTTTTCAAGTCACATTTTGGTCAGGAAGATGAACTTGTGTCATCTAATGGATATAAATGCTTCAATGCTGGGCATATTAAATAAAGAGATAAACATCAATATCTGTTGCTTGTGAGCAGTGGTTTATAGCCTCCCACTGTCTAGAAAATATATTAACCCTTAAAACTGGACTCTCTTATCTTTTTCTCAGTGTTCCAAAAGCTTAAGCTTTCCAGACAGCAACTTAGACATTATTTGGCATTTAAGGAAAACTAAAATTTGCTATGAAACCACTTTTTATAACTCTACCCACTGATACTAGATCATGTCCCTGGTAGAAGAGTTTTGTTGATGAAAAACAGAGTCCAGAAACAAGAATGATAGGAGTGTCTTTGAAATAATGAAGAAGGGTTGTAGTTAACAGATCCGTCTATATATATATATTTTGAAGCTCCCTTGTCCACAAAAAATATTCTCTGTTCCAGTTCAATAACGCTATATAGCTGTGCATTTATTTTAATGCCATGGAAAGTCTAGATTTATAAAAATGAAACTCTGGACCAAGGAGAGGTATCCTCCATTCCAGTCTCTGTGTATGGGGGTCAAGTGGCTTGACCTTTCTTGTTCTTAAAATTTTATCTTCTGTCCTTACTCGAGAACAGTGCTGAGCTGAAAAAAGGCCCCCAGAAAACCCAAAAAAACTCTCCCAAAACACTACCACCAACATAAAACCCCCAAAACCCAGCCCCTGAACAAGAGTCTGAGAAGTTTTGAGAGAATAGTGGAAGATCATTGTAGAGTAATTGCTTTTTTTATATCCTGCTTGTGAGCAAGTTGAAGATCTTTTTCACAGGAGTCCATACAGAATGGCATGGTTTAAAATAGTATGGAACACATCAAAACCTTTCTATCCCTTAAATGTCTACGTTTTTCATTCCAAGGTGTGACCTAGATTCCTCACTTCTTGCCTACAGCAAAGCTTTTCTCTGTGCCACATAAAATGAGAGTTTAAGAACAGCTTCCCCTGTAACCTGTCCTTGCAATGCAGATCCCTTTTGGGGGAATTCTGGAAGTGTCACAGGCTTTCTAATGAGGCATGGCCAGGAGGATTCTGTTTTGTACTGTAAAGAAACACAAGGAGCACAACAGGCTCCATTGTTTTGCTTTCAGGGGGTAAACAGAAGGAACTCCATGCTGATGAGAGGAAAGCTCATGTCTTTACAAACCATTGGATGGGTGAAGGTGTGGGTGTTTAGGTCTTTGGAATGGGTCTGAATGGCTCTGCTGACTTTGGGCAGCAGGCTGGCTCCTGAAAAAGGGTCTGCACAAGGCTGAACCTCTGAACTTTGGGGTAAAATGACAGGTTCAAGGGGGAATGTGTGGTAGGTGGCTTGGGAAGGCTGTACCTTCCCAGTACCTCAGCAATGGGGGAAGGAAGAGGGCACCACGGGCTGGGAGTTCAGGACAACCAGAGGCTGTGCCCCCCAAAACCTCGAGAGAGAAAACCCCGCAGGTGTGCCCTGGTGGGCTCTTCCTTTATTCTAATAAATGTGCAGGACTCCTCTGTTTCCTTTTTGGACATAAACCTCTGGCATTTGTGGATTTTCCTAATGCTGACAACTCAGGAGCCTTTGTACATGTTGTTCTTGGAGCTCTGAGCTCTTCTTTCTTCCTTTTGCAGGGAGTGTGTTTCCAGGTACTGTTTTCCCAGCAGAAAAACTTAAATAGCTGTAGGTGGGTGCCCTTCCTTCCACCCCCAGGCACACATAAACAATTAACTGTAACTTGTAGGCTTAACTGGGGCTTGAGGGAATAGTGGGCACGGCAATTTTTCCATATGATGCTTAAGAATTGTTAAAGGGCTGTAGGGACCAGTTAGGACACTTCTCAATAATAGGGATTTTCAATTACCTCAGCTGTCCCGTTCACCTTCCAGGACAGGTACTCAGAGCATAACAAAATTCTAGTAGCTGGTGTTCTGTCAACAGTCCCACACTGCAGCTCTGATTTCTGAAAGTGTGATCAGTGTGGGATATGTAATATCCATGTGGATTTCTAGGTCAGCTGGAGCTTTGTGTTCAGAGAAATTGAGCAGAGCCTGCTTGGGGCACTTTCAAAGAGTAGTCTTGATGTGGAACCGGCTTGGGAGGTTTTACATTCCTGCTGCAGCAGGAAGGAAAACGAAATAATGCTTATTACCTTAATTTACTGTATTGTGTCTTCATTTCTAAGTCTCACGTTGCTTTCCGCCGTTTGTAAGGCCAAGAGAGACCTGTCTGTAGCAGCAGCTATATACTGTCCTAGTAGAAAGTTCCTAACTAAGTAAAGTACTGCATCTAATTCTATTAATCTTGAAATAATGTCAGAGATGGTCTTGGTAAAGCCTGTGATCACTGCAATAAATATTTACTTACAGCTCCAAGATGGCAATGCATATTTATTTATTTATCCTGCAAAGTTTCCTTTTCGTTGTTTCTTGACAAATTCTCAAAGGCATTAGTTGCATGTAGGATTTGGAAGGAGGTTATTTTCCAGATAATTCCTGTATTTCCACTTGGCAGCTTTAATATGACCTTTGTCCTAACCAGGACTTAAGCTTTTTCCATAATTCTTAACAAATGAATGTTTCATTCTTTGAAGCTCTCTGACTTCCATTCCGTTTCTCTGACCTAGATTTTGGTGGCTGGGATTGATTGCTGGGATGATCTAAGCTGCTGTCTACTAAAGCCTTAAATACTCTCCTTTGTATAAAGAGAAAATTATTTCTTAGCTTCTTGTTTAGAGTGTAGTCAGGAGAAAATTCAGATGCTTTTTAAACTCCAATTTTCATTCCTGGGGAAGTGACCCAGCTTAGATTTTGCTTAGAAAAGAAACAAATAAAAGTGTAAACTGGATTTGCTGAGGCAGCAGACCTAGGAGAGACAAGACAGCTCTGTGCCTTGTGCTGTGGGACACCCAAGGCCAGGGGAATTGTTCTTCAGGCAGCTGGTGACAGTGACACTACTGGGCTTTAAAAATCTTTGGTGGGTGCTGCTCATAATGGGCTGTCTGTCAGTCTCTGAAGTCTTGGAGGAATGTTACTATGGCTTTGGAGACAGTCCAGGAGTGCTGTTGTCTTTTGTCCCAAGCTGTAAGCAAAACCAGGAAGGCATTATAGAGGTATATTAAAATATTGTTGTGGCTCTCAGGTGACTAAATATTTCTGCAAATAAAATCTGGAAGTTTGGAGGACATAATTTACAGTTTGGTAAATGGATTGGAAAAAAATCAAGATGATAAACTTGCTAATAAAAAATGAAGCTTGACTGTTTTTGACAGAAATAATTTACATATGCTATTATCTGCCTCTCAGTGTTCACATAGGGCACACTAAATGTAAATATTACCAAGATCTGGAAGAGAACATGTAGTAATGAAGGATGGATGTGTGTATGAGAGAAAGGGAGGTAAATATTTTGGGCTGATCCTATCCCATTTCTGGCTTTCTTACAACACTGAGGATATGGGCAGAGAGCAAAGACATTAGGATTCAACCCTTTGTAGGATGAGAGGAATGTCTTAGTGTCTTGGCCTATGGCCAGCAGTTATCTGAAGATTTAATGAAATTCCATGTTACTAATGTAGGAATCTGGAAAGGCAGCGAGGGAGTCTGGTGCATGGAGGCACTTGTAAAACAGACAACACCTTTGGTTATAAATAGCTCTTTACACACCTTGGTGTTTATGTGTAGTATTTTCTCTCTGGGAATCCCTCTGGGGACAGACACGCCCATATCACAACATATTGTGGGGAAGTTGTGCATTATTATTCATTAGATCCAGCCTGTGTGCATTGGTGGCTGTAGCTGATCATTATTCCACATATTCGTTCTGATGTAGAAGAGCCCATATTGAGTTGCAGTTGTCTTTCTTCTGATTTTCATGGTTAGCCTCCTGCATGAAAGGGTGTCTGCAGTAATTTTGTTTCGAGGTCTGGTTTCATTGCCTTTTTACAAAAGTGAATATCAAGGATGACAGAACTTCTATTTTCTCTTAACCTTTCTTAACCCTTTGCCAGTGCTCTGCAGTATGACATCCCATTTAATTCTGTTGAGGATAATTAATGCAGAGTTAGAAATAATGATGCTTCATATTTGTTTTTATGAACAGTTTTGTCTTTTTAAAAGCTTTGTCCTGTAGAAGCCCCTTGAAGTATAAGGCAGAAACAAATGTGGTTGTCATTCAGTAGGACAACACAGCATCCTAGCTTGTGTCTTAAGATTTTTCTTTAAGATATGAGAAATGATTGTCACTTCTCTTTCACTTGTAATGGATGGTAACATTTCTAATAACTGTAGATTCTCAGTCATATCAAGGGTTTTTTTAGTAGTTTTGTCAACATAAATGCAAATCTAATTACATGAAGATTCACTTTTTGATACCTGTGAAGAGACAAACATGAGGCAAAAAGCATTTATTTTTAGGAATAATAATAATTTAATAGGGTACTGGAAGCGTACTAACCTGACTTCAGGTTCCCTTATTAAGCGTCTGCAAAGGAAAAGAGGTTGCCAGCACTATGAAGTCTCTTCAATTAAACCTGAAGTCTTGTGGTGCAATTTAGAGCCTGCTGTTAGTGGTATTTAATGTAATGGCGTGGCAGTAAGTATACTTTTGAATGACATCTGTTGCTAAAGATTCTGTAATTTTAGACTTTAAGTGTTTGCTGGGTCCTAATTCAGCTGCGTTTTCAATTGTTTCTCCATTCATATGGTAATCAGGCTGTTCAAGAGTTGCTAATTATTACCACTGTTGTTTAAGGAATGCAGTGAGCAAAAGCATGTCTGTGACCAGATGCTTTTAGAGATGTAAGCATTAAGATGATAAAGCTCACATAATTCACAGCCCATCATGTGCAGGGAAATGATTAGAAAGCATTAAGCCTGTCTTGTCAACCTTCTAGCTAAAAGGAGAAAAAAAAGTCTGTATTTGTAAGCAACATGATAACATTTTAACTGAGAGATGAATGTCGCATTTCCATAAATCTCGAGTTTAGAAAATTAAAATACTTTGGGGGACCATAAAGGGCTGAAGCTGACGTCTTGTTTCAGTTCTGTGCTGCTACAGAAGACAGGCTGTCAAGGACGTTCAGTTTAATTGCTAAGGGAAGTCAAGCACAGAATTAAAAGAATGAGTAAGTCTAGTGATGAGGAGTTCATGTTCTATGTGGATTCAACTTGTAAACTCCTTTCCTCTCCCTGTCTTCTTTTCTCTTTCTACCTTCACTTCAGGTCCTTCCATCTGCCTCCTTCCCAATCTGTTTTCACCACTCTTCCTCAGTAGCTCTGGGTCTGCTCTGCTGTTGGTGCTGATGGCAGCTCTAATTTGTGCATTTCCCTGGCAAATCTGGCTTTGCTCTGGCTGCTCGCATTTGGGGCTTTTCATGAGCACCTGCCAGCTTGCAATCTGTGGCATTAGTCAGTATGTTACCTTCGGGCAAGTGTCTGAGATGCCTTTCAGTCTTCATCTTCCTCTGTGACAAAAGATGCTTTGCTACCGACATTCCAGTGTAAATAGACCATTATTTTCTGGAAATTTCCAATTGCTGACTGATTTGAAAATGGACAGTGAAAAGCAACCTGAGTCCCCTGTTCATTCACCTCTCAATTCGAATTTCATTTTTTCAGTTTTTTCCTATCAGCTTCGAAGTGTCAGCTGAATTATTTTTATTAGGTCTGGTATGTGCCAGTGCTGCAGCCTGGAGGAAGTATCACTCCTGCAGAGCTGAGTAGGGAAACACTGGAGGAAACTATTTAGGAGACAAGATAAGGAATAGATTATTTTGCACTGATTTGGCTTTGACTTTGCCTGCTCATGTGTCCGTGAGAATAGAAATCCAGTGAAACAGGTTGGAAAAAAAAAATTGCCTGTCAGAAACAGGCAAAGTTACAAGGTGATAAGAGGGAATGTAATTACGTTGTTGCACTTTTGGAACTCCAGTGTCTGACAGTTCTCACACAAGAGGGCGCTCCGGGAATTTTAAAAGAAATATTAGGATCTGTTAGGACTCTTTTTACATGCATGTTTATTTTAATGTGCCGTTTTCAAAGCTCTGGTGCTTTAACTAGGGTTTAGTCTCCAAGCCTTAGAAAGCAGTGTCTCCCTTCTATATTTACCCGCACAGTAATTAATAGAAATAGCTGTTCTTATTATGACTTCTAACCACTAAATCCACTCGGTGAGAAGGAATGATTGGCAATGAATCTGAACAGCATAACCATGCAGATTTTGTTAAAAGCTATGTAAATAGTGGATGTTTACTCTCGTGCAAGATGTAGTGTTTGAGTAATGTCAGTCAGAAACATGACCTAGTTTTCATTTTCTGACAAAGTCAATCCTTGTATTGGGAAAGCACTGTTACATTTCTAGTACCTGGAAAAAAAAAAAAACCGCTTTTAGGCTATTGAGAAACCAGAATCTCCACAGAAAACCACAGCAGGAAGGTTGTGCTGTAAGGATTTTTGTTTGTTATTGTGGGGGGGGGGCTTTGTTGAGTTTTTTTTTGTTTTATTTTTTGGTTTGCGCATTAAAGAAGCGTGTTCAGCCAAGATCACTGTCTTGGGTGCAGTCAGAACACAGGGTAGGACATCTGGCTTGTAGCTGAATTTGGAAGGCAATAATCAAGTGGTACACTCATGCAAGGTGGAAATTCCATTTCTTACTGAGCTTGTCTCACCTGTTGTCACTAAGGTCTGATGCCATTTGAATGCTCACTAGGCTGGTTAGAACTTGAACTGGATGATGTGAAGCTGAAAGACAGTGTAGGTCAATTAGAATCACCCATTTCTTACCAGTGTCCATGCTAAGAAATGTTAAGTGTTGGTGAGAGAGCACTGACTTTCTGGGACAACAAGTGTGTTAAATTTGGCTCTGATTTTTTTGAGGCTTATGAGAGCAGACTCCTCCTATAGTCCAGAAATGCACACCCTTTCCCATGAATTTGTTTCCTCCTACCTACACTGTTTTTAAAGGGAGGACATGTACCTAGCAGAGCACAAGCCATAGTAAAGCACAGGTGTTAATGCATTAATTTTGCAATGCAGTGTTCTTCTAGGCCTTTTGTGAGTGTTGAGACAGGCAATATTTTTCTCCTAATTTCTGGAGCTGTGGAGGGAATCAGTCTTACCCTCACTTACCTTCCCAGTGAACTATCCTGTTTTGCAAAATTAACAGGTAAACAACCATAAATAATCCCATTACTAGTGCTATAGCTGTACAGTCCTGGTGAGTTTGAGGATATTTTTCAGCGTCTGTAAATGTGGGTGATTGCTTTTAGGAAAGTACTTAACATTCAACCTCTATTTTTCCCTGGTAATGAGTTCTGTGGGCTAGTAAGCTAATGTGTTAAAAGAGTATTTGCTGTTAATTCACTTGTTTTGCTTCTTATCTTCTGTCTTTCAGATTCAGTGACTGGCCTTGTTCTTCACCTGTTGATAGGCTTACAGGCCTGGACAGGACCTCTGTCATCACCCCTGTGATCTTGCCGGAAGGCAGGATCAGCTGTATTTCCTCCTTTGGGCTGGTGATTTTCTAACTAGTTCCTAACACCTTCAATAAGCCAGACCTTGCAGGCTAAACTGTTGTATTTCATTACAGTCTGAAAATGTTGTCCTTATCGGTCTTGCTGAAACTTAATCCCTTTACTGCTTGTACTTTTATGTATTTGAAGCATATCGCGTTGTCATCTCTCCTTCGAATTAATGGAAGCGTTTACCCTAGCCTTTCCCAATATTTTTTTAGAATCTCTGGTCTGATCTTCCTCATTGCTTATCATTCTCTGGATTCCCCATTTCATTTCCATTTTTTTCATGTGTGATGCTCAGAAGTGAGAATGATATTTTAACTGGTATTTTACAGTCTTGCATTAGAACAAAAGTATTTTCAGATGCTTCGTATAGAAATCCTATGTGACGCTTACTCAATATTTTTTCAAGGCAGAGGCATTTTAAGTTGCAAATTGCTCATTGGGTCTTTAATGGAACTATATTTCAGCTTAGCTATTTTCATGCGCTTAATCAAACTTCCAGTGTGATGACTCCAGTCTTATGTTTCCTTTATAAGCAGGCTAACTCCAGATTTTTCAATCAGTTACATGTGCTGCTGCCGTAGAAATCCAATTCTTCTGTTTTTTCTAAAATGAGGGTATCAGAACTGACTTTGTATCATTTGCTGTCAATGTTATAATATCTTAATACTTTCAGTAGTTGCCACTCCATCACAATGTTAATCAATTGCTTTATTTATATTCAATCTTTAATCCACTGTGAACAGGAACTGTAAAATTCAGGGTTTTATTTTGTTTTTTCTTGCAGTGCTTGTATTTAGCCTGGAAATTAGCAATAATAGTTTGAATTATATTATACTCTTCTACATATATTACACTTCTCAAAGTTTCCCTTTTATCTTGATTGGGAAGAATTGAGTTTATGATTGAAATTTCTCTAGTACCTAGCCATTTTCTTCCCTTAACCTAAGTAATTAGATGTTATGTTCACTGTTGCTGTTCTACTCTTAGACTAGTGTTTTTCCCTTTTCAAAGGAGTTTTGAACATAACAGTAAGCACAAAGCATAGATTTTTTTTTTTTGAGGAGGAATAGATTGAAGGTTTTCCAGCTTCTTGATCTGTCAGATCGAAGTGAGTCTTGTTAAAAGCAGCTTGCCTTTTCCTGTTTGTTTTACATTATGTGCTTTTCACCATGAATTGCACCAGTTCTTTTTTGATTCACATTTCCTAAATCTCTATTTTATATTTTCTGATCTGAGGCCCAGGCAAGCACAACACATGAGAAACAATCAAAATGTTAATGTAATTTTCAATTACTTTAAGCCCAGCCCTAGTGCACTCTTCCTAGAGAATGACCTTCATTTTTGTCCCTGCAGGGAAGAAATCTTCCTTAGGCAACTATAGGGCATAATATGCTACTGTTTTTTAAGCAGAATTCCCCATTGATTTCTTCAGGGAGTTCCACTTAAAATGCGACATCACGGCAGAGCTCAGTCTAGTTACATATATCAAATGGAAGGATGCAGTTCACATACATTTTTGAATCCTGTGTCTAAGCTGCAGTGGCCACTAGAGGGAATGAGAGATCTCAGACGTTTACATTTCAAAAGAAACATTTTTTTCTCTGTTTTTTTTTTTTAAGATTAATCTCTAAGAAATAACTGCTAATCTATATTAGCTCATTTTTTTCAATTATAAGAAAATTAATCATGTGCGTAAATGTTAGTGATTCTTATCTCCACCGTGTGCTTTCTAGCTCTTCAACAAAAATCAGGTTGGTCCCAGAAAAAGATTTGTAAATCATCAGTACAAAAATTAAAAATGGTAGGGATTGTCGTTAAGGAGATGTGTTTCTTCTGCCCCTCTGAGAGCTCTAGAGCTACTGGCAAAATACCGGCTTAGTGTTACCAACTGTCGGGGACTTCACTTTCAGTACTGTCAGACTGTTTATGCCAGCTACTAATGACTATAGAAGAGTAGGCATTTTATGTTACTGAAAAATCTAAATTGCATTCCAGACAGGTTGACACTGATGCTTCAAATTGTGGGTTTGCAAAATGATAATTCCTAATCTCAATAGAAAAGAGGTGTCAGATTCAGTTTTACTAAGGGACTGATTGTACTTTGCATTTTAACTCTAGGATGCTACAGAAACAATCCACTCTTTTTGGCTTTAAAAGTATTTTTCCTTCACTTTTTTCCTGTCTTTAAGTAAACACAGTGTACATAGCAAATGTGTTGCTTAAAGTCTCTAGTTACCCATTCTCTGTAAGCATGACTTAATTTTATACAGCCTTAATATTTTCTTTGTCTTAGCTGTCATTAATCCTGAATATGCATCAGGAATTGAGCATGAGGATGTTTGAAAGATATTGGTGCTCCAAGAAATGGGGACTTCCTTTTTTGGTGGGGGGGATAAAAAAAGGCATTTTCTGGATTACTGTAAGATTCACTCACATCTCTGTGGTTCTTTGAAGAAACTGGGAGGAAAAACAGGAATACTAGAGTAATTTAGTGTTTTCCATGTATTTCCACATAAGGTAACAGAAGCACATGTGTGAGTAGAAATGGCAAGATAGTGTGAAGTTTGTCCTTCACATATCCAGAATGCTATTAGGCTAAGTGGTTTAGGATCTTAAAAATAAATAAATTTTAAAAATCTGATGTTATGTTCTACAACAAAACAACATATTTGTTGAGGTTCATATGAATTCTAGTCCCATGTGCTCCAAAGGATAGACATCCTAAACGTGTAATACAGCTAACACAACAAGCCAAATTGTTTAAATATCCCTTTTGAAGGGGGAGGAGGAGTGATATTGGTGGGAAAATCCTAATAATGAGAGCTTTTGGGGTGTTTTGATAGCAGCTAGTGTAATCATGAAAAGTGGTGAGCATGCTGTTATAGCCTTTTCAAGATGAATAATGTTACACTTAAAAAGAGGCTTAGGATGAATTTACTGATAAAGCAAGCTTTTATAAGGTCTTCCATATATACAATACTCACTGGCACTCAACCAAATTATCTAAAAGAAGTATGTGCATGCCCTAAAATAAATAACTTTAGGCTGTCTTATGACTTTCAAAATACATACTAATTTAAGAAGAATAGATCTCGGTATCTTTTGTCCTGAAATAACTCAGGCCTGACCTCAGTATTTGCACAGTGTATATTTGGATCGCTTGCGAATATTAACATGATCCAAATTGTTACCCTGTGCAAACATTTACTAAGGCAGTGTGAGGTAGAGTCTGTAGTTTGATGGAACTTAAAATGCCAATTAAAAATGATGACTTATTTAATGCCAACAGGCCATACCCTGCAGTGCTTACTCAAGCAAAATTCTAATTGACTCCAGTGGGAGGTTTGCTGAAGTGAGAATGGTGGGGAGAGGAAGAGGCATAAGCAAAGGCACAACCTCAAATGTTACTCCAGGCATCATAAGGGGCAGCATCTTGTATTCCCTGGCACCAGCGAGGAGCCTGTATTGCTTACAGGGAAAGATTGAAAGAACAGGGATTTCTCTGCCTATCTGAAGCTTCCTGCAATTGTTGCTCACTTTAGGGAATATTTTTGGTGAAAGCTGGCTGTTCATTGAAAATTGCAGGTTTAATAACAAAGAAATAACTCATGAGCTTCTATGTGTTTTCACAAATGGACATGAGATGATGAAATGGAGGGTGAAAGGGGAGATGGCATTTTAAAAAGTACCTAGAAAAGTAAAACTTTACAAGAATCTGTTTGTTTTTTTGTTTGTTTGGGGTTTTTTTTAATGATGCAGAACAAGATACCTCAAGAAAACAAAGTTGCAAACAAACAAAAAATGTGATTTCCATCTCTCTTAGGCTTTATTTATGCTCTTCTGGTTCTCCATGTCCTGCTTCCAGAAGCCAGAATAGCCTCTGCATTTCATTGTCAGTTAGTAAGGTATAAGGAATGTCACCCAAGTGATGTTCTCTTTGCTGTCCTCTGTCCATTGTTTGACAAGTACTTTGATGGGCTTTTTGAACTGCAAATAAACTATCTGTTGAAGATTTTGGTTGCTACTACTTGAGATGTGTTCACTAGACAGACAAGTTGGAAGGTTTTTCTCTGGCTTTGTCACTGGAGTTATTCCTAAATGCTTTTGAAGTACCAAAAACCCTAGAGAGCAGACTTGATTGATTACTATTGACCGACAGATTAGTTGGTTTGTTTGGGTTTTTGCAGGTAATAAGTTACTCTCCATTCAGTGTGAACCTATAAATTACAGTGGTTTAGTTACCTTTATTTTTAATAATGTTTTAATTTAGTGTGCTTTTTGCACAACTTTATCACTGCTGCATTTAAGTCAGCAGAACAACTTTATTGCAGACCAGTACACATTAAGAGATGTGTGGTAAGATGTTAAAAATAGTAAGACATACTTCTAGAAATTCTGAAACCTAAGAGAGGACAATTTAATAAACTTGAATTTTTATATCTACATATTTTTAAATGATAAAAGCTTAAGTGTGGACATCTGTAATGGATTATATAGCTCTCTAGTAATCTTTGTTTTACATTCTCCACTTTGTCTTCAGAAAACAGAAATGGCTTAAGTATAAGGGAGAAATGAAAGTTGAGTTTATGTGGTCCTCTTGAAGACCTTTGCCATTTATTGTCAGAAATACTGGGTTTTTCTACTAATTTACTGTATCATTGTGAGCAAATTATGTCTTGCTCAGATTTACCATCTTTATGACTTTATTTTTAATGTTTTTAAATTCATGAATTTTGCTAATTATCCTGTGAGATAAGCAAATGATCTATTTAGGGAATAAAAAACTGCTTTTTATGTGCAGCTGCTGTTCCTGCAGTGGAGATGTCAGCTGTTGGCTTGGTGGTAGAGGATTTAACCAGTGGGCATGGGCATGTCAAAGGGACAGGAAAGGCCCATGTTCAATGCGGGTTCGTTTTTTTATCCTTTCCTGATCTCCATACAAGAGGAAAATTGGCAACTGTGCATTGGAATGCTGAGCATTAAGTTTAGAGAAGGAGAAAATATAAATAACATCTCTGTTTTTATAGATGACATCTCCACCTCTGTGGTACCTTTCTAGCACAGAGTATTGAAGCTATCTGAAACTCATTTACCTTTGATAAATGTTGGGGGTTTTCCTCCTCTTTGTGATCTTGTTTCTTAAATGACAGATATTTAAGAGGAGTGTTCAGTTGATTTAGAGCTCTTTACTCAATGCCATCTAAAACTATGCTTAAATCACTGGAAATTTTTGTAATAGATTTTGACATCAGCCGTACTGTATTTTGCAAGAATTGTACTCTAGTAAGACTTCGTACTAGATCATTGCTAAGAATGAGAAATGTGCAGTTAACATAAATTATTTTTTTTGGTAGTGGTGTGACACTCCATTGTCATACTCCATTGTGACTGTGACAGTTGTCACACTGCCGTAGATCATGGTAACAGCAGTAAATAAACTGGGCAATAACCCTGTATAGATTGTGCTTAAAATACAGTTCTCATACTGATGTACCTCTGCTCCCAGACAGCTGCTTTAAATGGTGCCATGTATTATGCAAATCTGTAACATTTACCTGGCTACATTTAGATTTTAGTATTTAATATGCTTAAAAGCTAATAATTTAAAAAAATATGTCTAATTCTGTCATTATAGTTAGCTAATTGTTAATTAGTAATTTATTTTTCTGTCAAGAGGCTTTTTTAATAAAAGTGGTAGTTTGGTCTTGTTTTTCTTTTTTACTTTTGATAGGAATTTTCCTGGGACTATTGAGAATATTCTCCAAGTCACGAGAGATCCTGCTTATGTTCTTTCATGGACTTTCTTTCATAAGAAGAGGTTGGTTTTGAATTTCACAGTGTAATGAAATTCAGCACTATCAATATACTGCACAAAAATACAGTGCCTTGCTGATCACTGAAAACAAAAAATCCCACCCCATGTGGAAATTTTAGTTCACTTCCACATGTGAACAGACTCTGACCAACAGTTAGCAGTACTCATTCAGTGTTTCCTTATCAAATGCCTTCTACTAAGTAACTGCATGTCTTCTAAAAAAAGAAGGAAATGGCAAGGCAGTAATTGCATATAGGCCTTGGATTTAATGTGATGGTGGTGTTTTTTGTTCTGTTGTAAGTGTGTGTCTTTTAACATGAAGTTGTTAGGAGAGCTGACAGCTATTTAGGTGACTCATAATAAGGGAATGTTTCATGTAACAGCTCTGGTTTTGTAAATCAATTTTTTTATTGAATTTTTTGCATTCTGTATCTGAAAATTTAATTTATTGTATCAAAAACTGATTTAAATAGACTTGCAATTCAGGGCTGACTTTGATCTGTCTCTGACTAAAAAACTGAACAGCTTTATCTTTCTATCATTTTATTTCGCAGAAGTGTAATAGCTTCAAGTGCTTAAAAACCACAGTGATTTAAATATTCTCTTTCTCCTTATCTTTTTTGTTGGTTTCTGTAATTTAACAGTGCAGGTGAAATGATGAAAACTGTGCAGACTTTAAGAAATCTTTTTAATGATTGATTTAACTGTAAACTGCTTGAGATTTTTTTTGCCTTCTGCTGTAGCCTTTAGTTTCAGTTGATTTCCACTCATGTTTTTTGTGGAGTTTGTGTTTTGAATGCATATTTAAATACTTAAACATGTGCATGGGTGTCTGCAGGGCAGGTGACCACTGCAGTCCTTCTGCTGACATTAGAGGCCTCTAGTGATCCTACAATCAAGGCCATTCAGAACCGTATTCCAGGGCAGAAGCAGATGTTTCTGGGGGCTAAACTTACCCACTTAAAGTGTGATGATTGGCCAATGTTTTATAAACATTTTTTCCCTTAAGGTTTGCTTCTTGGTAAATATTTTATGTGTGGCCCTTAAAAAAGACATACTTGTTAACGAAAATGGCTTTAAATGAGTTTGTTCTCCTGAAAGGCTGCCTGTTTCCAAGACCTATGCCAACTGAAACATGTCCTACTAATTATGACTGTAGGGAGACGAAGCAAATAAAAGACTGAACTATGCTTGTGGCAGTCATTCATTGCACAAGAGGACACACATGGAATTTATTCTCATTATTACTTTCACAGCCTGGACGCTGGTGGCTTTTCTGTTTTGCTCTGGTTGTGCACTCTTGCTGTTTGAGCTGTCCTATTGAGCATCCTTTTATGTTTCTTAGAGATTGTAAATGTTTGTTTTCTAGATTTGTTTGGTTTAAAGAATAATAATTATATTTGCTTTGTAGTAACTGTGCCATCTAATCCATATTAACCAGTGCAACTATACATGTAGACCAGTTTCCAAGGAAATGTCATCCCCTCTCCTGCTCCTGAACCCCTCCTTGAACTTTAGAAAGTGAAGTATCTTACTTTAATCACACCCTATTTTTGCCATCCTAATCCTGAACTCATATTTCCAACAAAATTACATTTAAATGTTTGCAGTGCTGTTGTGAAGTTTATCATGCACCAAATGATTTAAGATACATAAATGGTATTGGAAAAAATTACTGCCTTCATTATGACAGACAGCAGATGAGTACATTACACTACTTAATCTCTGCTTCTTTAACTAAAATACTGTGATTGTTTTCCATCTAGTAGTTCTGTAATTACTCTTTCTTTATGTTCACTGTAACAAGTAAGACAACATTTTTTTAGTCTCTTTAAATGGCACAATCAATATAAATCTTGTGCATTGTTGGGAAGATGATCAATTATTTCATTTATGTACCCATGTGAGTAGAATAGTGGTTTAGTTGGGTAAAATTTGGCAAAGATACTTTCTTATTATTTTGATTCTATTACAAGATTTCATAAGGTAAATTTCAAGAAGTTAAGCATATTTACTGGAGTGCTGATAGGATCTAAACTTGTAATTTGAGGAGTCTCAAATTACATCCATACTTGGATCACTAGAAACCTGCTTTGGCTTACAGGTTCAGGAAAAGAAAAACTGATGACTCAGTTAAAGATAGGATTGACCAAGGTTTGGATTTGTGCGTGTGGAATTCTCCCTTCAAAGTTTACAAAGACCAGAACATGCTGCTGCAGTTTCACACCTTCCAGAAGGGTGTCTGTCCATTGTTGTTCAACTTGCCTCCTGTTTCCAGGCTTCCCAGCTGTGTTGGTTTGCTGCATGTGCTGGGTGGATTTTCTGGTGATCAGATGAAGTGAGGGTGGTGGTCTGCTCTGTGTTCATTACTATGTTGACCAAATTCAGATTAATTTCATATCAACTGCAGATAAATCAGAAAATTTTGTCTACTGTACTGCCATCTAAGAAAGCCAGTAAAGACATGGTGTCTAGACAACTTCTACATTTCATTGGTTTAAAAAAAAAGGCATAAAGTTAGTGCACTGATAAAAGATGATGCCTAAGAGAACCGCGTTCTGAATTGGGAACTGTGAAATAAAGAATTAGGAAAAGAAGTTTTATCAGATATTTTCATATTTCTGACAAGGTGTTTGGACTTACCAGCATGTGCTGTGGCAAAATGTCAGAATTTTATATGTGAGGGATCAGACACTTTGTGCAGACAAGTATTTAATGACATGCTGCTGGTATTTTTTATTTTAGCAGTGCTTTGCTTTTGAAGGAGCCCTCAGTGAAGTTACACATCCACACACAGATGCAGGCACAGAGGCTGCCTGAAGCAGTGGAATCTGTGACTGCTTGTGCCCCTTGGTGCATGGGCTGTGCTGGGCTGTGTTCCTGCTGGAGCCAGCTGCTGGGGATGGAAGTGTGGGAGGATCTGGGGAAGAAGGGGGTGCTGCTCTCCTGGGATGCTGAAATGATCCCATGCCATCAAAAGAAAAGTGTTTTCATAGAGGTATTGCTGAGGAGAAGCTGGTACTTAATGTAAGCATGTCCTGTACAGACCACAGAATGTAGCTGAGAAATGCCACATCTTTGCTCACAGTTTTCAGAAGTCTGGTAAAGTCAAACACACTTCTCCAAGGACTCTTTGGCATTGCTTTGAATTACTCCTGAGGAAATTACTTAAAGGGCTTGGAGAACTGAGATGGTAAGGAATGTAGTGCAGAAATAATTGATCCTTTTGGTTTATTAGGTTGTGTCCCTGTTGTGGAAGTTTTGTCAATAACAATAACACTGTAGAGATGTCTGTCTGCAGTTAGTCTGTAGCTAGATCAAACATTTCATGGGGTTCTAACTACGTGATTTCTCCCTGAAGAAGGTGATGTATTATTTAATTTGTAACTAAGTCCTGGGACATCTTGAAGAACGCTGTTGTTATTTATCTTTGCTACTGCAGGCAAAAGTCCACTGCTTATGTACAGCACTACCTTGAGTTTGTGAAAATCTGGCTGGCATACAGTTGATAATGATTTTGGAATATTTTCAGAGCACAATGAAACAATTAGCTTTTAAATTTGATTTGAAAGCGCAGCATGTTTGAAGGAAACCTTTGAGTACGGTGTTTGCAGAGTTTGTGCTTGTAGTTCTTACAGAATGATTTGATTTTTATTTTATATTTTTTTTTAAAATGCATTTGCTTTTAGATACCAGGCTAGCACAATAAAAATATTTCCTCAGTTGGTACCAACACTCTCACTTTTTTCTCTAGGGGTAATAAAGATCTGTTTGCCTGGAGCCAGCGCTGAGGTGCGTTACCTCACAATTAGCAAGCAGACTTACTCAGGATTGCTCTTTACAACTGTTTGGATGCTGGAGAATTAAACTGATTCTGTGTTGACATTTAAAATGTTTCAGCCTCCCTATACAAAAATCTGTTGCTGCAATTGGTATGCTGGGTTTTCTGCATTAGTCACATTGTGCAAAGTGGTTTCTGATGGTTTCCTTTAGTAACCTTCATATGGTAAATTAAACCCTGAGTTCTAAGTATCTGATTGTACTGACCTTCACTTCAAGGAGGTTTTTTATTTAAGCTTCCAGCCTTCCGTCAGACAGAAACATGATCGCCAATAAAAATAAAATAAACACCTAGTCCTGCACCCTCTGCTTACTTGAACAGAAGTGTTCATAAACCTATAGCTCTTAGTTGGGCAAATACAGGCAGCCTGCCGACTACATTTACATTTTAAAATTTACTGCAGTGAGGGTCATTCCAATTCAAAAGAGAGTATTTGGTAAATGAGTTGGCAAGCAGAATGACTGTAGTGTTTAAAGGAGCTCTGCCAAGGATTGGCTGAAAAATGTTTGTTGTCTGGTTGTACCTATTGAAATGAGAAGGGAGAGAAGACATTTGTATTCAGTAGAATAAAATATATGAGACTCCCTTAGTCAGTGAAGAAACTGCCATATTCTAGCATGTAGTTCCTTGTGATCTCTGCATTGAAAATATTAATGACGTGAGAAGAAATTTGATGACCAATAGCAATCAAGGAGAAAGTGTCTAATGAGTGATGTAGCCATAAATGACAGTTACTTTGATAGCTACTCTGTGGAAGTTCCAAAACCCTTGTCCTGAAATGCCAGTTTAGTAGGCCATATAGCATATTCAAAATATGTCGTGAATTGGTCAGGACAATATGAAGGAAAATCACCCTGGAAATCAGGAGATCCAAATCTTGTGAGAGAGCTGGGAGTTTATTTCTCTCGCTGTCAATCATGCAATAATGGGATGCCAGTATTTGTACCAAAGTGTTTGTCTCTTCATCTTCTGGCAAGTGGGTTCCAGTGAGCAACACATTCTCAGTGTATCTGGTTCTTCATTAGAGCAGTTGAGGAATGGAGCCTCTGGCCCAATATTTGTATGACACTTGTAACAGGAGCACAAAGAAACCCTTGAACTGTGTGCAGTTCAGATCTTACTTGTAGGAAGTAGAGACTGGAGGTAATTAGCTGTTTCCTGCCCTTCCTAAAAGAGATAATCTTTCCCTGTTTTTTCTTTTGTACAGCCATCTATTTTATTTATTCCACTTTCTAGAAGGAAAAGAACAGTAGGAAGGAAAGAAAAAGCTTTGGTTTTTGAATGGAAACCTGCATAACATGGCTAAGGAGTGTACTCTCTTTTTATAACTCATGGTCTATATCCAGATTAATCTAAGGGACCCTGGGGGTAAAAATTCAAGGCTCTTCCAGACTACAGAAGATGGTGTGGTCCAGAGGTGAAAAACCTCCCCAGAAATTTCCCTGCCACAGTCCTCTGCCACTTACAGTAAAGGAGATTTAGTTCTAATCTGGCACTGTGTGATTTGTTTTGTTCTTAATGAGAAATTTGCTCTGGTTCAGGGATATTTCTATGGTCCTACTGGCAAAATATGTAGCATAGTATTAAATTTTTAGTCAGGAGGATTGGTTTTTTGTTCGTTAAAACAAGGCAGGGGACATCTTTGTGAAAAGAGTTGATAAAAACCATATTTTCTTAACTGTATTGTCCGGTCCTCAGGATTTTTATGCTTGAAACAGTTGCAGGTTAATACCTGGCAGTAAATACTAAATCCATGTGTGGTGACTGGCAGATTAAGCACTAGGGATTCCAGTGGAGATTAGACCACATGTTTTGAAAGTGCAGATGTCAGTACTATTTTACGTCACAGTGCTGAGTTTAGTGCTGCCTAATGTTTTGCATATAAACAGGGGCTATTATATAATAATTTTTGTTTTGTTTTTGTTTTTATTTTTCCTTTTTTTTGGTGTCCCATTTTATCATTTTAGTTGCTTCACAGTGGTGCTTTTGGCACTGTTGATCCTCACGGAGATCAAGTGATAACTGGTGCAGCTCAAACATGAACGGCAGTATAAGGCTGTGAGCCCACTACATGAGTTAGGCAGGTGGCCTTGTTGTTGAATCTGAGAGAGGAGGAGAAAGAGCTGGAGGATTTGAGAGGGAGTTGAAGTCAGGCAATTTAGTGGCAAAATAAAAGTAGGGAAGCAGAGATGGAAAGACTAAATGAGACAAGGCTTTGAGAAAGTTGTGTCATATACATGTGATACTTTTCAGAGCTCCCACCTTTCACCTGAGTTGCTCACAGTTTGCTAGATAATGTGTTTATGTGCTAATATCAGATGCACTTGATGAGTATGCTTATGAATCCATGTAAAGTAGGTAAAAGTCATAAAAGAAGTATTTCTGGCCTTGAAGCCTTAAAATCAATGTAGGGAGAAGTGAGTTGTGTGCATAAACCCAGCAAAGTGAGAGAATGGATTCACTTTTACTAGCTAAGAGTGTAGCCAGTTCTAAACAGAACTATCCACATGTAACAGATCACCACCACTCATTGGTGTTTCCGGATCTGCTGAACAGGAACAAATAGTGCTAAAAAGTCCAATAATATTATCAACAGACCTATTGTGTCACATACATGTCATTAGTGACTCTTGTTAGCTTTCATTGCACTCAAAGGGATGGAACAGTGCCCTAGGGAGACAGTGGCCTTGCATCACTGTGTTTAAGGAGAAATTATCTCCTTCTCTCAAAATAACTGTTTTGCTCCGTTTTTGTCAGATGTTCTTTAATCTATACGTACTGGAGGTGTGCAATTAAAGGTTCCTTGGCCTGTTTCTTTCCTCCAGTGAACCCTGAAAGAAACTAGCTTTTATTATGTAGAACTCTTTATTAATGTGATGATTATATTATATTTCATACGTCATGGTTTTTGATAATTGCCTGCCAGGAATGAATTCCTCTTCTGCACTCTGCCTGTACTTCTTATGTATTTTGATTTGGTGAAATCGGGGTTCCTTAGGAGCATCAAAACCAGGTTGTAGCTGACATCTGGATATGAAATAGGTCAGGTCAGTGTAATCTCCAGGAAGCTGATGCAGAGAATTCCCTTGCCTCTCTTGGCAGTGATTTGCTTTCAGACCTGTGATCATTCAGGTTTTTCCTCTGGCTTAGCCTGGCTGGAGCTGTGGGAGTGTTTTATCTTTGTGCTGCAGAGGTGTGGTTTGGCTTTTGGAACTGTCTGGACTTCCTTTTGCTCATTAGCTCCTGGCCATTGCAAAGGCTTTGTGTAACACTGGTGCTTTGGCTTTTTCTGTCCTGTAGTTACAGTAGGCTAAGTATTTTACTCCTAAATTGAAGTACATAACTTCCAGGTTAATGGAAGTTATTTGGGTGAGACACAGTTGTATATGATATAGAGGTGAGTCTGGATCGGAGGTCAGAAAGGACGTGTGCCTTGCTATGCAGAAGGAATTATTGTTTTACAAGTCTCACTCTCAGCCTTCAGGTAGCTGAAATTAGTCTCCCTCAAGTGGTCCCTTATGCTCAATCCTTACCATGAGTTCAAGGACAAAGTTAATGTTTTGCCCATGTTTTCTCCAGATTGAGATGTCTTCAAATAATTATTCTTTTCTTCCTGACTGCAAAGGAGAATAACTCTTTCAGCAACTTAACAAAAAATATTTGCTAACCAAGGGAGTAATTAGCAACCAAAGAGTTTGAAAGAGCTATTTGACATTTTGAAACAGAAGACCATGTCTTGCTTATTCCACATTGCTTCTGAAGTTGGCCTTCTTTTTTTCTTCTAGCACTGCAGAAACAATTTTCATTGGTTAAGAACCAAATTGCTTCCAAGGGAGGTGGATCCTCCAACACTGCAATAATGTTGAAGGGATAGGAAACACAATAATTGCAAGTTCTGCTATGTTAAAGCTCTCATACCTAGTCATCTCTTGCAGTTGTGCTGCTTGCAGGAGCTGGAGGACTTACTGGAATCTACTCTGCTTAAGCTTATGCTTCTGCCTAAACTAGTTTGTTTGGGTTCATTTGGGAAGTGTAGCAAGGGGATTCTTTTTCTTTACCTGGCCTTCCCAGACTCAAGGATGCATAAAAAATGGTATTTTAATATTATAAAAGAGCTTTGAAAAAAGACTCTAAATTTCTCCACTTGTGGGATGCAGTATTTATTTAATCTACTACTTAAAAAGTGATATTTTACACTAGATAGCTCTAGTGCTATGAGCACATTCTTGGGACACAGCCAGACTTCCTGGTTTCCCTACAACATTTACAAATGCACAGAGGAGACCTCTGCATGATTAATTCTGGTTTTATCCAAGGCAATGAAGTCCATTTTCATGTAAATCTTCTGTATTAGTATTCTTTAATTATTAGTCAGAGATGTGAACATAACTGTGCTGACTGATGAGTAATAAACTGTAGCTGCTTAAGGAAAAGACACGTGAGTCAGCAGGGACTGAAATGGGACCTCAGGCATGTAAAGCATCCTCTGTGCAGTTCAAGGGAGAGGGGGGGTAGCAGCAGTGAGCTGTGACCACCAGCTCCTGCCAGCAGCAGAGGATGGAGCTGTGCCTGTGGGACCCTGCTGCAGAGGCAGGTGTGGTGGCACAGCCGCAGTGGTGGCACACTGATTGACAAAGCCCTTCCCGCTGGACCCTGGCTGGAGATGGATCGCTGCTCTAGTGTTCCATGAGTGCATGTCCTGCTGGGACACCCTCTCTTGGGAGCCTGTCCTACCCTTCTGATTCATCTGAAGAGGCAGAGCTGGAAAAAATGTGCCAATCATTTTGTCTTAATTACACTTTAAAAATTTATCTGTATATTTATATAATAAATGCAAGTCAAGGACAGGTGAAAGAAATGGTGCTTTAATGGCAGAAAGCCTATCCGAATTTGAAGGTGTTAACCTTTCACAGTTTAATTGGTGTTGGGAACTGCTGGTGACCTCAATTTTTTTTTTTCTTAATCAAGTCCTTAGAGTAAAAAAAAAAATCTTGATAAAATAGTATTTTAGAAAAATTTACCATTTTCTGTTGTGGTCATCTGATCACATTTCAAGAACATATTATGTCTTCTTCAGCATTCTCAGTTATCACTTGGTTTGTTATGAATAAATTTGCATGGCTCTTTAGGTGAAATATATCACAACCCTCTGCAATTTGTTTATGAATAATTTAACATCTGCTAAACAGATTTGCTCTGCTATTTGCCTTGAATGACTGACCATCTTCAAATTTGGCTGAAGTTAGGCCTAATAATCAGCTGAAGTTAAGGCTGATCTTCAACATAACCATGGAATCACAGAATCATTAAGGCTGGAGAAGACCTTCAAGGTCATTGAGTCCAGCCTTTAGCTGATCACCACTGTGTCAATGGGGTCATGGCATTTGGTGTCACATCCAGTCATTCCTTGAACCCCTCCATGCCTTTACACAAAGGAATGTAATATATATGTATTTTTCTCCTAATTTTTGACTTCTGGTTTTGCTGCTTGTCAGTGCTGGGGTAATTATACAACGTCTGACCATTTAGCCAGCAATCTAGAAGGCTTTTTCTCCATTGTGTTAATGTCTTTTCTTGTGCTTAGACTGGACACCATTGTGTGAGTTACATTTGTTCACTGGGCTCAGGTATCTTTTGTTGTGACTGAGGTCTGTGAGGCATCCATTGTTCGTATTACAAAAGAGATGTGAATTAATATTGAGAGAATTTCTTGTTTCAGTGATAATTTCTTACTGAGATTCAGCTGCCACCATATCTAATTGTGCCTTGTGCCATTACCTCATAGCTCAGGTACACAGGGAAGGAAGGTCTTTCTGTTCTTGGGAACTTGTATTATTGGGAAAAAGCCTCATCCTAGGAAGGTTCTGGATGTAAGCCTGAGTAAACTCAGTTGTACTGGATGGCAAGTCAGTTATGTATACCTCAGTCTTTTTTCCTTGACTTTTTTTTTTAAAGCAGCTGATTTATGATCTTTTCACTAGAGTGGTTTCCTGTCCTTGAACCAAACTTTTCACATGCAAATACTACTACAAGACATTTCTTTTCAGTCAGGTGTGTATTTTTCCTCTGGTGATAGTGACCTTCACACACAAGGTACTGGCTGTCCCTTTTATAGGAATGATCCTTCAAGCACCATCTCACTGGCCTCATGTTATGTGATTTTCTTTTCATTCACGTACTACTTCAAGGTGGGATGATTGGTAATAAGCTTCATGCTACCTCTGATGGCTGTGTCAAGTTAAAAGAGACATATTCAGGCTGCATCTTTATTTTGCATCAGCCTCATCTCTCATAAGAACACTTTGCTTGTTTAGCATTGCCAGGAGCAGCCATCCACTTGTTTTAACTGAAGGCACTGATTGTATTGTCTCTACTTTCTGAAACGTCACTCTGAGTTTATTCTTTGGTGCTTTTCTATATAGTTATAATCTGTGTACTTCCTTCAGTTTTATGACCATTTAATTCAGTTTGTCTCACAGTAGCTTTACATTATTTTCTTGCATAATTCTGAGGAAATTTGCATGATGTAATACATTTAATTGTTTGAACTATGTGCACGTGTGTCTCTTGCTCTATACCTAGTGTTGTCTTTGCTCTGAAAACAGGGCATTGCATTAATGTTACCATGCAAAATATTGGCTCCCAAGCCACTGATCCCTGTTCCTGCCTGCCTCAATATGTTATTTGCTTGTCTGGAAGCTGTGATATAATTATTCACTGTGCCACAGTTAGTGCAAATGACCCCTTATACTAACCATTGCATTACTGTCTTGGGTATTACTCTTCCTGATTTCCACACTTCTTTGTATTAAGTTTATCCATGTTTTGTACTTCAACATTTGCTTTTTCCTTGTTTTCTTACCTTCTGAGGTGCTGCATGAGTGAGCTCCAAGCCTGTACCACACGTCATCTCTGTTTGGATGTGGTATTGCTCACTAGTTTTGCATGTATCTGTACATCTTTATAATAGGGTTCCTGAGTATTCTTACGTGTTTCTTATATTTGTATTTCCCCTTATTAATCTACTGCATGTTAGTTTATCTTTATAAGATTTCATAATAGCATGACTTGGCCATTTCACACAGCTTGGCAACTGACCAATCTGCTTTTTCTCTAAATGCATTATTACACTTTCTTGGTATATGACAGAAATTGTGGATTGAAAATGCTTCTAGAATTCTATATAGGTGTTCCTGGTTTGTGCTGAAAAATCCAAATGCTATTTGCTGCCTGTGGCAGCCATTGCTCATTACAGATGATAATGTGACTGCTTTTATTTGAGTGCTCTCTGTCGAACTTCACTGCAATTTTTCATTGTGATCAGAAGAATGTCCAGTTTCTAACTAAATTCCTTTCATGTCAGTCTGCTCAGGGACAGGTCTCTGGTCCACTGTCATGATTACTGTTTGTTCTTTGTGTGTGTGTGCAGGAGGGTGACTCAGTATCTTTAGCTTCCGATATCAGGTATCTGAAGGAGCTAATTCCTTTCTGTCACCCAGTTCACTGCAGGAGAATAAATGGGGATGGAGCCAAGGAGTCTAACGTGAACTTTTTGCCTGTTTCTGTATTTCCCCATCTCCTCAAGCACTTTTAAAATGGAGAGCTGTCTAGATGTTGCCTCATATATGAATATGCCATAAAATCATAGCAGTACACTCATAAAACAGCAAGCTTGAGAAACTATTATCTTTCCTTGGCTTTTTTTTTCTTTTTAGTTAATTTGCCTGAAAATGAGTTGGACAGAGACTGGTTACCTCATTAATGAATACTTGTCTAATCCTTGGAAACTTGTGAATGAAAAACTTGATTGAACTTCAGAATTGGTGATAGTGATGGCTGTCTTTGTTCGTGCTCATTTTCATTATTGCAGCTGCTTGTGGTTTTCCCTCCTCACCTGTACTTCAGCACTTTCTTCTTTGCACATAACAGTCTCACCAGGTTGGATTTTAAAAAAGAATATGAATTCTTTGCTTGGTTAGACCAATTGTCCAAGTGGCCCATAGCTCTGTTCCAATTGCAGCAGCATTCCCCAGCATCCACCATCACTGACTTTGGGATCTTGGAGATACATTCCCTCCCCTTTATCATGTGTTAATGGACAGAGTTTGCAAGAATTTCTTCTTCTTTGCTGTACAATATAGTGGTTGAAGCTTATCACTATTGAACTGCTGTTAGCCTGAGCACCTTCTCTTAAATGATCTGCTTTCTTTTGTATTTGATAAAATTTGTACTGCTCCCATATTTATGACCACCGAGTGTTTTAAAAGTCCAATCTTCTTCTGCTCTTGTTGGTTATCTATAATGCTGGTATCCCACTTGAAAATACTGATCCTAGTTCCACAGAAGTGCTGGAACATGGTGTATATGTGCTGATCTCCAGAAAGGTCCAAGGTTTCCCAAGGAATTCACCTGAGTGAAAAGCTGTTTGGGTGTGTCCTTACTGTCAGCCTTACTCGGTTGCCTGATCCCCATTGTGTCCCACTGAGAGGGCTGAGTCTGCATAGATCCTCCTCTGCTTGTGGTCATGGGCAAAAATGGGAACAGAAGGGATGTTGTTTTTACTAAAAGTTTACTTTGTAACCTTTGGCTTGTTTTGAAATTTAAAAGTTAATTATTTCTAAAAATAATTTCCTGTCTTAATTAAGCGCTCACCTTAGAGCTCACCTCTGATGTTTCTTCTTTTTTCTGTTAAAAAAGAATTGGTTGAATTATGCTGTGATTTTCATCTTGGCAGTATCCTCAAAGAATCTTAATTGATCAGAGATGAGCTTTTTTCCCTTTTCTGGAAACAGATCAAATTTGTTTTAATCAAGTAAACTCAATTTTTTGTTCCTCTTTTTGATCTTAAGAGAGCAGTTTTCAGTAACTCAAGTTTGTCTAAACTCTGTGGCTCCCTAGGGCACATACATGACCTTCTGTGTTAGAATTACACTTGTGACTCACCCTAGGAGTCTGCCTTGACCTGAACCTGTTTGTGAAAAAGTCTCTTCTGAAATCTGTGAGTGATATGGGTATCATGATTTTCTGCCCTTCTAGATACATATCCCTCTCATTTTAAATAATATCTCAGTAGTGTGTTGGATATAAACTGAAATTGTCTTCTCTCTCACTGAAAATCCTTTCTTTAACCTAAGCTTTTTAAATAAATATCTGTGTTTTGTAAAGATGTCTTAGTTAAAAAGCCTTATTGATGTAGCTGCAAAATTTGCGCATAGGTGGAAGCATGTAAATGTCATTCATACTTCTGCATTTGTCCTGCTACATGTACATGAAGGACTGTATTTTAAATGTATTATTGTAATGCTCTGGATTGTAAAGTGGAGCTTTCTAGTAATCTCATTATGCTAAGACTTTATCCATCTAAACTGAGGTGGTGCTAAAAACCTTACAACCTTAAGAAGCTAATTAAGGACAAGAACCTCTTGGTCTTGAAATAAAGATCAAGGAGCACAGTGCTTGTTCCAGGGAGCTTAACAGCAAACTTTATATACATAATTCCAATACAAAACGGATGTACACTGTGATGTCACAATATGAATTTCCTGGAAAAACTCTCTTCAGAGGTATACAAATATTTCAAAGAGGAGGAACTCTGTAATATATTTACTCTGGGTTTTTTTTGGTTGGTTTTTGGGGGTTTGTTTAGGGTTGTTTTGCTTGATAGAGAAAAAAGTATTTTATGTCTACTAAAGAATATTTGTTGGACTTAGTCACTTAGTCCTGTGCAGGCATTTAATATTGAAGACATTATTTTCAGGTTTGGTCTATAGCTTGCTTACGTTGTCAGATGAGTTAGACACTCTCACATCCCAAAGCATGCTGGCATAGGCAGGCTTTGGTTTGTACAAATGCCATTGTGTGCAGCCTTGAAAACTGTAAAATTTCCATGAATAAAGGTAATCTCTGGAATTCTGACTGAAAGCAGAAGAGTCAAAGGGGAGGCCAAGCATGGCCAAAATGATCTTACTATGATTGGAAGCTGCCAAGATCTGGCTCATCTTAATGACTGGGGGCAAGGGGTGGGTTGAGGTGGTGTTTTTTGGTGTTTGACCTCAAAAGAGTTAAAAGCTTTGGGAAAACTTATAAGTCAATTTTGGCAACAGCTTTTTGGGAACTTTTGAAATCAACAAATTTTTAGCAGCTGTGTGAGGGAAAAATCATCAAAACTGAAAGAGTACGGACCCAAATTAGTTTGCAGTGATGTGCACACAACACAGAAGTGTGCTTTGGAAATGTCACATAGGAAGTGGATAGCTTTGGGACACCTAAGCTTTCATTCTTGAGAGGGGAGAGTCAAAGATGATCCCCCATCTGTTGGCCCGAGGATTACAACTGCACTGATTATTTGCAGAAATATTCTGCAGTAGCAACCAAGATTTATTGATTATTTCTCACACATGTACTGTGGATTCAGAGAGCAAGATGAACAAATCCTTGTTTTTCTTCTCAGCAGAAATGTCAGGGAACAAACATTGGCTACCTTTACCAGAATTTCTATTAGCTAAAATAAAAATCTTTAAGGGAATTGGAAAGCTCTATAAACTAACTAAAAAGAAACGTTAGTGGGTTTGTTTGTTTAAAATAAAGCTTGTTTTATAGTTATTATATATGCCTGTGCACCAGTACAATTTTTTTTTTGAAAATTGCACATAACAATGTTGGAAATTGTGTTCAAACAACATTGTTCTGGTTTTTCATTTTATTGCCCTTCCATTTTCCTCTACTGTTACTCACACTGCAAAGAAAAATATTATATTAATTAGTTTATGGTATGTAACAGAAGTTTTCATGGTGTGGAAGTTAAAGGTAATCCTAGAACTGATTTTTAGATCATCATCTTTATTATTTCAAGCAGTTTGTCTACAGTAATGGACAATAACACATTAGAAAATTATTCATATTTTTTCTTCAAAGTTTAAAAAAAGTATTCAATGCTTTTTCATCAATTAGCAGCAGGAGAGCAAATTATAGTTATGTTAAACTGTGCATGCTATATAAATCACAAATCTTGTTAGCAAAGAATTAACATCATAACTGGTAATTTAAAAATTGCCCTTAGCTCTGAATAAGGATTGGCTGTGTACATATTTTAATGGTCTTGAAGAAGTAAAAATAGATCTCTCTAGAAGAGAGCCTTTGTGGTGGTAGTGAAATTAACTATCTGCTCTTTTATGAAGTAGCAGTGTCTCTCTTAGTTGTGTAATGGCAATGTGCTATAGAAAAGACTGGCTGTCTTTTCCTTGATTCATGGTACTGATTCTAGATTAAAAACCAAAAAGATGTGTTTTTATAAATAATGGCAAGACTGGATTGTATCACCAAAGGACATAGACATCTAGTTTTCTCACTTTTCTTGGCTGTTCAGGTACAGATGCATGAAAACTGCATGACTTCTCAGATGTGGATTAATAATAAGGAAGTCAAGGAGATTTTTTTTTTTCCCTCCAGCATATCAAATATGTTTGGTATGTTTCTGAGACAACAGACAAATTGCAGAGTTGCACGCTCCAAGACTTTCCTCCTGCTGACTAATGAAGTAGAACAAGACATAGAAGAAAAATACACCTTTTTTATTGGTTTGCTGTATCTCATTAATTATCTTGTAGATTCTTTCAGTGTACTGACAACCTCAAAATGGAACCTATGCAAACAGTAAAATGTGGTTTGCAGTGTATGTGGAGTTCTGGGGGTTTTGTTTTTGTTTTTTTTATTTGTTTGGTTTTTTTCCTGGGAGGGCAGGAGAGTAGCATTGTGCATATCATTAATATAAATTACAAACAGCCCACTTAAAGTGATGACATTCCATTCTAATATTCCCTTTACGGTTATACTCAGTCAGTCTTATTTTCTTGCTGGCCTCATGTCCATCCTTGTCTGCTCCTCACAATAGATGGAAAACACTATGTGAAGAACACCTTTACCTTCAGAAATGGTTTATTTTAGTGTGAGTCTTAGCATGTTGTATCCTCTTTTATCCAGGTCAGTTCACGCTCTTTTACTTGGGTCAATTCATATTCTCATATACTTTGAGGTCTTCAAAAACATTTTAAGACTGTCCTCCCTCACTGCTACTGGTAGCTTTGGTCCGAGAGAAATATGTTATGCAAGTATTTTGCTGCTCTTTTGTAATAATGCTAATAATTACTTAAAGACTCTTCCCAATTTGTTGCAGTTAGGCTTGATCAAAGACTGATATAAACAGACATTATGGCTGGGCACTTGTGTTTATTAATCTCTTATAGCTTAGAAGACTCAATTAGAAGAGAAGAACACATAATGATTGTGTGCAATGCAGGAGAATAAACCACATAATTTCCACAACCTCTTTAATTTTTAAGATACTTTCCATTTGGTTAACAGATGTGTTCCGTGTTCTTCAATCTATTTCCCATTCTGTTTATACATTTTTAATGTTTCTGTAAGCCACAATGTGTAGGAATTAGATGCAAAATTCAAATTCATGTTCTGGATGGCTTTAAAGGAAGAACTGCTATTTTTCATGTCTCTCTTTCTTTGTTGTTTTTCACTCTACCTGTTTGTTTTGTCATTTGGAAGGTGTTTAATGCAGCCTTTGGAGGGATGAGAGATAGCTGTGAAGAAAGATTAACCTTACAGTGACTGCACCTGTTTTCTTTGTCAGCGATAAAGAGGTCCATAACACAGACTATTCCTGCTAGAATTTGTGAGGTTTAGTGGGAGACAACGAAAGGAAAAAACATCTCCCTGATATTGTATTGATCCCAGACAGCCATAATGTGTTGCACAGGGTGTATGGTATTCCAGAGCAGAAACAATATTCTTAATAGATATTTGAGGAAAAAAAAAATTTAAAATAAATTTTTATGCTACGCTGAGCGTTTTCCTGTGTACATGGCTGTGGTGTATCAAGTCAGCTCTTGGTATGAACTTGTGGGACTCAGTTGAGCTTTCCTGAAGCAGCATGCAAGAAACAAACTGGTAGTGTTGGAAAAGATACAGATTCTTTAACTTCTAAAGTAAGTGGATTTTGAATACTAAATTAGGTTGAACAGGATTATCCTAATATAATTTTGACATAGTCTGTAAAAAATGTTTAAAAATCTATTTTCAGTTGGGGAAGTTGTATTTAAACATACCTTTTTCTATTATTTCGTGTTGTTGTGATAATTCATGTTCTCTGATGCCTTTGTGCTCCTCCCTGGCCTGCAGCAGGATTTCAGTGTTCTGTCCCCAGGTTCCCTGGGAGTGCAGACTCTTGGGCTGAGCACTAAGGTGGGATGTGTAGGGAGACAGTTGCAGCATTTTCTACAAAATAACATGGGGGGGGTTTATTGTTTGTTTTTCTGGGGGAGGCAGAGGAGGGGGACAGTTCGTATAAAACTATTCTGGCGTCTGCTGTCCCTGTTTTGTATGAATTTGTTCTCTTTGCTCTCTGTTGCATTAGACACAAAGGTATGTCTGCTACTAAATTTGAGATCCCCACCAACTAAGAATTCCACAAGCACCGCTGATCCTAGAATATACTGAACTGTGATTATCACACTGTTTAATAGTAAACACTTTGGACCAAAAATACAAAGTTGTCTAACTCACAGAGACATAAATGGAACTTTAGTATTAAAATTTTTTTTTGGTTCAGGGTACTTTTCTTTGCTGGTCAGCAAGTGTATAACTTCTATTTTTTTTTTTTTTTTTACTTTTAAATGTCAGAACAAATATTGATAAAGGATCCTCATTCAAACCACAGATAGTTTTTCCTCAGTTTTTTTCCCCCCTGAAATTCTCAGCTCTAGATCACTTCTAAAATATCATCAGCATTACATTCCCACAAGTGCCTCATCTTTTGGTCCACCTCTTGTATTTTGTTTTCAGTTGATAACAAGACCAAAACTGAGCATAGGATGTAGCCCTCCATCCCTCCTCCAGAGGAACTGCCCAGGGCTTGCAGGAGGTCTGAGCTGCCTGGGGTCCCTCCTGAACAGCATCACCTTGGCACTGCACTCAGGCACTTCTCCATCCCATTGCTCTCAGAAGTGGTCAGATCACGTTGATTTTCTTTTCCAAGTTTCCCACCTTGCAGCGTGTGACTGTTCCTGGAACATCTAATGATGTGGAGCGTGATTGATGAGCCCTCGCCAGAGCCATATTCCTGTGATGTAGATGATGAGAGGAGATTTCTTTATTGCTTTCTAACTTCATCTGTGAACTCATCACACAGAGCTACACTGTTTGGGGTGTGGTGTTTTTTACATAATTTTTTCCTTTTTAACTTTTTTCTTGAGCAGAGGTGTCTCTGTGTGGTTGTGACATTTTTTCAGGTTTTTTAAATTGTTTCTTTATTTTAATCTAGTCATACTACCTTAAGGGGAAAATGAATTGGAGATGGTTGAATAAGTCGAATAAAGTGTTTTGAGAACTGCTAGAAAACATGGAGGGAGTGAGTGTCTCTTGCTTCTTTGTGAGTCATCTATTCTCCCAAGACACGTGTGGCTATGTGTGTTTCTTCAGACATATGATTTCTTTTGAACTACTTTATAACTAAATTTACTGACAGCATCAGCCACAAGAATAGGTTGACCTTGCAGATCATCAGTGTTATGACACTGTTATTTTACAATCCTCCAATAAGAAACTGAGGCAAGAAAGTTTAAATGATACTGGTGAGGACAGCGTGGCACTGGCAGTTTTTGGTTACTGGTCTGCAGCTTGGGCTCATTGTCTTTTCTGAAGAACACTTGCGTGGAAGTTACCCAGTGATCCTCAGTTTTAAAAAACCTTGTTTAATTCTACTGAAGGTTAATAAAACCTTTTCTATTTGCTGAGTTAAAAAAAAAAAAAGAAAAGAAAAAAAAAAAGGCATAACAGATGACTTTATTGGTACACATATATTATAGCTGCTTTGACATTTATGTTTTCCGTACTGATAGATGAATGATTTCTGTGCAAGTAAATCAATTGCACCAGAAGTAGTAGCACCAGGGTCTCCCTGGTCTAAAACAACAGAGGTTTTGAAATATTTTGAAATACAATTTAACACGTTTTTCTTCTAGAAGAGTTCAGTGGAGTTTTTTGCTCCTAAAAAACATAACAATTTTGCAGCCTGGTGTTTAATGTCAACATTCATTCAAATTTCAAGGACCTGCTGACCTTACTTCTGAAGAGTAAAGTAAGAAATTCACTGATCTTCTTTCCATGTATTTAGTGTTCCCTTCTTTTTTAACCCTGCTTTCTACTGCCTGATTCTGAATATTGTAATCCAGACTTCTCTTCAAGAGTCAGTCAAATTATTGTAACTTGTAATGTTTTTATGCCAGCAGATAGCAATCATTTGTTATTTTCATCATAGTTGTTTTCTTAGGTAATGCATATTTAAAAATAGTTTCTTGTGATCAATTACAAAACGAGAAGGGAAATTGTGTAGAAAGAATGTTCTAAGAATCATAAAGATCTTAGAGATAATTAGGTAATTCAATGATTAATTTCGTGATTGGCAGTCAGGAAAAAAACATTAGTATGTGTTATGACAGAGTTTGTAGGAAAGGTATTTAAAGAGATTTTGAAAAATCTGTACCAGTACTTTTGATGAAAAATTCTGCCTTCACACCACAATTTGAATAGCAAAACATTTACTTGGTTTTGCTGGCCCCCTGTGGATTCCCAAATGATTATTCCATTTTCCCTAACTGTGAAGCTGTATGAAATGCTAATATTATAGCAACAATCTACTGTTACAAAATAGCAGTGACTAATATGTAAACTCAAGCATACAGTGAATTTATAGAATACACCAGTCTTAAATCTGTAAGCTCCATATGGTCTTTAGGGAATCTGTCCTGTGAGACAACAGTGGAATTAAACTGTATATAAAAATAACTAAAGCTCTGAGGTTCCTCTTCATCTGTCCTGACCCAGGTGCTGAATTTGGAATAGCTCTTATCAGACTGATGTAATATTTCTGCTTTGGGAAGGTCTGTACTGAATGATGGGGTTCAGTTGCTTTGATATAGGTGTCTAATGCCATTTCACATGTTCTGGGACAGAAAAAACATGTGTAGGCATGACACAGCCTTCTTGGAAAGTCAGCCAGACACCAAGGCTTGTAAAATGATGGTAGACTCCTGGGTTCAGGTAGCTGATGTTCAGCTGTTTTGTCCAGTGTATTATTCAGAACAAAGATTGTTAATGGGAAGTAGCTGACCAAAATATGGAAGCTGGTCAGTCAGCTTTGGTACAGCTGTAACAACAGGCAGTGCTGCTCTGAGGGGATGAAAACCAGATTTTGATGCCTTCTCTAGAGGGGGAAAGGAAAGGGGGAAAGGACAGAGAAGGGCCTTTAATAATTATTTTTAAAAAGAGGGGTTTTCTTCATTGAAGTGGTTTTTTTTCACCTTTACTTAAGGTTTCCTGTATCAAAACCTAGCTATGGGAAGGAAAATGCATGGAAATCAGTAGGAGTTCTGCTGATTTCAAGGAAGAAAGCTTTGATCACTAGATATTAACTTATCCACCTAGAAGAAGTCTCCCCTGTTCTAACTTGTGTGCCCTCATGAGATACCTTTCATTGCCTCTGTTCCCATAGAACTGGAGGCTTTCAGATGAGACATTTACATTTCTCTATATAGAACTGACATCTCTGTGACACCTTTCCTTCATGTAATGTTTGTTCTGGCACCTTTCTGCTCTGCTTTCTCCCACAGTGTGCTGGTTTGGGGCTCTGGGAGGCTGGTTTCTCTGTACCAGAGATGGCTGCATTTCAATATGCTGTGAGAATATAGACACTAAAGCAGTCGGGGTAAAGATAAATAAATCATAAATTAATGTATATTATTCATGTTGTTCTCTTGGAAGACTGCTCAATGATGCAAAGTTCTACTATTGAAAATCTGCAGTGTTGAAGATTATGAGAATATCTGAATATCTGTCTTGCACATTTAAGTATGGGTTTTTAAATAACTGTTTCCACACTAGCTAAATGTTACCAATCAGGGAAGTGACATAAAAAATGATTCTTAAGCTAATGCTCTTTACAGTTTTCCCATGCATTCTGTATCACAGAAATTTCTTCAGAATAAGTACTGCAGCTTTCAAAAATTCTCGTTTACAGACACATTATATTCTGAATTAACCTCCTGCAAAATCTTTTGTCTCCTTAAAAGTGAAGGCAGTGCAACTTTTTGTGTGGCCTGTTGTTCTAAGTGTGGTCTCACTGGTGGCCATGAGGCAGTTTCTGAAGGGAGCTGACACCAACAGCGATGAGCTGCCTTGTGTTGTTCCTGTTATTTACAACCTTTAATTCAAGGTGTTGCAGTAAGAAAGTGATGCCATCAGCTCAAATAGAATTTTGCTTATTCCCTCCTTAGAAGTGTCATTGACCTGTGGGGGAAGCTATGGGATGCCCAGGCAGTTGCAAGACAGCACACTCAAAGGCCAGAGTAGTAAAACATTTTATTAAATGTCAATGAATACATTTAGGCAATGGGATGCAGAAAAGGTACCTTGTTTTCCAGACTCAGATTGAAGAGAACAGAAAGCAGCATACAGATCTATGGCAGAGACACAGATCAATGAAGGATGCTTTTAAAAACTGTATACATCTGGAAATCCTTTAAAATGTCTTTTGGAGGACTGGAAGAGATAGTAATTAATTTTGCATTGACTGCTTATAAAATATACACAATTAAGCAAGTGTCTTTAGCCTCCAGGTGATTAAGATTGAGGAACTGGAGCAGGTATGAATACAGGGCCATTATCCTGTCAGCAGTGACATGAGCAGAACCTGTGCAGGGTGTCCACATCAACACTGAGCTTGTGGGAGGAAATTACCAGTTACAGAACTGGAGCACAGTTCCATTTTTACTGAAACCTCCCAGGGGATTATATTTTGCCTCCTAAGGGATGAGTCTGGGATTATGGATATGAGATAGTTTTATTAATTGAACAGTTGCAGAAATAGTCTTCCATTCTTACTTTGGGCAAGGTTTCAGTAAAAGGGCTTACTTTGTAAATTATTTGATGCCCAAAACATGCTAAGTGCAATGGTAAAAATAACTAGCAGTCAAAGATTTTATAACGATGATAGATCTTGACACCGTAGGTAAGAATAGCTCCAGCAGAAGAGAGAATAAGAGAGAATAAGGTTTTCAAACTACTCATGATTTTTTTTTTTCGGGATGGAAGGATGAATGGTTTTATATGTTAGGCGGTGAACTAAGCCTTGGGATTTTAATGAGGTCCAGACTTTCTCAGATGGAGGAAGAGCAAAAGTTCTGCTTTTGGTGTTATTTCTGGATCACTATCAATAGTGCAACATCCTAGTTAAAGGCAAGACTAGCTGCTAACAATGCTGCTGCTTTATTAGTAAAACAGTTTGTAGTTTCACAGTAGTGAGTGACAACCAAATTTTGCTGGTCAAGGTCTTAAATGCTATTTTGGCCATTCTTACTCAATTTCTTTGTTAGATTCGTGAATGTCATGCCAACTTCTTTCTTCAACTCTAATTTCTTCTTGATTTTTTTTTTCCAAGGAGCACACTTGAATAGGAACAGATGGCACCTGATACTGTCAAACGTGAAGGCTTTTCTATAAGTGATTTATAGCTGTGCCTCCTTCTATATTTTGAGCATGTAGCTTTGCAATTTAGATATTATATAGATTAAGTGCTTTGCCTCAGGATCTGCTGCATGGCCACGCTGCTCTAACTACTGTGCAAGTTTGTGCAAGGATACAGTTACTTTTTTGAAGTTAAAAAGTTTTTTGCTATACAACGCTAGTTTCAGCAGAATGGAATATTGTATGTCATATAACACATAGGTGAATATTTGTCTTGCTTTATGCTGTTTTCACAGCTTTTGAAATCTTTTCACTGTTTAATTTTACCTTCACTGTCTAAAGTCATGCAGTTGTGCCTGCACTAAATGGCTGAGTTAAAAGGCAGTATTAATGCTTGGGCAACTCACAGGGGTATATGCACATGTTCTTCTATTTGGATTGCATTAAATGAGTTTTCAGAACCATATGGCAACGTACCTTAACTATTCTTTCTGAAAGAGTCTAACTGTTGCAGCCTTCTGTTCTAATTAGTTACATCTTCTGAGCTTTACCAATTCACTGAAAAAAACTCCACGCTTAATATTGGTTAAATTTTACCCAAATGCCTTTTGTTCTTGTGGGTGTACTGTAATACTGTGTGTGTGAAACGCAGATAGCTTCTTAGTTACTCGCTTTACTTTAAATATCTCCCCAGACAATACAGCACTATTTGGAAACAGTTACCATTGTTTATTACAGTGAGAAGTATTTCTCCTAAACAGCTGGGATTTGATGAGTTGTAGAAGTCATACAAATATTCCTTATTTGAAATGAGGAGACTACAGATCTGCAGTGAAATATATTATCTATGATCATTCCACCCTCCTGGGGACAGGGAAAAGTGTAACACGTGGGTTTCAAATGGGAGTGTGCTAGCCCATCATTTCCAGGTGTTGGAATATTCTTCTGGAATGCGTTCTTTATAAAGGACTTAATGTTATATAAAGGATTTGTCGTATATTTAACTGCTTTTTAAAACAGTCAAATAATTCTCACTACATGAGTAAGTTATAATGGGGTTTTGCAAACACAGCAGCGTGTTCTTGACCGCTGAGCTGAGCTGCTGTATGCACTTTTCATTAGCAACTGGGATAATATTGGTGGGGTTTGTACTGTTCAGCCTGTTAAAGGTGGAACTGTGTCTGCACTGTGTGTAAATTTGAACTTGCATCTTAAATGAGAGTATCAAATTTATTGGTTTTGTTATCCAAAACAATTCAGAAAATGGAAGAAGCACTAAAAGTTGGTTAGCATAAACATATGAAGACAGGTAACTATTTTTTTAGAAATTTGTAGGCTCTTTGTGTATAGAAAAGGGAAAATACCTTTTCATCAGTAAAAAGAAAACTCCATTCTATTTTTCCCAAAGGCACTGTGCAAGTAAGAATAATATAAGATGTAATATCAAATCAATCACATTTACATTTCAAAAGCATCCTTTGTAAAAGTACCCCAGAGGGCTGAATTCTGCTAATAAAAACACAAATAAAATGAAATATTTAACAAGCTATATCAAGCACGGGTAGGTTGTGCACGTTTTCTAAGTCTGACCTTAAAAATGAACAGGAAATCAGAATTTTTCAAAAAGTTTAAAAAATCCAATCTCTAAAGGTAGGAACCAAAGAATACAAACAGAGCATGGAATCCATAATATCTGCTCATGATCAGAGAGGAAAGCCACTGAGGCTGAACAAAGGTATTGGCCTAAACAAGAGAGAAAAAATGGCCATTGGTGTGAAACTCCACAACACTGCATTGAAGAATTGATGTGTTGCCCAAAAAAAAAAAAAAAAGAGCCTTCTTAATTGATTGCTTGATATAGGACTAAAGTTGTAGGATCAGACACTCAGAATTCAAACATTTTCTGAAATTTATTCCCACATTGTCACAACTGGGTTGTACTTTCAGTCAGGCTTTGAAAGGGAATGAATAAAGAGTGGAGATTTATGTTTAAAATGGCTGGCAAGGGCAGGTGGCCTTGGATGGCCTTTGATCCAAGGACATTGTAAGCTGGCCTTTTATCATCATCATTTTCATGCTTTTCTTTAGCATCAAAATGGTTCCTTTTAAAGGATTTAAAACAGGACAGACCCACACACTCGTGTATAATGTTACTGTCTCTAACTTCTTCAGAGCCCTTTGGGTTGCTCTTCATGTTCCTTTATTTAAAGATATTTTTTTCTTTTTATGTTGGAATGCAGTATTTTTGCCCTGTATTTTTGCTAATAGATATTGTTCTGAATTGGACTAAAACTGTTGCTGCCAATGGGGAAGCAGAAGTTGCCCTTCATCTGGGAATACCATTATGAAACAGAGATGCTCTTTTACAGAACAGATGGTAGAGTGACAGCAGCTTCCACTTCAAACACGAGCAGGCACAGGGTGCATGTGGGCAGAAGGTTTCATTGCAAATGATTTTATGAAGCCTTGGATATACAGGTGAGAGAAAGTAGATGGAGTACTGGAGCAGTAAGAGAGGGCTGTATTTAAACCATTGGATATTGTCACAAAATCCCTGGTGTTCAAGTTCAGAGTAAAAGCCAAAAAAATCCTGAACTAAGTGTCAGCTAGAAAGAAGTTTGGCACTCTGTGAGTAAAGAAAATAACTCCTTGAATTTGTGTTGCATTCAAGGCAAATCTGTGTGTTTGGGGTTTTTTTTTTTTTGGGGGGGGGGAAGGGGTTGTTTTGTTTTGTTTTATTGATTGGGAGGGTTCTTGGTTTATTTGCTTGGTTTTTATTTTTTCATTTTTTTATTATCAGACAGAATTGCATGAGATACTTGCTTCTATCATAAATTTCTCATCCTAATCAGAATAAACTGCAGCACTCCTACCTGAGCTGGCTGATGAATTCTGTCAAAAAGGATTATCAGAAATATGAATTCTGTTAATTTGCTGTTGTGTCTCAATTGTTGTTGTAAACAAAACCCTAACACTTTCTCCATGGAAGCATTTGGTTCCTGATAACAGGAAATGTATTTATGTAAAAGTCTTTGTAGTGGCTTCTGACTTGTGCTGGTCCACAATAAGGCTTGGACTTGGTGGCTGGATGGTGCCACTGCTGATAGAGTCTGAGCACTTTAATTGTGACCTTTGAAGACATTCAAACACCCTCACATTGACTCATCTGTCCCGTGGACATAATCGCTACCTGACCCTCCTAATGAATCTCTCTGTTCTGGAAGCAATGAGAACAGGCACCAACAGACTATCTACCTTAAGTGAGTTTCTTAATGAGTAAAAAGTCATTCCATCAGTAATGGAATTCACACAACATGCTTGCCTCAGCATGGGACTCTTGTGTCATTGTATGTTTCCTTCCCTCCTTCCACACCACAATATCTCGTGCTTCTCTGGCTGTTTCCTCACAGCCTTTACAAAAGAGCATCTCCTTGCCATACTTCTGACGTTTTCCTTGGTGTTGTCTAGCTCTTTTCCTTTGTAGTAGGGCTTTCTCCAACCAGTGCTATGAGAGATCCTGAGCTCCAGGAGGCCTGGGTACCTGGCTAGTCTGTGTGTATTGGTATGGACCAGAAATGCAGTGTAGGTGTAGGTAACTTTTGAGTGTACCCTGTCAAGAAGAGTTTCATGAAACTTGCAAGGAAATCTGACTATTGAAAGTGGTGAATAGACAGGCAGGTTAGAGGCATCTGTGACTTCTTTTCATAGAAGAGCAAGCTAAAAATAACAAACGAGAGGGATGATGTTGGAAAAATACTGGAATGCTGCTCACTCCTTCTAGTGGCCCTTCAGCTGAATCTCATGTTAGTGCAGACTCAGTCAGTTCCTATTTGTTTCATGGATGTATTAAGTGCCTTCTACACCAGTCAAGGCTTTAGTGGCAGACCTGTTTTTGCAACTGATTGTTTCATAGCAAGGACAGACCTAGGTAGGGCTCACTGGTTTTCTTTGTGTTTAGGCCGACAGATCAGGTGTGGCTGTAATGGCACACAGGGTCACAACAACCCCATGCAGTGCTACAGGCTCGGGGAGGAGTGGCTGGAAAGGTCCCTGGTGTGAAAGGACCTGGGGATGTTGATTGTCAGTCAGCTGAACATAAGCCAGTGTGTGTCCAGGTGGCCAAAAAGGCATCCTGGCCTGTGTCAGCAATCGTGTGACCAGCAGGACCAGGGCAGGGATTGTCCCCCTGTGCTCAGCACTGGTGAGGCCAGACCTCGAATCCCCTGTCCAGTTTTGGGTCCCTCACTGCAAGAAGGACATTGAGGGGCTGGAGCGTGTCCAGAGGAGGGATGAGGCTGGTGAAGGGCCTAGAGAGTGAGTTCCTGTGAGGAGTGGCTGAGGGGGCAGGATGTTTTTGAAAGCCGTGGTTGTTGCACTTAGGGACATGATTTAATGGTGGACTCGATAGAGTCAGATAAGTGGTTGGACCTGATGATTTTAAAGGTCTTTTCCGGCTGAGACGTTGATGTGATTGCATAAGCCAATTGGCAAATAATGGTTGTCCTTCTCTCCCTTCCTTCTCCCTGCTGCATGCATGTATTTCCTCCTCTGTTTCTTGATGATATACGGAATTCACATGTCAACTTCTTTATTCCTCAAGCTAACTTTCAGCCTGCTTTGCTTTTTACCCTTTCTTTTATTTGCATGTACGCGCACAAATTCACAATAGACACAACCAGCAAATCTGTGTCCCCTCCTTCTGAAGACCAAGTTTCATTTGTATCATGACTTTGCCCTCAGGAGTTCTCACCCTGTGCATGTGTGTCTCTGCTGTCAGCTCAAACACAGACCATTAGCAGCAGGGGGCTTTTTACCCTGGAGTGCTCTCTTGGTGTCCTACAGTATTCTAAACAACATCAACCTGTAGTTTGTCTGTCCGTGTTTGGGTCTCTGGAATATGAAATGTTAAGGGCCATTAAGTTTTTGCAGCAATTGGATTTTTTGCTGGAAGTGGTCTTGGGTATTTTAAGCAATATAAGGATGAGTATAAATTGAGTGGCATTTTGAAGTTTTCTTTCACTTGAACTCTCCTCTCAATTGAATTGCAGTGAAATTGTTGCAAAACATCTCATCTAATTGTTAAATAGTTCAGAGGCAGAGTTCGGTTTTAAATGAAATTTGCAGGATATGACAGCTCATAAAATAGTCTTAGTAGGGGTGAGGCATAGATTTCACTGGCAATCTTCCTGTGGTTTGTAAAAAATTCAGTGATTGGTTATGAAGCAATTAGAACCAATTGATCAGAAGTTATTGTCCACAAAAGACAGGGTTTTGTCTGAAATTAATAAGAAAATAAAGTGTCCGAGGATATTGTTTCCTTTAATTTATCTTGCTTTGTAGGAATATTATAGCCTTTCCCACTTCCCCTGCAATCTCTGTCTTGTAGTATGTATTTTCAAACCAGTGAAGTTTTGGAACAGCTTTTAAAACTACAGTGATGAAAAGTGGTTTTGTGAGGTTGGAAGGGATGCCCAACTGAGTCAACTCATTTCAGGGTGACATCTTCAGAGTCAGCCTGCTGTGCTCACTTCATGTTTGTAGATTAAATATTTCTATACCAGAAAAATACTCACTATCAATTAGCAAAGCATTTCAGTCATGAGAGTTTCTACAGGGAAGGTGAATTGGTCTTTGACTCCTGAAATAAATGAGTTTGTTTGCTTGCTGGATGCTGTTTTTACTGGCAAGCTCAAGCCTTTTTGAGGGAGAGCTGTCTTGGAGTATGGTCTGAAATATGTACACCTTTTAATAATGTGTTTTACCCATATATTGCTTTCATTTTGATTGAACTATTTTGTTCATGTGCATTAACTTGACATTTGCATCTAAATACTTTGTAACTCTGGAGAAAATAGGATCACATGGATGGTGACAAAACAAGATAGGTAGATTTGGCCCAAACCTTGTCCTCGTTTTACACTTCTTTTCTGCATACCACAGGCTTTTCTTGAGGGCAGGATACAGGAGAAAAAACACTGGTGCTATGTGCATCTTTAACAAACATGGAAGAAATCAAAATGGAGAATCTGTACATTTTAAGGCTATGGAAACATATCCTTACTTTTTCAATAAGGGATGCATTTGAGGTAATTTACTCTTATCTCAACTAATGTGAAGTATGTGAAAGAAAAATGAAAGGATATTAATTTCAGAACTTCTCTTTTATCTGCTAACAATATCCAAGGGTTTCTCTGAAGAGTTGAAGTGTTAGGCGGTTCAGGAGCTTGCCTTGCTCTGTCTTTGCTAGATATATATAATTTGAGTATTTATGAAAGGAATATTATCCTGCATGATGATATTCTTACCCTCCTCTTTTCTGTTTATTTACTAGTCAATAGTGTTATTGTAAAGCCAGAAATTCTTGGCCTTGAAAAATATAAACTGTGTTTTAAATTTTTGTCATCTTGCTGATAAAAAACTAGGGGATATTTCCCAGCAAATTTAAACAGGATGCTGTCTGAAATAAGTAATTCAAACAAAAGTAATTCAGACTCTGGGCGAAATCAGGTTTCAGTGAAGTGGGTACAGTTTTGGCAGAAGTGTGCAGGTCCATGATGGCACATGCAGTTATTCTGAGTATGGTATAGATGGGCTCCAGACAGAAGCTTAGGAACAGTCCCTCTCTCCAGATCAGCCTTCTGCTTCTAAACAGGTTCACTGCTTTGGCCCGAATTCAAGCCACAGAAGTGGAGAAACTGAGGATCCTGGATCCCTTTTGGCTCTTTCATTTGGGATTGTTTGAATTCTGCTAATAGTTGTAGTGCAGAGGCAACTTGCCAGTCTCAGTTTGGAGAAGGAGACTAACAGGTACAGCAGAGTTGTGGGCAGGTCTGCAGCATTTGTCTTGCATTTGACCACAGATCAGTCTCCAATTTCTATGGTGTGCAGGCATGCTTTACGTAATTTATTATTTGCCCTTTGAGTGCTCCATTTTTGAGATGCTGAAAAAAAAAGAAATCTCAGTCATACAGATTTAGTTTAAAAGCAGCATGTGTCTACAAATACCTGGTTCTAGCTGCCCTGGGAAGGGTGCATGAGGTGCTTTTTGTGATTAAATCCAGCACAAACAGCGGAGAATGCTGAAACAGGGCTTATGGCTGCAGGAGAGCGTGTGGGAATTGGAATATGTTGCTAATGTGGTAGCTTTTGCTATGAGGGCAGATCATTCCCAAAGGCAGATTATGATAGTGCATCTTAAGGCATCTAAATGGTTTTGAAATTTCTAATCCCAGCCTGTTTGCCACAGTTTAGTGCTGTGTCAGGTTCAGCAGCACTCAGACAGCTAATAAGGGCTTTTATGCATAGTGGTGAACAGTTACTGAAATGTTACTTGGACTTGTGTGTCAAGGATGTGCAGTCTAGTCCCATTTCTATTTAAAAGATAGGAAGCTAAGTGATGTGGAGAGGGGTCTGGTTTGCAGTAGCAGAGATGGCCTTCCTTATCAGCAGAGCAGATGAAGCATCTTTGCTGTGGGACTTACTGTGGTAATGTGATTAATACCATTTAGTCTGGAGAAATTCGTGCAGATGCATCTGTTTACAGAAAAAAAAATCAGTACGTTTCTAAATAATTTGCCCCACCATAATTTCTAAATAATTTCTTTATTTTCTTTTTCATTCATCATCAGTTTGATGAATCTGAGAATCTGATACTGGTCTAAGAACACAGAATTTGTGCATAGCAAGTTGGTATCTGTTTCACGCAGATGCAGTTTTTAGTATGTCCACAGGATTTAAATACAGCAAATAATTCTACATGGCTGCATGCCTTTAAATTTTATGTTACACTGCCCCACATCATTGTATGCATTATATGCATTTGATTTCTTAGCTTTCAGTAGTAAATTGATCAGGATGCCAGTATGCCTAGCCCACAGTGCATGGCACGCCGTTTGCTTTCTCTTTAGTTTTCAGAAGCTTAAGCAGAAATCATAACCTTGATAGTCTGCACTGCTGTTTGTATGGAGTACTGCTTTTGATTTTTAAGACTAAAGAACCAGAAACTATGAAGGAGTTCTGTGGCAAAAAACAAATGTGAAAATTTCTGCAGTGGCAATAGAGAGGCTGTGTCCTGAAAGTAACTAACAGAAAGTTGCTTCTTGCACCTTGGCAATGATGATCCTTAAAGGAATGCTGAATCACTTTACGGAGATCCTCGTTACAGGCTATGAGAAGGACATGACACTTCACCCTCTTTGTGAGTCACCAAATTTTAATTTACCAAAGGCAATTTACAACTTTGTTCACCTCCAGTGGAAACATATACAGAAAACACTGCACAGGAACTAGTTCCCCACTGAGGAACAGACAGCCCCAGCAAGCAATATTCATCCCTGACATCCCACCTTCCTTCCAAATGTAAGATGCTTCAACTGTGCTTTCTCTAACCTAAGTGCTGTGGCATTAAAGGAAACTCTAATGCTTATAGCTTGTCTTTCAGACAGCTGATGACAGCAAAAAAGGCCAAGTTTATTTAACGTGTCTCTTGACAAATAATAAATCAATTTGAGCTCTCACCCAGAAATCTTGTAAAGCTCCTTTTGCTGGTGACTTTGGAAGCAGAATTCTCCATCCATAAGCATGGTGGAGAAAATTTATGACTGCAAGACCTCCCTTTTAATTTGAAAAACACCTGAACAACAATCTGAAGGGGCAGTGAGACAATATTCTCCTCCTTCTTGTAGTCAGTGTCAGTGAGATCACCCAGTTGTGTTTTCTATTGCTGTAAAAAGAAACATCCTGTTGAAGTATCAGTATAGGCCAAACATCTCCTTTCAGATCAGCCTCCTGTCCCAGCAGTGCTTTCTTGGTCTTGCCTCAGGTTCTGGCACCTGAGATAAATGAGTGATGCAAGTGGCAAATCACTGAGGTCCCCTGGCTTTCACTCCAGTGGGTGCTTGCTAGTCCTAGGATACATGGAATCCTGGTAGTACAGGGAGCTCTTTAAAGGACTAGGAGACCAGCCGTGTGAAGCTCCTCAATAACACTATTTCCACTTTAGCCCCAATGAAGCACACAAAAGCTCTCATTTTCCCTCAGAAATGTCTGACAGCAAGCCTGCATGGTGTACACACAGAGCTGATTCCCTGGGGAGGAGCTGAGACACGGGGAGCTGCAGGTAACACTGATTGTGCCTGTTAACATGCAGCAGGAGAGGATTTACTGTAGTGAGCACGCTGTGCCAGCCTGCAAGGAGCAGAGGGAAGGCAGGGCTTGAGTGTCACCTTCTCTCTGAACTAACTGGAGGGAACCTAATGGCTTATGGAGAATGCTGGGGGAAAATAATGAACTTTAAAAGCAATGTCTTTGCTCTTAAACTAGAAGGTTTGGTTCTAGGACATGTTGTAGTGGCTGAGAAGAAGAGCTTATGGCTATATAAATACGTAGATTAGTGGCTGCTCACAGACCAAAGGAACTGATTTAAACCTGGTTCCTTCTGCATGGCAATATCTAACAATAAACTAACTCCACAGCATGCTGAAATCTGGTAACCTTAAACAAAAGCTAAGCATATGCCTTTTGAGAGAATAGGCAGAAAGAAAAGGAGGCCTTGACAGGAGAAAAATAAGTAAAAAAGCAAAAATAAGACACAAGGGAATAAAAGCAGAAAGCATGAAACAAAGGCAAAACCAAATCCACTAATAAGAGAATTGTCAGACAGGAAAAAGAAATAGAGAACAAACAGAGAGCAAGACAGAAGTAATGAGACAGGGGGGAAATCGGATTCAAAATGAAATCTGGTAATAAAAGAACTGTCAGACATAAAACAAGCCAATATATGACAAAGGAAGAAAGAGCCAAGGAGACAGAGCAAGGCAATCTTTGAAGAATTAAGCTAACCAGATGTGGCCTCCAAAGGTAATTTGTAGAAAAGTTGATGTTACTCCTGATTTCTAATGAAAGCAGACTCTAAGAAACACATTTCTTTTATGCTCTAAGGAAAAAGGTATTTGGCTTTTTTTAAAAATAAGAAACCATGTAAGAGAAATCAGAGGGTTTTTGCATTACTTTTACAAAACTGTTTTTAGGTAAGGTTGTGCTGAAAATCAATATGAAATAAAAAAACTGTAATGGATCCTGTGGTTTGTGTGCTGAATCTGATGTGCTTAGTCATCTACCCTAATGCAGGTTCCTTGACCTAGCTGCACTGCCTTAGTTTCCCTAATTTCAAAATATAGACTGTAATATAAACACACACATCACTAAAACTGGAATGGAAGAGAATTCAAAATGTTCATAAAGGTTTTGGCTGTGGGAAGCATTTTCTACCTTGTCAGATAGAATCTAGGCTTTTCTTTGAAGGCAAAGATGAAAAGAAATCAGTGGTGGACATGAACCCTTTACTCAGGCAGAATAAACTCATTGAGTTCAAGGGACCTGGGTTAGAAAGAAAGATCACTGATTTAATAGGCTAGCTCAAGAAACCCAGGAGCCTACTTAAAATGCTTGTAATGTTGGAATTCTTAAAACTTCTTGTGTCCAGAGGAGTATATACAATAAAAATTAGATACACATATTGGCAGTGCTTGTCCCAGGTACGTGCTGCCTGCTCCACAGCCACTCCCTGCTTACCAGCAGCAGTGCCTGTGGGAACAGCAGCTCCCTGTCCTCTGGAAGCTCATTGTGTCCTTTACTTACTGAGTTTTGGCTAAGATCCTAAAATGGGTTCGGCTGAGATGTTATCGGCATTTTCATTCTTGAATCTTGCAATGCTTGCTTTCTTTTTTCCTCGTAAGACATCTAAGGGTGGTTTCAGAAACATGCTTATATCTTGTGGTTACTTTCTTTAACTTGTACAAAATACAAAGCTTTTTCTTCCCGTTTTGGGCAAATAGTGAATTCTGGTCTGTGCTGATTTATCAGGTGATACCTACCAGGAGTTCAGCCAAACAGTCCCTTGATGTGTAGTATTCCACTTGAAAACTGCTTATCTCATTTCTTTTTCTCAGTTAGATGGCTAAAACTCCTCAAGTAGAAATAAAAACTAGTAATTAATAAAGACTAGAAATATTTCCTCATGTATCAGAATATAGATATTTGCAGAAAGTGTTGCTATTTGTCATATATTTGGATAGAAATACCAGAAATACAAACTGAATTACTAATACAGGCAAACTAAGCAGATACTCATGGACTGAATGTAAGGTCAGGACTGCTGCAGAAATAAGTCAACCCATGCCTTCCTGTGAACTTCAGTGACCCTTGGAGGAAGTTCTACTGTTGTTAAAAATAATAATTCATCCTCTCTACTTTTAGTTTTGAGGATAACAGAGAAGAAGGTACCAGCTCTGTGAAGACAACTTTTGGGTTTTTGCTTGGTTTGGTTTTCGTTGCCTTTTTTTTTTTCCATATAATTTTTTTAGAAGAAACTAATGCATTTTCTGTGTCTGTGGAAACAGAACACTTACACTGGGATATACTTGAAACAGTATTTCTAGCCACATGTATGTAGCTATGTGAAAGTTAGTGGGAAGGTGACATTTGGAGAACTCTTCTGAGAGCACTCAGGGTGACAGTAGGGAATGAATAATAGAAGTGGTGCTTGCAGAGTGTTCTCTTGTGAGATTTGCCATGTCCTAGGTTATCATGTTTGATGCACTCCAAGTAGTAAGTTACCTCAAGGTACCTTACAATTGGCCAAATTGTAGCTTAATCTGCTTGGGTAATCTGCTTGGGGTCTGGGGGAAAGGGGTGGGAGTAGCGGTGGTGGGGTGTTTTTATTTAGTCAGTTGGAGAGAAAAAATTAGAAATGTAGGTTGGAATAGGATTCTTATGGGAAAATGTTTGAGTTTGGAGCTATTTCCTTGGTCCTGCTTGTGGCTTTACAAGTTGGTCCTTGTCTGCAGTATAGCCTTCAAGTGAAAGATTGTTTCACAGAACTCTTGTAAAAGTTTGAATACAGGAAATTTGGTCTCCACACAGACGTTCTGGATCTCAGACAATTTCTCAGATGAAATTCGTATCATATTTGGAGAGGAAGTTAATAATTTATATAACTGTATTGGAATTAAACTACTTAGGGTTTCATGTGCTTATAAGGAAACTGCATGCAGAATGATGCCTTAAGGATTAAACTCTTGATGGTGGCAATAAATAATGCAGAAAATTCAAATATTGAATGCAGAAGAGACTTCAGTCAGGCAGAGCCTTGCTGGCATTTTTTGTCACACTACTCTCTTCATATTTTTTCTACCGTTGTTCCTGAAACCAGTGGCCTCCTCTTGAGAATTTTATCATGAGCCATATGTACGCTTTGGTGTGGTTTAAAAATGAATACTCAGTTTGAAGAGAAATTGAAAATGCAGGAGGGTGGAACCCAACAGGGTCAGGTCCCAAGTGAGTCTCTGTGCATATCACTGAACAATTTCTACCCTGAGTTATCATGTAAATGATAATAAAATAGTGAAAGTCATGTGGGATTTGAAATCAATAGCCAAGAGTAGAGCTACACATCTGTTGCATTTATTTTTAATTTTTTATAGCGGGAACTCTTTTATTAGATTTTTTTATCCAGCGAATGACACAGCTGCTTTAATAAACAGTCCAGCAAGAAAGTCGTATAAAAGCATTAAGAGGAACGTGCAAAGACAAGAGTTCAAAAGCTGAAACATCAAGCCTTGACAGAGGTGGTGAGCTGTGAAACCTTTAACTCTATATTCTTTTGGGTTTCCTTTATAATGGAGACACTCTAACCTGTCAGCCATTATTGTTAGCAACAAGAACTGGGCTCAAAGTCTGGAGTGTCTGTGTAGAAACATGAAATAGGATTATTTTGTTCCTAATGAGTAACCTGGGAAAGGCATGGGCTTGCATGATTGATGGGTGATGTTCCCCCACTCACACACAGAGACTTTGGTTGCACAGTTTCTGACTTTATAATAAGTAAATGTCTTCAGAACCTCTTTACTCTCTATCTGTAGGGGTAAAACTGTTGGCTAGGATTTAGAAGACACTATAAAAAAGTGGATCATTGCATCAGGAGGTGACAGCCATGGGAATGTAGAGGCCAGACATCCCTTCCCTGGTGTCCCAGCCTTGTCAGTGCCCTCCTCAGGGGATGTAAGGTCTTTTTTCTTCCACCATGTGGGCAAGCCTCAGGGGAAGCCTTGTGCTTCTGTGCAGGACTTGAAGAGGCAAGCTGCAAGTGTACCAGAGCATTTTGTTTGTGATGGGAAGTGCTTGAACAGGTACTCAATTAACAGGCTGGAGCTGTCTGCGGCTGCCATGGAAGATTCTGTCTGGCTAGTGCTATGGCTACAAAAGGACTAATGGCTTTAATTTGGTGAGGGAAGGATTTCTGTTCTCTCTGAAGAATGACAATAGCAGAAAAGCCAAGGGACAAATTCTAGGCACTTCAAAGCAAAGTACTATTTGACTCTATTTATTTTATAGAATTAAAAAGCAGAGTTTTCTTTTTCAGGGGTAGAAGCTGAGGAGACTGGGTACTGTTAGAGTTTAAAAACGTGTATTTTGTACAAGAATGCTAAAGTAACAAGTAAAAATTAGGCAGTTCAGAAGCAGTGTTAGGAGAAAAGTGTCTGAAATAAAACTGCAGGAAAGCAGAAAGGAAATTAAATGCCAGGTTTCTGTGAAAGATGGACTATTCCCGTTCCTGGGAATAGAATTTTTAAGGATTCTAAAATTACAGACTGACAATTCCTTGTACAAAGAAGACAATTTTTAAATTTTATTCATAAAATTGAAGTGAGATTTGCATGGGAAATAGCTAGAAAGCTCTTCATCTTAATTTGAATCTGAGGATTCTTTGCAGGAGTTAGTCATAGCAGAAAGTCTTTTGAGCAGGTCAATGTAGAAGCAAATTCCCAGGCTGTATTACTGGGAAAGATATGTAGCTGGCATTTTATCAGCTACAGTAAAAAGTAGTAAGGGGCAAAAAAATGCCTTGGCAGTTTAGTTGAAGCTCTGTATTTGAGTTGAAGCATTGTTTGTTTTTCAAGAACCAAAATATGATCTAGACTTGGAACAAGGTTGCTATTCCATCCAGTGCAGGTGGGCTTAAAGAAAGACCGCACTCAAAGAGCAGAACAGCCTTTTAAACAAATAATTGTGATGATGATGAGACCACTTTGAGAGCCTTCAAGCTGTTGGAAACCAATGGAAATTGTGCCACGGAGTTCAAGCGATATAGTCTGCTGTGAAATTGCTGTACACAGAGCACGGGCCGATCAATGGAGCTGCAGCATTTCTTCCCAAGGGACAGAGCTCTCCAAAGGCAAGCCAGTGAGAATGGAATGAAATGCCAGTGACATGAAAGGTGTGAGAGCTGGAATCAAAGCAGGCTTTTCAGACAGAGAACAGACACAATGGCAGAGGAAGAAGGTTTGCAGCTGGTTTTGTGCACGTTCCAAGAATGCAGACAGTGGGAGTGCTTTTAGGGTTCTGTGTGCAGAGGGAGCCTGTGGGAAACCTGAAGAGGCAATGGAGGGTAAACCTTCAAGACAAACACTGTCAGGCAGACTCCAGTGCCTTCAAGTTCTGTGCTGTTCAGAAAAGCTGTAAGATTAATGGGAGCAAGGTTACTACAGCTTTTTGAGTTATAAGGACCAAGTTATTTTTTATTTGCCTCCCAAGTAGCAAACCTGGACTAGCTATGTGAGTTAGTCTGTGATCCATCACTGCAGTAAGTGCCCAAGTCCAGGGAGATGTGAGAATCCAGGTATGCTGATTCTTGTGCCAGTGGCTAGATAGTGATTTCACCTGTTGACAGAAGAGTCACTGGAAATGGAAATTTGTCTTGATATAAATTGTCTTACATTGGATATCATGGATGAAGAAGGAAGAACTGCTTATTAGAGAAATAGGAATAAACACTTTTTAAAGCAGAAGGCTTATTTATTCAGTTTGTGGAAGGCAGTCTGAGATCCAGTGTGGTGCATGTTTTGAAGGCCCATTATTGTCAGTTAGATATTACAGAACACTCCTGTACACCCTTACAGTCCACAATGTACCTGCAGATTGAGGGTCTACTCTGTGCTTGTCCATCCTGTGGTCAGTGTATTTGATAAAAACTCTTTAATGAGGGATAACTGCAGCTGAGTAGCTTGGATCATAGAAATGCTTTATTTGGTGTTTCCCCCCTCAGTCTCTCTAATCCTTAAGCATGTTAAATGTGGTTGGCTTATGTGTAGATTTAGATGGCTCACCCCACAAATCAACTCTTAATTTAATTAAGTCCAGCTATTCTAGTTAGGCTCCAAGAAGCAGCACACAAGGACACTGCATGACCCAGCTAGTGTAGTATAATGTGAGGATAGTACAAGGTGATTACTTGACCACACCCTCAGTGCTACAGAATTCCAAGCATCTCAGTTCAGTCAGTTGTAGTTCAGTATTATTGATCCCTGGTTTTCCCCCTTTAGCTTTCCCATATTTTCACTATTTTCCTTATCGCTGTCAAAGTCTGACATTAACCTACATGTGCACTCAGAATCACTGGGGCAGAAATATTCAACATGCTGATTGTAGAACACATTCCAACATCACAGCAGAGACGTGGATGCCAGGATAATTGAAATTTGAGAGGTGCAAGTACAGAATTCCTTCTCTACTTAAAAAAAAAAAATCTCCTTTAGTGATTTTTGTTGGAAATTATTGACTGCTATGTAGGCTGAAAGCTTGATTCAGTGTTCTTTGCTGAGAAAATTACAGCAAGTTATCTCACCATCTGTGATACTCATGTGGATTCTTCAGAGGAATGGCACAGTTGTTATCAATCAAATTGCTTTATCAAACAGACCTCTGCACTCTGCACTATCAGAAGTGTGTTCACAGGACAAAACAGAGAAAAATTATATAATGTATTACTCTCCTCTATTTCTTTTTAAGATGCTTGGCTGGTTGATTTACTGCTGTCCAGGAAGGCAGGTTTGCTGAATTCATGTGTGTAAAACACTTGAGATACACATTCTGCACAATACCCTCAGAAAATGCTTTCACTCCACAATGCCCTCCAGCAGTTGTACAAATCAGAAATGTGAGTCTGTAGGTTGTAATCCTTTAAGACAGCTTTCTCAATCTTCTGGGCTGAGGTATAATCAGAAGCATTTCTGGAACATGCCAAACCAATCAGGAGCAGACATTTTCCCTACACATTAAATGGGATTTTTGAAGATGCTATCATTAAAATCTTATACCAAAAAATGTTAATTGAACAATATCAGATTCTTCTACACCTGCATCTCTTTTCCTTTCTTAAAATTGAGTTTAGTAATAGAAATGTTTCTCAAGCCAGCTAGCCAATGTATGGGAATACAGAACAGTTGTCTCTAGTGAATTTTCTCTGTTTTTCTTTCGTTAATTAAATATTCGACATTGTAGCATCCTCATTTCTCACTTGTTTGAACTGGATCAGCTTCCATTCTCAGAACATTTTGTTGCACCAATTCATTCTAATCACACTGCTGCCTTGAGCATGTATTTAATCGCATCCCTGGGAATAGAAGCTGTGTAGTTCTATCCACATGTGTTGTACATCCCCAAATTTCAGAACTTCGTTGTTGTGGTTGTTTTGTTTTGTGGGTTTTGTTTTGTTTTTTTCACCTCCACCCCCTCCCTGGCTTTTCGTATAAGCCTCTCATGCACCTGAACGTCATGGAGTGTATTTTGCTCTTCATCTCTAGTGAGATGCCAACACAGCAAGATTGTCTGACAAGATACATTTTTGTCGACTTACCAGTTTGTAACTTTTACCATTGACATAAAAATAACACATTCCAATTAAGATCTGTGACTTACTGTAGCTGTAGTATATGCGTCTTTCAACCTCTCATTTAGTTAATGGAATTTAAAAACCTCAATTTTTTCTTGATCTTGAACTGAATTCTTTTAAGTGATGAAAAGCAGAAATAGTTCAATTGGCGTAAATACATCCCATTAGCTAGAGTGTGTGAGAGAAAATCAGACTCTGTCAGTGCAGTGTGGTTGTAGGACCATTGTCATATGTGGTTTAACAAATATTTGCATTTTCCAGCTTGGTTGTGTTAAAGCATCTTCTGAAGTGAATTTGAGGTAAATGTGTAAAATGGCACTTGGGGTTCTTCTGACTTGAACTGGTCATGTCTGATGAGCTGCTGAAAGAATTTTAGAATTTCTTTACAACACTGCTGATATTTGAGTAAGCAAGTTTTTCTCCATGTGTGGTGATCTCATGTGTCCTTTATCCTCTTTATACTCTCCTGCTCACTGCTCTCTCTTTCTGTACTCTGGACATGCAAGATGGCAAACGATCTGTCAAGTCTGGAGCTATGTGCATGTACTGGCCAGCCAGCAAAATGTCAAGTAGAATGTTGAATAGCTGAGTTGTGCCTATCTGACCTCAAGTGTGGGTGCTGCTGGTTTTTTCTCTTGGGAATTTAATTTAAGTCTGAGATAAAAGACCAGCCTAGCATTCTTTATCATTTTGTCAAAATTTGCAAGTGCATATTAACTGTGGGCAGAAAGGAGGGATAGCAGACAGATAAGTTGCATTCAAATTGTAACAAGAAAACCATTCTGTCTACAACGAATAACAACCCCCCCAGTACCCCAAACCCCCAATATTAGTATGTTTTCAGTAGTGAGTTCTTATATTAAAGATGTTTACTGCCTGTAGTTCTTACTTTTCATCTAACAGTGAACTACTTAATGCTTATATGCTTCCAACAAATGGAATTAAAATTGCGTAACATGCACTCATTTTTGGCAACAGTTCAAGAAAAATTCTTTTTGCCTTGGAAGGATTAAATTCTCTCTTAGTTGCTTTAAAATGTTCTGCTGGCCATGCTGCTTAATATAGTTACAACTGTGAATCCCCGCATGGTCCTGGATTTGTTATAGAATTTACTAAAGCAAGCAGGATCCCGAATTAGAGTATTTCAGCCTACTTTATTAAATAAGTCCCTAAGGATCTTTGCAGTTACATTGTACTTAAGTGCTACAGAAAAATTATTTGACACTCAGAATTGGATCCTGTCTTACTGTTCCTATGAAATGTCAAGAAATGCCTGGGAAGAACAGGTGGAGCTATGATAGAGCAAAGATGTTCTTTGTTATCCTCAAGTTTGAAGGAAAATAAGAAAAATCCATACTTTAAAAGCTGTTCAGTCTGTCCTTACTTATCATGTATTTTAAAACTGTGCTATGCAGGCCCACAAGGAAATAACTGGAAGAACAGTCACAATTGAAGTTTATACAGCCATGCTTATTTGCCTGTTTATCTGTCTGTCCAGTCCTCTGCTCCAAATAACTTCTGCATTTCCCGGTCATCTCAGAGCTACTCACATTCCTCTAAGTTTTGCGAGAAAGAGCCGTTTTCTCACAAAACTTCCAGTGGAAGTTGAGGGTCCAAAGCAAGCTCCCAGGATGAGGAAAGGCAGGCAAAGCTGAGCTGTAATATGCACTCTACATACTCTGCCTGGCAGCAGCTGCCAGTTAATCAATGCATATATAATTCATTGATAACTGCAGTGTATGTGGTCTCTGGCTTGGGGAGGGTGTCTTAGAGGACATCTTTTCATTATTTCCATTATTCATGGAACATCTTGTAGTGCTAAATGATATACAAGCAGCAGGAAGATGGAAAACTCATCTCTGTTTGATCATAAACTGCAGAAACCTCCAGGGACTAATGAGTGTATTGCTGCTTTGGCTCTCACCGAGGCCCAATGACAAACAGAACGTCCACAGCCAGATACAGATGAGAAATCGTCCATCTGTACTCTGACTATCTTTGATCTGACATTACAATTAGGTAATTGCGAAGGGTGAGCTGTGTATTTGGGCACTCATGTGCACATGCACACAAGGGTATCTTAGCTCTGGTACTTGTTTCTTTAATTTACAATCCACAGGAAACTGCAAGGATGTCTTACTTCCATTAGTAACGTTATCATTGCCGTTATATTCTGGACAAATGCACTGTTTGTAGTGATATGAAATCTTTCCCCTGAGACTCTCCTGTTTAAATATCCTCCTTTTGTTTGAAATAAGAGACACTTTAAGTTTCATTTTTCCTTTACTTCTGCCTCCTTCAGATGTTAAAGAATAAGGTATCATTTTAATTCTGCTTGTAGGAATTCATTCCACTCTCATAGGACCATAAATGCATTGTAAACGACATGTGTTGGGGGGTGGGGGGTATCCTCCTTTGTTCTCTTTGTCACTGTCTACCAAACGATTCTACTCCCAGAGAATGGAACGTTATGCCTACAATATTTTTATCATGCTGTGTATAAAAGACAAGCCATGAAAACAGTGCACCAGGAAGACAGAAGATCAGAACAAGGGCCAGTTGTTTTACAGCAGTAGTGTGGTGCTATCCTATGCCTTTTAGGTCTGTTTTCCAGCTCTCCTACCACTTACGCTTCTGTTGAAAAATGACCTAGGGGACAAACCCGTATGGTCAGCTCTGGATGATCAAAGCAGGAGAAAAATCAAAGAAAAAGCAATGAGGACGTGAGTTTAAAAGAAAAGGATGGAAAAAGGGAGGTATGAATAATGAGTTTCTTAACCTCATCTGCAAGCCCCAGTTTCAAATTTCTTTATACTGAGCAGTAGAAGTGGGCTATCAGCAGTATGTGACTTTTACTGGAACAGTCTCTAGTGAGCTCAGATGAATCTCAAAAGTTAGGAGAAATTTTCTGGTTCTTTTCACAAATTTAGGATCATATTTCTGTAGTGGCTGCTTGCTGCAGGTTCCTACATGCAGGCAGGCTCCTGGAGTCACTGTGTGCTGCCAGTGGAGCCTGGATGGAGACTGATCTTGCCCCCCTGCAGGTAGTGCTCTTCAACAGCTTCCCAAATGAGTGACTTGGACACAGGACTGGAAGGGATGCTGAGCATGTTTGCAGATCATACACAGCTGGGAGGAGCTGTTGACTCCCTTGAAGGCAGGGAGGCCCTGCAGAGAGACCTTAACAAATTACAGGACTGGGCAATCACCAACCATATGAGGTTCAACAAGGAGAGGTGCCAGATTCTGCACCTGGGATGGGGCAACTCTGGATGTATGGTCAGACTGGGGAATGAGAGGCTGGAGAGCAGTGCCATGGAAAGGGACATGGGGGTCCTGGTCAATGGCAAGTTGAACACGAGCCAGCAGTGCCCTGGCAGCCAGGAGGGCCAGGAGGGGCCTGGGGACAGCATCGCCAACAGGGCAAGGGAGGGGATTGTCCCGCTCTGCTCTGCACTGGGGCAGCCTCACCTCGAGTGCTGGGGACAGTTTTGGGTCCCACAGTGTAAGAAAGACATTGAACTATTGGAGAGTGTCCAAAGGAAGGCTTGAGGATGGTGAAGGGACTTGAGGGGAGCTGTGTGAGAGGTGGCTGCAGTCACTTTGTTCAGCCTGGGGGAGAGGAGACTGATGGGAGACCTCACTGCAGTCACAACTTTCTTGTGAGGGGAAGAGGAGGGGCAGACACTGATCTCTTCTCTGCAGCAACCAGTGACAGGACCTGAGGGAATGGCCTGAAGTTGTGCCAGGGGAGGTTTAGGTTGGATGTTGGAAAAAGATTCCTCACCCAGAGGGAGGCTGGGCACTGGAACAAGCTCCCCAGGGCAGTGGTCACAGCACCAAGCCTGGCAGAGCTCAAGAACCATTTGGACAATGCTCTCTGGGATATGGTGTGACTCTTGGAGATGGTATTGTGCAGGGCCAGGAGCTGGACGTAATGATCTTTCTGGGTCCCTTCCACCTCAACATACTCTCTGATTCTCTGATTTCTTCCCTAAAAGAAACTGTGCAACAAATAAAAGGCATTTTCAGACACTTTTGTCTCTTTATGTTGCTTGCTCTCCATTCATCTCTTGGTGCCTCATGCTTAATAGCCTTGCTAATAAAAAAAGAAAATCAATTTCACTTCACTAGATTTCCCAGAGAGATAGCAGAAAGTGTTATTGGTAGAATTTATTCTTGAAACTTTGTTATAAAAGAACTCCAGGCCTTACTGAGTGCTGCACCAAATACTTCTTACAGGGGATCAAGGGCCATGCTGCGAGGTCCTTCCTGTGACCCTCTGGTGCAAACATTTCGTTTGAATTCAGCACATTAAGCATCTGCTAAATAGTTTATCAGAAATACACAGTATTTCCCTGAGAAAAAGTGTTCTTGCTTGGTGCTGTAAAATGTCATAAAATTATAGCTAAGGCAGTGGTATTTATCATCTTGTGTTGCTCAGTGTGCGCTGTGTAGGAGTTGGACTAGGGATTCAAGGGATGGGAAGAAGGTTCTTTTCCTTTGTTCCAGCCTTTCCTTGTTTAGTCACAATATTATAAATGTACATCTAGTCAGTTTGATCTTTCCTGAAGCCTTGGAAGCATGGTTTTAGGTTTCTTGGTTCAGTGATCTGCTTTTGTTCTGCACGGTGTTAAAAGCTTAGATGTTATAAAACAACACGTACAGCAGAACAGCACTTCCCATCCGCCCCTGCTTACAGGGTGTTCTGGGAGTCTCTGTGCATGGGAAACTCTTCTGTCCTCTCTTCAGTCTTTGAAACAGAACATTTTGGTAGTCTGTCAGTCTATTCTGAACAGGTTTTACAGGTAAGAGCTCCATCCATCAACACGGAAAACATTTTACAATTTATTAGACAGTTCAGTGTGAAATGGTTTATCAGAAAACACAAGGATTAATTTCTGTTGAAAATTTACACATGAATACAAGATTCTAATCTAGATTCCTTCTCATTCCTTGTTTGGTGGATGCCATACTACCATAAAGACCTTATAATTAAATTTTTAAACCTAGAACTGGGGAATCAGATATATGTTTGGAAGAGATCTAATCCAAAATCTGTAAAAATTGATTTGTCATGATGGAAGGGTGAGGAAAAATAGCAAAATCATGCTTAAGTTTTGTATTTGTCTTCCTTGCTGTATGTATTTACTGCTACCTACTGCTTAGGGTTAAATATTTGCCCAAGGCTGTACAGTTTTCCAGCAGAATAGGTGACAAATTAAATGGCTTGTAAGATATGTTCTTTAAACAAGGCTCCATTATTTGAGTGGCACAGTCCTTCTCACCTTGAACTTCTAAAATTCAGAAATTTTTACTTATATCTACTTCTAGGTTGTGGTCATGTTAAGCAATAATACAAGCTCTATATAACAACAGCAATCTACTTCGATCTTTTTTTCTTCTCCCCTTTCTTGCAGCCCTCCAGGGTGTTGGGGTTTCCATAAGATGATGTATTCCTAGTTAGAATTTAAGTCTAGTGACTGGAAGTTCAAGGTTCGTATCTGCTCAGAATAATATTCCTGGACTATTGCCTATTAATTATTCTCTTACAAAAGCTTTGCAAGCAAGTATCACGGGTCAGGATGATTTAAACTTCCTTGAAATTAATCTAATTAATAGATAATTTTCCCATTGTACTTTCAAAAAGATGATAAAGTTCAACAATAATGGACTCTACTATGGATTTTTTTATCTATTAATATCATTATAGATCAAATTTGGTGATCAAATTAAATCATAGATGGGTATTAAAAACCTTTGATGAAATAGTCATTTTTTAAAATCTCATTCCAGTACTGTTATAATGTGCTGCTTAGGAGGAATGAATTAAACGAATCAAACTGAACTTACTCATTATTAGACAACAGCATAATTAAAAAAAAGAAAAAAAATCAAATTTTGCTTTCTTAGTTGTGTCACTCCCTTACCTGGTTTGATTTTTAGATAGAGTAATTGACAAATTTTGAACTGCTTTGCATTTTAAAGTTGTGCCTTAGTGGACTGTTATTGTATAATTTCTTTCTTTCTGATGCCATTTTTAATGAGCTTTTAGTTCAGCTTATTGAGCAAATCATTTACCCCTATATAATAGAATAACAACATTTTCCCCTAGTCAGCACTGTTGCCTGCTGTGGTCTGCTTTTGCTGCAGGTGGCAAAGGGGGACTTTTAAGGTGTTCATTTTTTTTATGGTGCAGACTTGATTCTCTAACTTAGCTTATGTACCATGACTGGGTTTGGGGGGGGGGGGTTGCCCCACAGCTGATTTGTCAAAACCTCCCTGATTTTCCTTCCTCCTCAGTCTCTGTGCAGTAAAATAGTCCAGCAATTTATCCATTATTTTTCTATGTATTAATATCACATATCTATATCTCTCCTGTGTTCAGGGAAGACAGAGAAAACTCAGAGAACTTTAACCAGTGCAGAGCTTTGCTACAGGTTTTGGTATTCTTTGGATCACCAAAGGGAACACTTTGGGTGTACAAGAGAAGCTGCATTACTTCTCCATTTCTGTGAGTGTCCAGTAACAACAAGAAAAGACAGATATGAAAGATGAGCAGCAAATATCTTGCTGTACTTACTGTTATTTTATCACCCCATGTCTTGTGATATCACAAAATCTCTTTTTCCTTTCACTTTAAAGGGTTGTGTCAGCTGCTGTCTCTTTGAGGTGACAGTACGAGGCTTTTAGGAGATGACAGCTTTAGTGTAGAAAGGCAGAAGGGTGAAATAAAATGTTTGTAACCCTAGCAGCTGACTTCATCCTCTAACACTTCTGCTCTTCACTGGACAACATATGACATGGTTGGTACAATCTTGGTAAAAATTTGAGAGGCTAAATCATTTAGTATCAAAATTTCTCTTACCTCTGTTTAAAACCATAGTGAATATTCCTATGTAAAGTGACCTGGCTGTGGCAGGTTTTCTGTCATGGTACAGCCTGGGGACAATGTGTTTCCTTAAGACACTTTCAAAGTATTTGAGTTAAGGCTGACCATTGCAAACTGTTTTTAAAGTAGTATCTCAAGGCTTAAAAATAGATTGAGATGCAGTTTTCAAGATGCATTTCTGTAACTTCCCTGTCAGAAAGTGGAGAGTGCTTTCCAAAAATCTGACCCTAAGCCCAACAGCTCCTATTATTCTAGCTGCTGCAGCCTTTTCTGTCCTGCCTGGCGTGACAGAGACCACTTCTGAAAGTTGTTTTGTTAAAGCTTTCTGGAGGTCATTTGTCTCCTACAGCTGATACCAAAGTTAAAGTAACAGAGGACTCTATGGATGTTCTGCAATGTAAAAAAAAAAAAAAAGTCAATTAGACAAGCCCTAGAAAAACAGCATCAAGCAGCCATGGTGTTTGACATACTGACAGCTCATTAGCTAGAAGCAAATGACTTAGGACTCATTATGGGCATGCTTATCACTCACAAAATTATCAGGAATCTAAATAAAATTGAACCGTGAAATACCTTCAGTCAGGGAAGATTTGTAGCTGAGCACACAGAGTGAGGTCCTGTTTGGAAGACTGAGTTTACTACCTGTGGTCCAGGAGGATGACCTGAAAGCAGAAGAGCAGAGATTGAGAAGCTGATGTATCTGGAGAATGGGGGACCTACTTTGTGGAAGATTGAAGAGTTTGGTTTAATTACCTTACTAAATCCAGTTGAGAGAAGAGATATCAAAGGTCTGTTTTTGAAAATGGGCAGGACCAATTAAATACGTTAAATGCAGTCTGTTGTTTAGAAAACTGCCTCTAATCTAGAGACAGCTCATTTAAATTAGTACTTTATAGGTAAATACTTCCAAAAAGGTGGTGCCCCCAGTAACACCCGTAGCACTTTCTTTCACTGCAGTGTTGTAAACTTCCAACTGTGCTTCTTGTCACAGGGAGCACTTTGCATGGCCTGAGGGGAACAGTACTTTCTTTCTCCTAACACAGCTCCAATCAGAACATCTGGATCTCAGTACCAAAGTCTTCAAGCTATTAACAGGGCTGAAATACAACAGCACATGACCATCACAGCAACCACAGAGGCAAGTGTCATAGCAGAGAAACAAAAGCCAAACCACAGAAAAAAGGGGCACATACACTCGTTGCTCTGCAGAGGACTCTGGTTCCAGAAAGAGAAAGGCTATTTAGTAGGATAAAAAAAGGAATTATTACAAGATGAAAGATCATGTTCTCAGAGGGAATTTAGCATGGAATTAGTCAGCTGGACAGAAGACTATGTATAAATGAAGAACAGTTGAGTACAAGATTCTTAAAACAGTTACGAAAGGAGAAACTGACAGGGAAGTTTGACTTAAATGGGAAGTTGGGGCATAACTGCAAAAAGAAGGGATTAAAGAATTAAATATTGCAGTTCCTTAAGGTAAGTAAAAGAGGAAAGTTTGGCAACAGTATTGTGGGGTAGTAGGAAGCTGCTGAATTAGAGTCACTATCTGGCAAAATAGGGAGTGCTGTGTGACTTTTTGGAGGGTTAGAGTATCTAAGCATAGTCAGAGGGTATAAAATTTGATGCTGTGGTACTCAGGGAGGTAGTAGCTTTCAGACAAAGGGAAATGGAGTAAGACGGGCTGAAATTTGACCAGTGACATTTGTGGTGAATGCTGAATAACTAAGAATGAGAAATTGAAAATACCAGGATTTAATGTCTTGGAACATTAACATCTGAAGTTGGACCTTCTAGGCATTAAGTTGTGGAAGTCCCAACAGACCTAAGGTTTCAACCAATTAAATCTATTTTCCAGCACTCTGGGAGTAGTTATATGTGCAGAAGCAAGGAAATTGCAGATAAATACTCTGATTACTCACATATTTTTGATTTAATGAAAAAAGGTACAAAAAAACCTAACAAAAAAGGAAGGGCATCTTTAATTTTGGCGTCTAAAATCAAATGATAAATGATCAGCTGATTAGTGATGTGCCTTTTGTTCTTTTAACTTCTTCAGTAATGTGTGAATGTCACATTATATAACACTTAAATGAATGAACCTGGAAATGAAATACATTAGGATGCATCTTTGTGTTCCTCCCCTGACTGGTGGACAACTTGTCTCATTAATCTGTATAGTGGTGTTAATTTAAACAATCAGCATTATTTGTTGAGATTTATGGGTAGAAGACTTAGAGATTCACTGAGAAAATCTTATGCTGTTTTATTTTCAGAGCACTGGGATAGATTTTATGACTCTTAGTGACTGGAACATACCATAAACTCTCATAACTTGTAATGAGTGTACAAACTACTACAGACCCAAGTATTCTGACAGAGAATGGGGGCACAATGAAAGATGGCCAGTAACGTGTGGCCACAGGGCAGTGGGGTGTTATGTCCTGTGTCCTGTGCAGATTCCTTCTTGTGTTGGTAACTGCTGCCTCACCAGCACTGGGGTAAAGGTGGAGATAAAAACTGATAAAAGTGAAGACCTTTGAGAGGAATAATGGAAGACTCTGAAAACAGATGAAAGAGTAAATGTAAGAGTAACATTCCTGCATTCATTATACATACTTTCTGAATATCGTAGATGTTGAAGTGTCTAGGATCTATTCCTAGAAGTAACTGAGTATGATTCTGGTTCTAAATGAACTTTAGGAAAACCCATCTATGCCTAGTACTTCCAAAGGGTTGTGGGGCACATTATTTAATCTCAGCAGTGTCTCTGGCAACTTCCCTGCTGGAAAGGAAAAAACCCTTCTGTAACCTCTGGGACACTGTGATGAGTTCATTAAGGTTTTGGTGGCCTTATTCTACTGCTTTAGACCGGATTGGTGTTTAAGATAATTGAAAATATATGGCCTCAGGGCTGTTAGTGTGTGGGAGAGATTGATATCCTGCAGAAGGGTTGTGGGCAGAACCTGCTTCCTGCAGCAGCTGCAAAAATAAAGATGAGAACTTGTTGTTGATATCCAGCTCAAGGCTTGCACAGCTGGCACCTTAGGAAGTTCTCTTGTGGCTGTAAGCTACAGAGGTGCAGTACTGGGTCCCACAGACGTCAGCAGGAACATTCACAGCTGGGTTTGGTGACACCAGACTTGGCTCAAGTGGGAGTTGAGGGATCCTGAGTTTGCAAATTGAGTAACTCGTACACAAAGGGCCTGGGAAAGAATTAAAAAAATGTATTTCTCTTACTGTTCCTGTTCAAATTTAATTGTGCTTCTGGCTTTCTCTTGCTTTCCTTTGAATCAATTAGAGATATCTTTATATGAAGGAGGGACAAAATTCCACAACTGGCTTTGTTTGGTGCAAGTAGCTGGATATGCTGTCATAGAACCAAGTACCTGGATAGTAGATTATGTCTTTATTATGTCTTATGCAAAAATTAAACTCAGTTTGAATGTTTTGAGGGTTTGTACTACTTTTGTTTGTTTCTTGCATGCACATGAGTAGAATGTGTATGCAAGGAACCAGGGATTTGAAATAATTTCTGACACATGACAATCTCTCTATGTTTGGACTGAAGGTTGGAAAACTGTGCTAGGTGCCCAACTGTGTTGCATTTCTTCCATCAAAATGTTCTAGATCAACTCTGATAGAGTGGCCAGGAGTGGTTTCTTTTAAGTTCAAGAAAGCCACAAATAGGATATGTTTGCATTTTCACATGCAGCCCTTTCAGTTTTTAATATAGAATTATGTCCAAATGTGTTTTTATCTAAGCCTTATTAGACAGAGATTGATAATCTTCTGTATGAATTTTTCATGGGGTTTTTCTTGTGCATATGCTGGTTCAATGATGCATTTTCATATTAAACGCATAAAGCTTTTTTAAGCAAAAATAAAAGCACAGAAAATCCAAATCAGTTCAATTACACTTGCAGATTAAAATAAAGCTGTAATATATATCTATTGTATTGAAATGCTAATTCTATGAATTTTTGATCTACTTTAAAAATGTAACACTTGGATTTGATTAGATTAGCTGTGGAGTAATCTACACTGAATAATTCTGTCTTCCTTTCATGTGATTTGTCAGTGTTTGTAGTGGGTTTGTACACACAGCTTTCGCCATTATTTTCCAGGCAATAAAAGCAGCCATGCAGAAAAGCCACCCATAAATGTCAGAAAACAGAGATATTTTGTTGCATTCCAAGGGCTTTGAAGGTCAAGTTCAATTCAGTTAGCTCACCCAGCGTGAGGGGAGCGTGATACGATGATGGAATATGTGTTTGGGTAGGATATATATGTTACTGTCCCTGTACTGTTCTATCAGGATAACAGATCAGTGAGAGATTAAACTTTACTGCTTGGAAGAATGTCTTTTGGAAAACTATCAATTTTTATTATTTTCTCTAGCTCCTATTGAGATGCTGTGCAGAAATAATGAATCCAAAGAATTTACAGCTTTTATCACAATGGAGATTGACTCCTGATTGTGGCTTTTGGGTGCTATTCCACTGCAGGTATCCCATTCAACTGAGTGTCTTCACAAAATAAGTCTCAGATCATGGATTTTATTGTAAACATGAAATTGTGTTTTGCCTCCTTCTGATGAAAAGAAGTTTGTGTAAAAACTGTTTCCTAATTCCTAGAAGTGTGAGGTCGGCACAAAAGGCAGAGTATTCCCACTCTGAGGAATCTGTTCTGCCAAGTCCCGCTGCAGCTCAGTGCTTTGTGGTTACTTCCCCTGCCATGCCCCACTTTTTTTTTCTTTTTATAAAGAGAAGACATGATCAATAAAGCTCATAATTAAGTTGAAGGCACTACCTTGATCAGTGCTTTTATTGAGTTTCAATGCCCTGATTTGAGGAGCTCCCCAGCCAATGGAGGGGTATGTCATCAACTGCTCGAGCAGTATGTGAGCAGTCATTGTGTTTTGTAACTGCAGTGCTGCATGATCTTTGCTATCTGGAGAGTCTCTTTTGTGGTGGCTTCTGATAGCCTCTTGCTCATGTTATCCAAGGATGAATAATGAACAGACTCCTACCTGTAGAAGGAATACAGTTGTATTAAGTGGGCAAAAATTTTTGTTCAAGTTCCTGTTGCTTTGCAACATATTCCTGTGATTGTATGAGCAGAAGTGAGTAAAGCAGGGTCAGATCACATCAATGAAAGAAATCTCTCTGCCAGAAATGTACAGGTCATTCGCCCCTCTGTGTTGGTACCGACACTGCATTGCTCAGTGCAGCCCCTCCTAAAAAAAACCTTAAAATGTAGGCCTGCCTCCTATTTTTCATTGGGATCATAAAATAGTTAGATGTGCTGCTAGGAGCATGCAGTGTTTAATGCAGTTGATGTGCATCCTAGATGAAAAACTCTGTTCTGTAGTGCTGTGATAATAATATGATCATTAATGTTTCCAATAAAAGTGCCTGGCTGGGTTCTGCATGCCTTCATCCAAACACACCCCCTAAATCCCCTCCCTATTCCATGTGTGTCTGTGGCATATTGCTCTTGTGCTGGAACATGCAACACTCCTTAGAACGGACCCTAATATGACCATCTCAGCAAATCCCCATGTCCTCCATGTGCCTCCGTTTGCTCAAAAATTTGGTGCCCTGAAGGTCTGTAAGCCACAGGAATGGTTTAAAGTCTCTCTTCAGAGAGGATTTTGCCATGCCGGTGTCCTGATTTTGTGGTGGGTTTTTTTGGCTTTTTTTTGTTTGTTTGTTTCCCCAACCCGTTTTTCTAAGCTTCCAATCAAGAAAACAGCATACAGAAAAGAACAAGAATTAAGCAGGGAAGGTGTTTTTTCCCCTCACTAGAAGTAGCATGCTCCCAGCTATGTGGCAGAAAATTTCCAATTCCCGTTACAAAATAGCTGAGCTCAGCCCAGACTTCTCTGTAATTAGGTCGTGCTTTTTATTGGCTGTAAATGGTTGCGCCTGTTGGAATGTTCCTCAACGTGCCGGGAGCAGACAATGCTTGGAGGCATTGAATAATATATTTTGCTCTTCTGATGACGTATGTGGCAGCTATGTATGGATGAAATAGGCTGGAACAGGTTTATCCCAAGTAAACAGTGAGATTTCCATGTCTGATGGAAAACTGATAAGTTGCCAAGAGAATTTAGAGCACAAGGTTTCCTTGCTTTGTGTGAAAGGCCATCCATAGAGGCTGCTCCTGCCTCCTGCCAATCCAGGACAACAGTCCTACAGCTGTGCTGGAGAGTCTCTTCGTCAAATGTAAAAGAAAAAAAAAAAGAAGAAGAAAAAAAGAGAAGAGATTTCAAAAGATTTCCTGCAGCCTGGCTGAAGTGCATCATCTCTCATCTCTGCTTAAGAACAGCTTCTTTCTAATTCACAGTTACTGTCCTTCTTTTCTTTTTTAAGAAGACCAGTGTGTAAAAACTTCTTTTTCTCCTTTCTGAACTTGGACCTTTGCCTGGTGAAGGAGCTATCACTTGAATATTTTTGTATTTCAGAGTAAAGCCAGCCTTTTATTCAGCCAGACCTTGAAGAGCCCCTATGGCTCCTCACCCTAAACAGGGTTTGCATCCCTGCCTCTGGAGCAAGGCATTCACCTGCACTGTGTTAGGGTGCCCTGGCTGGCTGAGAGTGCAAGACTAAAATCAGTAATGATCTCTTGCTTCTGTTTTTATTTTCATGCTTATGAACAGCAGGTGCTTTGCAGAGACTGGCAGAGAGAACATCCAGAGGAACTTTTCCAAAAGTGTCGTCCTCCCAAAGAATAGTGTGGGTTGAAGCTGGTGTGAGGGGCCAGAGCAAGAGTCCTGCCAAGTAACAGGCTGGGCAAGGTCTCCTTTGTCTTCCAGTGTTAAATGGCTTTTAGAAGGAAACAGAGGCATGGTGTCAATTTTTTGTTAATTTCAAGTCCAGCATGGCAGTCAGGGATCTTTACAGAAGAAAATTCAGTGGAGAAAGTCTGGGCTTGTCCAGATGGTGGTAGGCAATTACAATTCATTTGTGTGAATTTCTGGTTATGTAGTTTTTGCTGTGTAGCACAAACTTTCCCCCACAGGCAGAAGAGAGCTGCAGGCAAGTGAAGGTTTCCAGCAAAAGGCATTTTCTTCACAGATGTGCAGCCTGAGAATGTGGGGTTGTTACAACATTTTATTTACTTTCATTTCTTCTGCCTCTGGGCTGCTGTCAAGTGTTTAATTTTATTTGTCTGATTATTTTCTTTCTTATCTAGAAGTTACTACTTCCAGAGGTTACATCCCAGTCTAGTATTTACTAAACATATAGGTATGTGATTAACATCCATTCCTGCTGCTGCATACCAATCACACTAATGATTTTACTGCTGCGAGCAAAAATTGAATTTATCTCACTTTCTCTTAAGAAGCCATCAAATTACCTTTCCTATGAGTTTTTGAAACAAGAAATTGAGTATTTCTGGTATTTCATGTAGAATAGCAAAGAAATGTAAAAGAATTTTAATAACTACATCTTTTTTCAAATATAAAGAGCTGCTGACCAGAAGTCTGGTGGTATTTTATTGTTTTCTAAGAATCTTTCTTGATGTATTTGTGGGGCTTTTTGTTGTTGTTTTTCTACTGGTTTATGCATTTTTTAGTCTATTTCTGGTTGCAAGAACCAACTTTTTGAAAGGGGTTTTCATTAAAATGTTGGCAGCTATAGAGTGCCCTTCAGAATGTTTGTGAAAATCCCTCAGTTACAGATTCAGTCTTAGGATGTTGCTGATCATGAATCTTTGTATGTTTCTGTAGAGGAGAAAGAGAGGTCATCTAAGTGAGGTATATCTGGCAGGATAAGAGTTAATACTCACATATGGGTGGTTTTTTTCTTTGAACTTTTCCCAGCAGGTGAAAAATAGCTGCAATCAGGTACTACTTCAGTAAGTAGTAACAACCAACTGCCAGGTTGAAAGATCACAAATTCTTGTACCAGCAGTTCTATTATAGGGAAGCGTGTGTCAGCCTGTGTGTGTCGGAAAGCTTGCCAAGGTATTGATAAGAAGAGCTGGGCAATAATCCAGCACCAGGGAAAAAAAATTGGAGAGCTGTACTGCAGAGGCTTTTCTTTTTTTCTCCTTTTTAATACTACTTTATCATGCAGAGACTATATTAGTGTTTCTATAATATGCATCTACAGCTGCTGATGAAGTTCACCCTACTTCTGAAGGACATCAGTGAATCAGTAACTGGAGTTTTAGATTAAATATTCTTAACAGATCTTATAGAATGAAAAATCAACAACCTTATTTAAAGTGTGCTTTGCTGCCACGGAGATTTTATGGGGATAGATCTTTTAAATTACTGGACAGCTTTCAGCTGCACTATAAAATTGAGTAGCAGACTAGCCAAAGGCATGCCTTGCTCAGAGGTTTAGGTTGCTTTGGTGGTAGCGTGACCTTGTGGTGTGTGAGACTGGGGCTGTGCTAATGATGTGTTTGTTCCTGGTGGAGTGGGGCTGTTGGCATGGGGAACCCTGGGCCAGGAGTAGGCTGCTGAAGGAACTACAGGTTCAGCTTTGACTAAGGATGAAACAAATAGCAGGAGCTGTAGGATATGGGGAGCTCAAAGTGCTGGAAAGCCTGAAGGGATAAGAATATCCCTTCAGACAAATTTGTCCCCAGACAAATAAATGCTCCTTCTTATCAGGCTCCGAGTTTAGGGCAAGAGGGAACAGTGACACAAAGTAATTCCTGAAATCTGGCAATGCTTTGCCATTTCAAGGGCTCAGAATCACTGGGGCTTTTCAAATGTAGTAGCTTCTTATGCATGATAGCATATGGAAGGCCTTCAAAATACGTCAACAATTACTCCTTGAAACTTGGAAGTTCTTCACCTTACATAATTTTGTATTATTACCTAAATAAGTAAGTAGGTAAATAATAAGTCTCTTTTTGATGAGAATGCTGTGTGTAATAAACTTGTGCAGTTACCTGAGACTAATAAAAGGACTTTACATAGAGGAGGATTATCTCTTATATAACGTTTTTAATACAAACTGCTGCTGTTGCATCAGTTATTTGGACTGAGCTGATTACTGTTTTGTTCATTGCTCAGGTCTTACCCACTCTGCACAGTTTTGGCTTTAATGAAAGATATGGTTGAATATGTTGAGCTGCTATGAACCTTGACACAGCACCTGTGAATTGTGAATCATGGTGAAAACTGAATTAAGTAACAACTTTTTAACAAATGACAGCAACACAAGAGGTACAATGAGCTGTGTTATGAGAGCCATTGAGCTGCCTTAGCCATAGAAAAGGCCAGAGCTCCTGCAGCGAAGCTGTGCAAGAAGTTATGTGTCTTCTATTCATGCCTGCCTAAACACCATAGTCCTCAAACCCAGTCCTGATTCAGGGTGCCTTTTTACAGGAAACACATTCAGGATAAAACACACAGTTTCTTTCATTGTAACTATTTATTTTTAGGTACACTGCATTTGTTGCATTACTTCTTTATCACTGAACTTCGTTTTTGCTCTTACTTCTCAGGTTCCTGGCTGCTTACATTCCAGTTTAGCAAAGATGTCCTTTTCAAAAAAAAAAAAAAAGAAAGAAAAAAGCTTTAATCCTAATTTTACTAGTTTTTGAACCCAAACCAGATCTTACTGGTGATACAAACCCTACCAGCTTTGTTCTTCTCTCCTCCTGAGAGAGAAATACTTAGAGCAATCTCCTGTGGAGTCTTGGAACGTATTCAGGTTAACTTTCACTTCTGGAAGAGAAGAAAGTAAATCTTCAGCTACTGATTTTATGCAAATGATGTTTGACACATGCCTATTTCTTGAAGGATCTTCGCTATATATCTTACTCTCTTTGAAAACTTCTAGGACCCCTGCTTGACTATCTCTTCAGCAGCCCTGTTAGAGGGAGTTTCAGGACAAAAGAAATAGCTGAAGACATGGTTTTTTCCAATACCAGTGAAATCAGTAATGTATACTGACCTAGAGTGCTGAAAGAATTTCATTTAATGCTCTGTTGTAATAGAAAGAAGCTTTTAAATGGGATGCTCAAGACTATAAAAGAGAAAATTAAATAACACTATTTTTTACATATTGCAGTCTACAAATTGAAACAAATTCAGTAAGTGTAGCCATTATTGTTTTCAATTGGTATTATACTTGAGTAAAAACTGAAACCCTGCATCAGTCCTATAATGAAAGTAGTATGATGTGCAGAGATATTAAAAAAGTGATTGAGTTACTCAGTGTGCCCGTAAAGGCAGGTATTGTGAAAATAATACAATATTACTGCATATTGTGTCATCTAAGAGAGCCAAAGCCCTCACATAAGTATTTACCTTTCATTTGTCCTTACAAGTTCAGTGCTGCCATGCATCTATAGAATAAAAGAAAGAATGAGTACTGGAGAAAATCAATTTATGAAAAAAAGGCTTATTTGCAATTACTGTTTGGGGCATGGCTCCTAGGGTTCTTTACTGGAATCTTCCATAATATCATGTTCAACTTTGTCTTTTAACAAATTCAGGCAGCTACTTGTGATAGAAACAGTAAGCCTGAAAAACAAAATAGTTCTAGAATGAAAGTTTAGGAGTTGAATAAAAATCTTCTTCTGTTGAGTTCTTTGTGATCTTAGGGAAGTTGATTTCAACTTCAGTTTATGCACCGGTGAAATGGGTTTTTACTGTGAAACTCACGAGGATGAGGATTTATTCCTGCTTGTGAAGTGGTTTGATAGTCTCTGCCATATAATACATGCCAAGTGGCAGGGTGTTGTGCTCTGGCTAGAAAGTAGAATAAAGATACTTAGTACAGATCTCAGTAAAATTTACAATTTAAGAAATTATCTTCCTATGCTGAAAATATTTCCTTCCTCCCTCCCTCCTAGACAACTGTATACAACACAAAAAAATGTTCATGTCTTTCTATTCTGTCAGGCATTATTGAACTATTAAAAAATGATCTTGTCATCTCACACTTCTTAACAGATTATGAAAGAAAAATGACTAAAACTTGTTCAGACTGTCAAGTTCCTGCCAAACTGAAACTAATGAATCACCCTGGCACTGGTAATTAGCCAAAACTAGATGATATGAAGCGTACAAATAGTGCGAGAGACCATGTTGCCAAATACTTATACCTCTGAAAGTAGTTGTTGTTTTATTCCCATGAAGTTTTTAATTAAATTCTATCCAGCAGAGTAGATGACACCCCTGGTTTTATTTCAATTCCTACTTTAACAACCTAAATATAAATTGAAAGTGATTCATGCCTGCTAGTTATTGATTTTGATATACATACTAGGCAGAATGAGCTTGGTGTCTGAGAAATAACTGACACCAAAAGTGGGATGGTGCTGTTGTGGGGATTGAGTAAAAAGAATTAGAGGAAACTGTTTAGTCCTAGTGAGGGCTTTTGGCTCAGTGGGGTCTCAGGTATTGCAGTTCATGTACTCTGATCTCAACTTTTTTCCTCTTCTACCACTAATTTTTTTTTCCTTTTTTAAACTGGGAATGAGCCTGTAGGTAGACTCAGTCTCATTAACTAAAGGTAAACTTCACTCTTTTGCTAAAGGATACTATTCATGAGAAGGGTAATTTTGTTCTTGCCACTGCCATCTAGGTTAGTCAGGTACTATAGTGACTGAAATAAAATGTAACAAAAGCTTATATACTATGCAAGTCGTCCAGGTAAGAAACTCTTTAACATATGTCTTACTGTGTACCCCTCACTGAGTATGTGAAAAAATGGGAAACATTTAAAAGATGTTTATAACTGAATATACATTTCTTATGTAAATGTTGTCAGTATCAAAATGTCTACATTAGATTAGCTAAAAAAAAAAAAGGATTGATTGAGATTTATGCACAGGATTTGTCCATGTTAGAGAAACATTTCTTTTGTTAAGAGACAATTTGCATTCATGAGAACTGAAAATTAAGAAGGAATAAGATTTGTTTCTCTGCAGACTTACTAATTAGTGTTGGTTAAGCTCTCCCAAATGGTAGGATGTGTGAGTATTTAAAATGTTGATGCAGACAAATTTTGAGACAAATTACAATTTGGTATTCATCACTGTGTATAGCTTCAGACTACTCTGTCATATCCTAATGACATGTAGAATTTCTGGATTCTCAAATGCTAAATTTTAAGTTTTATCAGAGGACCAATAACAAAATCCATTTATCTGCAGTAAAGGAGATTTTACAAGAAGCAGTTAATGACAAATAGCACCTGGGTTTGGTTGTTTTGTTTGTTCTTTTAATGAGCAGGTAATGAACACAGGGACTTAAGGGAATCAAATTACTTTTAGAAGTGCCCTGTAGAATACTCGTGGCCAGTGATCAGACTTCTTTACTTGGTGCTTTAAGAAGGTAAAACTATGAAAAGTATGTGCTTTGGTGTTTTTCAGTATTTTTACAGTGAAATTTATGGAGCCACTGAAATGCCAATTTGCAGTAGTCTTTCCCACAGAGAATGCCTATTGTTGGATCTCATGCCTTCAACAAAAATTGCAGGGGAACTTAATACCAACGTCCTTTGTACAAGTTGATAAGTAAACATTGTGTTTGCATATGGCTAGATTTTTTTTTCCCAAAACAATTTCAACAGATGCCTTAATTCTGTTCTGTTGTAAAAATTCCTTTCTCTCATTTGAATATTCTTGTTAGTGCAAATTCTTTCTGGCTAAGCAACACACAGAGAAAAATCTTTGCTGTTTTCCTTTTCAAACAGTATTTTCTTACATAAAAAACCAAAAGGCCATATTTTTTCTTTCATCTGGTAGTACAGTGCATTTAAAGAAAAGAAATATAAAAATCAGGTGGCTTCGTAGTGAAGGCCAAGAAATTTAGCTACACAATCTGAATTTCTCTCAGGGCAAGGGGTGTTTAGAGCAACTCTCTGTGAGAAGCACATAAAGCTGATTGCACTGTTTTCAAGTTCAGAACAGATCTGCACAAAATAAAGGAAGTAAAAAGTGATATTCAATAAACCAGGAAGATAGGGTATGTGGAAATCAGGTAGTAGCATCATAGAAGCAATAGAAGCAATCTTGCTTCCTGCTGTGGATGTTTTGATTGAAACATGTTCATGTAGTGGAATGAGCCTCTAGATTCCCCCTTAAATATTTGCAATATTTTAATTCTGATTTGCAATAAATAATATGACTAATCCATGTCCCTCTCATTGCTTTATGATTATCACTTGCACTGCACATCTTGGCTGCTCTTAGCACTTACAAGGCTCTGATATATAGCTAAATGTTTCTGACTCCATCTGCTACAAAGAGAAGTGACACAGAAGTGCTCCCCAGCCATTTTATTGCAATTTAATGTAAATCTGTTATAATGCAGATGATGAAAAGTGCAGTGGCTTCTATGAATTCTGAGAGCTGCGATTGGGTTGTGGCTGCTGCGCTGCCCTCTGAAGATTTGCTGGGTTTAATTTTACATTGCACAGCCATTAGCTGGCTGAGGTTCCTCACTGAATCACACTGCCACAATACTTCTTCATCCTCCACTTCCTTTTCTCCTCACAGTGACCTCCTTCACCCAAGTTTTCCAGCCCAGTCTCTCATTGCTTTTATCTTACAAATTATAACCTCCCAGTACATCAGAACACAGAGCCATGCAATTGACCCCTGCAATGGATTATTTTGTTAACTCTTGTTTGTGGCAATATCATAACATCCCTTCCAATTTGCTGTGGGCTCATTGTGATTCTCACTGTTGTGCAAGGACAGATTCATCTTATCTGGTTGCAAGGAGAGCTTGTCTTTACCATGGCATCATGTGTGATCTTATTGCCATCATGTAAAATAAGTGGTGTTAAATGTGTTCTGTGCTGGTTAGTTGGGAATTAGCTGGTAGATGGGAATTGGGGTGATCAGATCCTGTCATCCAGCATTAAGTGTTACTATACACTTATGTATAGGCCCTTAGGCAAATGATTTTTCCCCCCGTATTTTCTGTAAATGTTACCGTTCACAATGATAGAATTACCTTCAGTAATTAAACTGTGGCAAATTAGGTAAACCTAGAATGTAATTGAAGTACAGTAAAAACACATGTAAATGATAATTGTTTCATTCCCACAGGGAAAATGTGAGAATAACCTTTTCAATAGAGTATCATATCTAGAATCTTTACACATGCCAACTGACACGTTTGTCCTTAAGTAATTTGTCTAGAAGTAATTGACTGCAGTATTTAAAAAATAGCTAAAAATAAGGAGAACATCCTACTTTCTCACAGGTGTTTCACCTGCAGACTGGGGAGTTACCCAGGGGAAAAAGTTGTGATCTTTCTGTGATTACATTCTCCAGTCCAGCTCACTGGGTGGGCTGCAGGTGGAAGGGAAGGACTAATTACAGGCTTCAGGTTGGTTGGAGATGGTCTTGTCTGAAAATAATGCCTTGCTTGGTAAATTCATGAATAAGGCAGAATGTGGTGCTGACTTCACCAACAATTTATTCTAAAGTATTTAAAGTTATAGCATGAATTCTGTTGCATGGGAATGATCGGTAGGGATGGAAGTCTTTCCAGTAAATTTTGTGTGGTGTCACTGCAGATGGCATTTTCCTTTTGTGTGTTGTCATCCCTAGAAAACTGATGATTTTGAGTGAAGACTTTGGTGTGGATGTTTACATAAAATCTTTACTCCAAATGCAAATAAAATGTAAAGTTGATAGATGTTTTTTGAACCTTAAAAAAAAGACTTTTTTTTTTTGTGAGCAAAACTGACTCATTTGCAACCAGTTCTAAAAGAAACTCTGCAAACCTCTGAAATGCAAATTTATTGAAATAAAACAATCCAGTCACCTGTCTCCTTGTGCTCCTGCAGCAAGGTGACTACCAGAGGAATAATTTCACATAAAGCTTTCTCAAATGTTTTTCCTTCATCCTCCAATTGAAGATATGTATTTTTTTATTAAAACTGACTCTCAATTTTAATAATTTATTTCCTTTCTTCTTTTCATTACAGAGGAAGTCCATTGTTGCTGTGAGTTTCGTTGCAGCATTCCTCTGTCTGATCATCGTTCGTCTCACAAATGAAGTAACTTTCCCTTTGATCCTAAACTGCTTTGGACAAACCAGAGTCAAGTGGATCCCATTTTCTAATGGCCAAAGGCAGCCTCTGAAAACTCATTATGGATATATAAATGTAAAAACACAAGAGGTAAGACCTGGTTTTAACAGCTTGGCATAATGGAGCAGTAGATTTCTTTTTCTCCAATCCCATCTAATGCTTTTTTACAACCTGCCCAGTGTAAAAACTGAACAAGGCTGTTTCTGAGCAAAGTGGCTATTTTAGAAGTCTGCTACCACTTAAATGACCTTTGAAATTTTTAAAATTTCTGTCATGTCTGCAGTGGAGAGAGCAATGAACTGACCTCAAAATCACCCTTTATTGAGTGAAAACTTGTTTATACAAACAAGAAAATCTTTCAGATTAATTTCAATCCTTCAATCCCTCTAGTGCAAAAGGGAATTTTCTAGTGTTTGTTGTAATAAGGTCCTAAAAATGTTTCATTTTGCCTGGGCTTCCCAAAGAGGAAGTAGCTTATTTTTGTTTGTATGGGCATGAAAGAGGAAAAGGGAGTGATATGTGAAATGAACATATGTGAGTCTAGTGAATGTATAAAGCTAGAGATTTACTGGATTTTTCTGGAAGTATTGCATTAATACTTGATAGCTATTTCAAAACTAGGTATGTATTTGCATTCTGTACTTTAAAACTCACTGATGTGTATCTGCTTTGCAAAATACTTGCTGTGTGATAAAAATACTTGTCTGATGAAATTCAGTTTTACAGGGACTCCTGCTTTAAAGTATCTTTGTTGTCAAAATTTCCAGCGCCACTGTCGGGTTTTGGTGGTGGTGGTGCATTTTCTTCAGACTTTTCCTCTCTATAATATTTGTAAAATGGAATCTTTCAAAATAAGGTAACATAAAAATTGAACTCTTTCTATAGTTTCTGATCAGTTATAGTACTGTCAGTCATGAGAAATACTATCAGACTTCCATTAACTGCCAGGTTTTTTTTCTATAAAATTACAGTTATTAATGAGTGAAATTCATTCACATAGCAGCTTTATAGAGAATGAAAATACTTTACCACTTAATTATATTTAGTCCTGTAAGTGTATTGGACTAGTTAGTTATTATCCTACCTTTAGTGGGTTAAATGTGAAATTCAGAATGAGCGAGAGGCAGTTTTTAGGAGGCAGCTTCTTTTAACATATGTGGCTTTTAATCATTGTTCCTGTAAGATGCAGCACTATTTTGGAGGCCCAAGTACTTATCTATAAAGCAGAAAAAGGACAAGCACCTGAAAGGAGAACTGTTCAGATGTGAATTGTAGTCCCAGTGAAAGGAATGGGAGGTGCTGTTGAGCTCAGAGGGGTTAAGGCTTCATCCAGCATCTTCATCCCTCAGAGATGGGAGGGCAGCGTGTTCTGCATGTCCCTGGGTTGTTGCCACAGTGGCAGGCGTGGAATCTGAATGAGGCAGAGCTGCCATGGTCACTTGATCACTATCAGTCTGAACTGATAACTGGAGAGGAGAGGAGCATGCTAATCCATTTTTATTCATCATTGCCTTCATCGGAGGTGAGAAGTAGTTTGTGAGGGCCTTAATTAATTCTTAAATTTGATAACACGCTTGGAAGTTCTAACAGTAAATGGAAATGAATGTCCTGAAAGCTGGTGACCGGTAGCGATTTGTAAGACATTTGTCTCAATTTGGCTTGGATCATGAAGGACTCCTTAAACTTAATAATTTTAGTTGTTTTACCTGTTTTATTTATAGATTACATTAATATTTGCTAATTAAAATGATAATGAAGAACCTGAACATGGCTTGCTTATTGTAAATGCACTAACTTTTGACTTAATTATTCCCTGTGCGAGGGGACTTTTGTTGTGATGCTCATGTGAAAAGCTTTTACATAGCTCATGTTCCTAACTCACACTCATAGCTTTCTCAGACTATGATTTTTAGAACACCTATTACTTTGTCAAATAAGCACTTGTATACTATTTGTATTAATATAGCCAGAAAAATCTCTATTGTTAATTTCTTTATTGTGTCAAATACATTGAATTTCTGCTCATTTCATAAAATTTAGCTATTTTCTAGTTTCTGTGCTGTTGTGGTATGTAAGATAAGCAGAAAAGTCTACTCCGTGAGACAGGCTAATGCCCCAAACAGATGTGGCCAAGTTTTTTGCAAAATGGGACACACGATGTCTCTTCAAGGACCATATGGTGTGAGGAAACAGTACCACAATGAATTATCAGAAAATAAAGTGATGGAAGGGAAGATAGGAGGGAAAGCTTTTAGAGATGTGAATTTGGGCTTTTTCTCTTCTCTTTTATTGAGGGAATCTTTCTGCAGAATTCTTGAAATGAATTCTTTGTTGAATGTGCTCATATTCTCCTAGAGTGTCCTTTGAATCCTGTCACCCCACTGGTGTCTCCTGCTGTCTGATAGCACTCCCTCCTGTTCCTCAGCCACTTCTAACGTCCTTCTTTTCTTCACATTTGTTCTCTGTTCTCCTTTACCTGTTCCTCTCAGGCTGCACTCCAAGGTATGGCTGCATGCCAACTCCTTAGTGTACTTAAATACTTAAACGTAGAAGGTCAACAAACCAGAGGAATTGGGGTAATTTGCCACCAACCCAATCAGTCATTTGAAGTGACAGGGAAGCTAGAAAATCTAGAATGAACTACTTCCCTGCCTTTCCTGTCTCTCTATTGCATACTTACTTTCTGAAGAAAAAGGAAAACCAACCCAAACTAAAGAAGGCCCAACCCTCCAAACTTTTCCATAGCAATAAAAGTTTAAGTTAGGAGGAGCTGGTTTTTTTTGGGGTAGGGCTGAGTGGGATTAGACTTCAAAAATCTCATGAGGTGATGGAAAATCAATTACTTGGTGAAAGTGGTAGTGATCAATCATTTGTATTAAAAAAGATCAGGAAATATGATTATATGAACATTAGTGTTTATCTCAAGTAAAAAACAATGATGTGGCTGTTGTTAGATATGATCAGAATAATGCTGTAAAGACATTTTTCAAGGGTGTTGTGTATTTGACTTGACACTGTAGTATTGTGGAATTTTTATTATTAAAAAGTCTGAAAAAAATATTAAAACTAGAGGTATTGGAGTATTGAATATAAAATGCAAAGAGAGACGTAACTTAATCCACAATTAAGGCTGTACATAATACAGGGTTGTTGCTATGGTTCCCTTGATTTGTAGCCATAGCAACAGCTTTGGGAAAACTGTCTTTATGTACAGTAAATATATTAGATTTGAAATACAAATAGATGTGAAGTGTTGTATATACTGGGCCACTGTGTCTAGACACATTTTAGTTTCACTTTGGAGATATTTCTGAAACAGGGGATTCTTCACTTAGAAAATTTGCATTCAGAGCCCACCCTCATTCCCCTCAGTAGGAGAGGATCTTTAGTGGCCTTCCATGATGTGATCTCTTTTCCCTTTTCAATATCCACATCCGAGGTGACTCCTTGGGATTTGTGGGAAACTGTGCCTGCCCGTTTTGCAATATTGCTGTCTCGCTCAATACATGAGTTTTGACCTTTCAGTGAGAAGGAGGTGTATGAACAGGATGACCTTTCTTTCCCTTATTTCCTCCACTTTGTGCCTGTGGATTTTTGGTGAGAGGTCCCATGAAATCTGTCTTTAGGAAATGTCATGCCTATCATGTGTTAGTTATTTTTACCCTATTCCTGGTGATTTTTTTTGTAGAAAATATTAATTTGATACAACTCCATGGTGGTTACCCAATTGAAACCTACTGGAATAAACTTCGCCCCCCACCCACATCAAGCTGATGTAATGACTCTTTTTGTATATCAAAAGTGAGGAAGCAGATAAAAAGAAGCAGGTAGAGAAAATATAACCTTCCTCCTTCTTTCATACCACTCCTACTCTACAAAGAGTTCTGGCAAAATTAATGAACATCATGTATTTAAATTGCAGCATTATGACATCAATTTAAAATCCATTAGCAGTTTGAAACTTTATGCTAGGCAAGTCTAATAATGTTCTTGGATATTTGATTGTGCTTCCTGAAAGGTGAATATTGAATAGATTTTTACTCTACCATCAGTATTAAAATAATATAGCATTTTCCTGCACACGTAAAATCTGAAATACAGCTGCAATAACACTTGAAGCATAATTATAAAAGTATATTCAAGTACTGAACAAAGATTAAAACTGTTCTTGGATAAGGGTAAGTTCTGAGATGACCTAAAATCCATACATTAAACTGCAACTGTGAGATCTAATGGCTTCCTCTGAAATGAATTCTCAGGGAGCAAAGAGCCTTTGTGTCATGAACATTGAGGAATCCTGCATTACAGTGATGAGCACTAGATAAAAGGAATGTGCATTGTAGCACTTAAGACTTGTTAAAAATCCTGTCACAACCGAAAAACTCATCAGTACTGTATTGATATTGAAGAAATACATTTGGATCATATTATCCCATACCATTTTGTCCCTAACCTGAACAGACCTGGGTATAAGCATTAATTGTTCGCCACTTGTGGCACACACAGCTACAAACATGTGTGACTGGACTGCCTAAATCTGGTTCCTTTTTGCCAGAAGTTCTGTAGGAGAACTTGGCTTAAACAAATGGAGGTTTCCACAAATGAAATACCTCAGATATGAATATTAACAGGGGGCTACAGACCTTATATGTATTTGCGTTGTCCTTTTTATTATTCTTTTTAAAACACAATAAATTAAGTGCTCCTAAAAATTACCTGAAATGTAGAGGAAAATTGACATAACATGCAGAAATAGGGGCTGTGATGTGGTCTCTGGCTGTAAGGTAAGGCACATACAATTTCAGCAATAGCAAAACCATAGTTGTCAACTGTTGTAAGTAATCATTAGATGGACTCACACCAACCATGTGATATCACCTTCTTACAAAACTCAAAAAACTAAATTAAAATATCATAAGGAAAGCAAAGAATGGGATTGATGTTTTAATATTAGTTCTTCTCCCAACATGGGAAGTAAGAAAAATTTTTCAAAAAGACCGAAATTTTTAAAGAAATATTATAAAAATGTAAAGCTAGCAACCAACCTGGGAAGGTTTGTTTTGCCTCTGTGAGTAATGGATGAAAATGACACTGTGAAGTGTCAGTGCAGAATATTGGCGTGCTATTGGAGAACAGCTTTGGGTTTCATCTCAGAAGAGAAGGTACCAGACTGTGAACTTGAATGGTGTGTTCAGCTGACTCCAGAGATGCTTGTTTCATACTCTTCTTGGGAAAAACTGGGTCCTAGAGAGGCTAAAAAGCTGCATCAGCCAAAACTCCCTGTGCCAGAAAGTTACTTTAGTATTTAATTTCTGACACATGGATGACTACTATCCTGTCTTTTCATTTGGGATCTTGTTCTATGTTATAATTTAAGAATTCACAGGATATTTTGGTAGTAAAAGGTCATTTGTTTCATAGTAATTTATCATTTATATTCCTTCTAAGACACGGTTTTTTATCACAGTTGCACAGTTACTCATTATTTCAGCCTCAGAAACAATGTAATAATAATAGTAATGAAAGTACAACTAAACATGCAGTATCTTCTGGATATATTTCTGTTTCCATTTTATAAATTTTCAGGAACAATTTTCTTTGGAAGTATTGGAGAAGGATTAGTTACATAACACTTTACATGACAATCACATTGCATGTTAAACTTCTGAGAGACATTCTTGTGGAGGGTTGATGGTTCCTGTCCCCTTGCCCCTGTTGTGTTTCCTAACTGTACCAGAGCTGCCATTCCTGGCTCTGGGAGACACAGGCACACACTCAGAAATAAAATTCCTGCCAAGGACTTTAACCACCAAATGAGCAACTCCAGGAGCACATCATCTATTACAGAAATAGATTTCACTAAACAAATAGACCTCACCAGAATCCTCACTGCCCTCTTCCTCTTTCCAACCCTCTTTTGGCCTGGAAGAAGAGAGAATGATCCAAATAAGCTGCAAGGTCCACTTAAAATCACTCAGGCTGTTATGAACCTGCAGGAGAGAAGGGAGCACAGATAATGTGTGTCCTCAGTGGAGCAAATCCTGCCAGCTCAGCCATTTTCCTTCTGTATATATGGAATTAGCTTAGGTTTTTAAAGCTGCCACGACTCTGATGGTGTCTCATGAGGAAAAAGTCAAGTGCCAGGATAAATATATCAAGTATTCTATATAGAGGAATTAAATCTGCTCCACACAGAGCCTCAGTGTGATGAGTCAAGCAGTGCTGCCTGTGTGGCAGCTCTGCTTTAAAAAAAAAAATAAGGGACTTGAGAAGAGATTACTATCAGCCAGTGAGCTGTGCCTTCAAAAGTCAATCCCTAAAGACCCTGGGCTGGTAGAAATAAATGTCTACAGTGCAGTCATGGGCTGGATTGATCTGTTGAATGCAGCTTATAGGTTATATTGCAGAAGGTTACTGGTATCAAAGATTTGCCATCCACCTCGGTTATATGTAATTTTCAGAGATTCCTTCCATCTACTTGAGGGTTTTTTTTATACTGCTGCTGAAGGGCAGGGATATAGTAGCTAATGTTGGTCTCCCTATTGAAAAGATGCCAGTTGTGTTCTCCATGTGAAAAATGTGAACAACGTCTCCACAAATGAGAGATATGACACCTAGAAAATTGACTGGAGATCATTTGGAAGGAAAATCTGAAAAATCTGTTCAGAAGAAAGCTGACTTTTGCAGTTAGCTAGCTTGATAGGCAAATTTCTGTCATCAATATTTAGTTTATTTTGAATGGCAGGTGGACCAGAAGAGTGAATGGAGTATTCTTTGGACTGGTAAAGAAAAGAGCAGAGAGGTTTGGTGTAATGTATTCTTGAGTGAGACCAAACCTCTGGGGAAGATAGGAGAGATGTAATGAGCAGATGAGAGTGAGGCTTGTCAAGGGGATGAAGGCGGAGCTTACTGATTTTACTCTGGATGAGAACTTACTTCTGTTACCATGACATGATTTCAGCCTTTGTCAGTAATAGTTGCCAAATGAAGGATGGGCTGTTTTGCATTAGTGGCAGGTGAGGTGTCTCCTTGGTGTTCCAGTTCATCAGCTGGGGGAGCAGTGCCCTCTCCTTTCCTCCCTGAATATCCTCCCACTACTGCTGTTTAAAAATGAGGATGCCTTCATCAAAAGAAGCCCAGTGTCACCCTCCTGAGTTTATACTTGGAGTCCATCTCTCACAGAGATTCAAGGTGTCTGTTGCAGCACAGTGTCACTAGTTCTGGATTTGGTAATGGCAGCTGAGGTACACTTTGTACTGGTGTATAAAAAACACCACAGAGTACAAAGAGCCACTAAAAATGGAATTTTGCTCTTATAATCATTCTTACACAAGGGCTTCCTGCTGGCTATGGCAATCAGTGAGTTCAGCTCTTTGAGCTCTTGCCCAGCACAGCTATTCTGGCAGAGATGCTCAGCACAGAGCTGACCCAAAACTATTAATACTTCCCTGCAGGGAGCCGCGTGCCAGCCACACACAGACGCGTGTGGGTGCACGTGTACACACAGCAGCTAGAACCCGCTCAAGAGACAGACTCCTAACACTGACAGCCATGCCAATTACTAGTTAGCTTTAAAGCCACAGCCATCTTCCTTGAAAGCCTTTGCTTTCCAAGTTTGCTCCCATGGCCATCTGTCACAGCCTGCGTTTGGCAGCTTCAGGTTCTGCTGTGAGGCTCTGCGGATTGAGCAGAGTTTTGTCTTTTGTGTTGTTCTCTGAGTGGGTGGAAAGTTTCATTCACATGAGCCTTTTCTCTTAGGCTTTTTGTTAGATTAAAATGTGAACCTTAAATGCATATTTGAGCTGTTAATCTGTGCTATCTGCTCTCAAATCAGGATGGAACAGGTGGACTGGTGTAAGTGCTGCATAGAGAGAAATGAGCTCAGAGACCCTCTTGGAGCTAATGCAAATTGTACCAGCAATAATTGCTTTTCTTGGGATAGTTGCTCTTGTCTGGCTGAATACATTAGTCCATACTACCAAATATGTATTATTTTATCTGTAAGAGACCTGTATGAATGTTGTATCAAAAACCTCATGCCCATTAATGGCATTACTATGCTGGCAGTATGTGCATCTTAGAGCTCTACTTAATAGACTTAGAGTATCTGTTACAAGGAGCTACATTTTCTGTGGGTGTAGCTGTAAATTTTGTGTACTCATCAAAAATAATTTTGTAACTACCTCTTAACCAATAAACTGTATTCCCACCAATGTTGGAAAGTTCATTGCAAATGGTGTCTGTGCAGCTACACCCTAAAATGAAGACCAGTTCAGTCTGGGGAGGGGTGGGAGGGAGAAAAATTAAGTTCTCTGTTACTTGCAATATTTCTTTCTTCCATCTTTATTTTTCTTTCTCTCTAATTGATATATTTTCCATATTGAGCTAGTCAGATTACGGTAATCTCTCAGAAAAGCAGTTGGCCCGTTAGATGAATAAATACCGTGTTAAATGAAAATCCGCAAATGAGTGCAGAGAAATTACTAGAGTGATTTTAGGATTGTTCTCTTAATAACAACAATTCATCCTCCTTCTTAATCCCCAACCCCAGGGATGCACATTACTGCCTTTACCTTTTCATACCAGGAAGGTCCTTTTTTCTGCAACTAATAGCATCATTTTTCGAAGTAACACTTCTTGGATTTGTCTTTAAGAGTTTCTTGTAGTTAGGACCCAGAGTTTTGGATTGGAAATTGATGAAAATTATACCAGTCTTAGATCAATATTACTCCAGGGGATGGAACCTGCTCTGTTCCAGTTAGAGACTGAAAAGAGAACTCAAGGGTGTCATATTAGTCTTACACCAGCCAAAGTGGAAGTTGGTTTGGGTTGATTTCTCTGCTTCTAGTTCAGTGATGCTACCACCCTCCCTCCTTTCTGCCTCTTTCAGTGCTGGTACCTAGGATTCACATTTGTAAAGAGAAAAATATCATTTCTGGAGTGCATCAAGTTGAAAAAGTGTATTTCTAAGTGTGGTACCCACATTCTAAGCTTTTACACAGATGCCTTCAGACTCCTATGAAATGCCTGACTGCATGCACAGGACTCACTCCAGAGCAGTTCCAGGGCAGCACACTGAAAGCTTAGATCAGCACTGGCAAATATCCTGCAACAGAAATTAAATACCAAGGTGAAGGATAAAGTCTGGCCTTTAGGTAAAAACAATAACCCTATATTTGATGACATACAGTGTCTTATGGAATTGATCAATAAATGACAGTTTTGTTCTCGGGTGTTTTTTGTGTAATTAATTTTATTGATTTATCAACATTTTCCAGCTTACAATACAGTTTCTTGTGTCATCTTATTCCTAACATGTAAGAGATTTGTAATGTTGATCCTATTTCCTATTAGTTCTTCCTTTTTAGAGCCAGTCCATGCTGTCCAAAACTGCTGATTTTTCTTAAGCTTCCCCTCCAGTTTGGCTTGCCCTTTACTGCCAAGAATTTCTTTCACTAGATCATCAGATTTCCTCTTCCTCCAAAATATATTACTATTTATGTTTTGAAGGCATAGATTGGAGATTTAGGAGATAAGAGGCTGTTCTTAAGTCACCTACTGCTGCATGCAAGGTTTGATTCCTGATGGAGTCAAGATGTGGCCTCGAGATGAATATATTGATCCAGTCTTCTGGTAGCAGGCTTTGGAAGAGCACCTGGAAACAGGTTGCAAATCAGAAGAACCTGTGGCAAAGTTATGTCTCAGGTCAGAGTTATTTTTAAGTTTCTTTCTGATGTCCTTACTAGAATGACTTATTTTTCAAATGGAGTGAGCCCAAAAAAAGTTTATTTGAAGCCATGTCAGTGTTTCTCAAAGGCTGAGTACAGTCAGTGTTTCCAAGGCTGAACCGGCTCTCCAGTAAGAAGCCAGAAAAATGCAGTTTTCTCAGACACATAGCAGATGGTGGTTCTTCATTAATCATCTCCATGGCAGACCTCCAACAAGTCCCACAGGAGTGCCTTGGAGGTAGTGGGATCATCCTTTGGGATCCTCCATGCTCCTGAGGTTGCTCTGGAGCTGTCCTGTTCATTTCTGCTCCAGTTGGCCCTTGGTGTTGATTGTGCCTTGTCACCATCAGTATCAGTGACAATGGATGGAGCTGATGACATTATTGTAAGGCAAATAATGATGATTAGTGTTGGTCTTTTACTCAGAAAGGAGTGGGCAGAGGAACAGGCTGGAACTCTGATGAGTTTGCCTCAATTTCTGCCCCACTGATGCAGACCAAAGTATTCTTCACTGCTTCAGGATCATCATGTTTATAAAGGATTCACGTTTATGAAGAGCAAGTAACATTTTTTGATTAAGTTACTTGTGGTCATGTTCAAAAATTAAAATGTTACAGTCATACTGACTGACATAAAATGATCGTGAATCTACTATCCTGGATGGATTATCCCTTATTGCCATTGTATTACAGCCAGAACTTTATTGTCAGAACAACAACAAAAATAATCTTTGCACTGCACTAATGCTTCATTCTGATTGACAAAGGATGAGGCAATCCACGTACTGTGACAAGAGTGCATGTATTATATAATGATATATAGCAAATTCCATAGGCTGCCATTAATTTCTGCATGAATCCTGTCTGTCTTTGATAAGCATGTGTAACTCTTAATAAATTATTTTGGAGCTGAGCATAAGCATCAAGGAGAAAGGACTTTTGTAGGTATGGGGGCTGGTGATAGCTGAAAATGAGAAGGCAAAACTGACAGAATTGTAGATGAGAAGTCATTTTCAAGCAATAGACAGGGGTGATATTGTTTCCTGTTTAAAATTAGTTGCCACCTCTGCTGGCTGCAGTGCAAGGTAAGTTCTGCTGTAAAATCTAAATCATTTGATCATTTGTTATGTATAGGCTGTTGATAATAACATAGGAACCAGCTCCCTCCACTTGCTCTTAAATGGCTTGCTCCCATTCTGGTGGGTGTTATCCACTCTTCATTTCCTGGGGAAGAAATGGCCCTCTGTGAGGCTGTTTATCTGAATAGCGCAGAAATAATTTTCTGCAAACATAACTATTACCATAACAGAACCCTTAAAAAAAATTACAGTGACACTCTGAGTTTTCTGAGATTAGTGTCTTCCTCTAAGGTCTCTGTTTCCTCTGGTATTACTTCCAGTCCTGTTCACTGAAACTACAGTGCTTGTCTGCCACAAATAGCATGAATAATGCATATATTTTTCTGCTAGTTTCAGTGTATGCTAAATAGTTTTATATAAAAAAATAAAATCTAGAGCTGAAAGAAGCCAATTGGCCACTCATCATCCTGCTAGTACGTGACTGACCCATATTCCACGTTCCCATATTCTCAGGTTTTGACCTGCCTGTTGCTATAATTGCAATTCTCAGGCCTTTACCCACATCCCTTAGAAGATCATGTGGTACCACTTGAGTATTTTCTGAGACTGAGATAGGGCAAATATTACAGCTGTCTGTATCTCTTTATTTCCTGTTTCTTTAAAGATCTTAGATGTTTCTAGTTCTTGTTCTCTTTTTTTTGCAGTGTATATGGACACTTTCAGTTTCACCTTTATCACCATGTTATCAAGCAAAATGCTCCTTTATTTTTCCTAAATCATCCGTAGAAAGAGCCCACTTTTTCTTCACTTCTTGGTGTTCAGTTTCCTAGAACTCAGTATGAGATTGAGCTATAATGGAAGAGAGGAGATGACATAACATCGTCCCTCTGTTTCTAGATATCAAATTACACTGGATTTATTTTTCCTAATATGTCTTGGATCTTTTTCCATGAGATGAATCACTTCATTGTTTTCAAGGTGATGGCCCACCATGTTACTTCTCCTCATGCTTGTGCACTCTTTCTGCAAATACCATTTATTTTCTCCTGAAGATTGTTTGTAAAAATAAGGCAGATTTAGCAAGGAAAAGATCACAAATGTGATGTTGTATGAGGCTAGTTAAAAAAGGTATAGCACTAAAAGGCAAAGTCACCTTTTTCTTGGTTGGTTGGTTTGGGGTTTGATGGGGTTTTCCTCCTTAGTTTGTTTCAGTCCATATCAGAAATCTTACAGTGGTTTAAGTTATTCTTGAAAATTGGATTTTGGTCATAATTTTTCCCATTCAGTCTGCAGTAGCGTTCTTGCAGTTTAAATGCCCTTTTTCATTAGAGGAACAGTTTTCATAATGGAATAACAGAATGGATCTGTTAAGAAATTAGAGCTTCATTTTGTGTTCAGAACACTTGATTTGTATATACATTTGTATTTCTTGTACATTCAGATTAATTGTTCAATTATCTAGGAAGCTCTATTCTGAATTCCTGAAAATCTGTCTTTTTATCAGTCTTTAGTAAATGGAAGAATGCCTCTAGTAATTTCCCTTCACTCACTAAGCATGTCATATTTCTTTGAAAAATCTAGTTTGTCTGGCAAGATCTTTATAAACATAAATATAATTTTAGCAACTACGTATCACTAAGAGGCATTTCTATGTTAGATGTGTGAGTAGATATTATTGCATAATACATCTTAAAATCTGTTTGAATTTTTAAATTGCTAGAGGATTCATGAATGTAGTTTTTTTGTTTCTTTCCAACATGAGTACCTATCTCTCTATACAACCATTAGTTATTTCTAGATGCAATGAAGTATTTATCTCCCTAAGGATGTCCAAGAGTTCTTCTACTGTTTTGTATTTGAAATAGCATGATTTTTAAAAGTGCTCAACACAGAGGCAGTGTCTATTATTTAATAATTGTGGTGATTTTGAGAGGAGAAGGGTGTTTCTTGATTGCATGGTTAGGTTTGCTCCCAGTACCACTGGAAGTGAAACCTCAGGTCCTCATGCTTTGTGGAATCCGCCTGTGTGTCTACAAGATTCCTTTCCTGTTAAGCAGGTACCTGTTTTGCCAGGCTCACAGCCCAAATCCTGTCAGCCTTTGCAAAGCACAGGTCACAGCTCCATGCAATAGTTGTAAGAGCAAAGGATCCTGAACAAGGTTTGGAAACACCTGCATATATTCAGCATATCAGCTCACCCAGCCCTGTGCTCAGAGGCATTTAAAGCCCCCATGTTTTGCCCCTCCATAACAGAACAGTACGTGGTAATCAGTAGTATTTTCAGCTGTACTCTAAGTTCTATTGTGAAAGGATGCCCAGTTTATTTTTGCAGGAGAAAATGGACTTGACATGAGCTTTGGTCCATAGGTAATAGGTTCTTGAAGGCCCTGAGTGTTTCTTGCAGCAAAATGCTAATCTGGTAAATTGGTACATTTAACAGTCATCTGGAAATGCACCCTTTTGTGTAATATGTAGTTGATTGTAACAATTATGGATGCTATTTAATGGTGCCATCCTTAAACTTTCCAGTGTGATACTACCTAGAGAATTTGTTACTGATTAAATCATTATAGTGTTATAGAAATGAAATAGGTCACTGCTGAAATTACCCTCAAAATCTAATTGTAACTTCACTGGAATTTTTCCCATGATGGATGTTAAGTATATGTATATTTCTTATTTTTATAGAAGCAGCAATTTTATTTGTATGCTTAATTTTATTCCACTATCCTCTATGTATATATTACATTTTGCTTCTCATTTCCAGTTGTGGTCAAATACAACTTTAGTCTAATTTGGTTTTTATCTGATATTCTTTTGTTTTTATTTCTCCGGTCACATGAATGAATAAGGCAACACATTGCCTTTCTTAAGACTTCCCTAGGATTTCTCAAGTTCAAACAAGGAAGAGCTCTATTTTATTAATACCTGAAATGATGCAAGTCCTCTCAGTTTCCTTGTGAGGGCTTTCTTGGAAAGAAAAACATATTTTATAATTTCTGGCTTTCAAATAAATTCCCATTCCTTTTTTTTTTTAAATCAAATCTCTTGTTGTACCCAGAGTTTGCTTTCTTGGCTTGTCTTTGTTTCAGACAGTGTCTGATTTAAAAACAAAACAAACTAAGAAGAGAAATCTTCTTCTTACTTGTTTGTAGTCCATGAGCAGTAGATGAAATCCTTGATCACAGAGGGAGATTTCAGTGACTGCCCGGGTTCCCAGGCACAGTAGCCCTGCTTCCCTGACACTCTCTTAGGTTGTCTCTGTATTGTTCTAGCTCTTACTCAAAGATGTGATATTTCACTGCCTTCAGAGCAACAGCCTTACATTCATCAGGAGTTGTGCCGTTCTTCCTTTCTGCTCTTGATCTTGCAATACAGATTGATCCTGTAAGAGATGAAAAAATACCCATGTCTGTTCATCAGATTCTGTCCCTGTAGTCACACAAAGCCAGGGCACAGAGTGGGTAGGTGGCCACCAGCCATCACTTTTGTCACCAGCTATAGAATCCACTTGACTGCTCAGAGAAAAGTGGTGCAGAAATATCTTTTACTTCCCATGCTCATGCTTTGTGCATTTCCTCCCCTCCCTAAAGCAGCAGACTGACTGAAATATACCTAATTTGGTAATTATTGTTGCAAATTTTCCATCAGAAAACTGGAAATTTGTGAATCCATGGTTCTAAAAATGTACAAGATATGCCCCATCTGTACAAAATGTAATAATGTGTATTTGAACTCTGTGCACTCATTGTTCTTAGAAGTAGGCTGCCCCTTCTCCTAAACAAAGAAAGCTTTGCAGAGTAAGGAGGGAAATATCATTGGCATGGTTTGGACAGCCCCATGGATTTCTATTATTTTGTTTAACAATTCCTTCCGAAGAGTCTCAGATACCCAAAGCTATTTTTAGAAGCAAATATTTCTTAAAGCCATCGTGCTTATGTCCTACTGTTGAGAAGATGGCCATGGAACTGTTACCTTTCACCCAGGTGGTCCCCACTGATGGGCAGCAGTGACCTTGCTCTGGTGTCTCATCTGAATGCAGGCAGCTCGAGCTGTGCCGAGACATCCCCCAAACCTCTGCTGCACTGTCAGCGTTGGACACAAGCCCATGTCTCAGTCAGAGATGTGAATCCCTGACCTTCCAGTGGAGAGGCAATAGTGCTGCCAGCTGTGTTATGCTGACAGGCAAAGGACTTGTTTTTGAGATTCAGAAGTGAAGAAATTGAGCTTAACACAGCACAGAGCTCTAACTGTTGAAAAAATGTAGCAATAAACCCCAGTCTTCAGTTTCCAAATTATTTTGTTTTCCAGGTTGCTGGGAGTAATTTGCTTCATTAATGCAGTTCTGCAGCATGAGCTATTTAAATTTTATCCCAGAATGAGTTCTTTTAGCTGAATAAAAACCCTTTGAAAAACCTGATTTATGTCACAGTCACAGCTTTAAATAGAGCAATTCTGGTTCAGTGGCAAAGCGTTGGGGTCAAGGTCCGTGGTGTGCGTTTTCTGAGTGCCGTGCATGGATTTGCATGCACACAGCTTACATTAGCACTAACACAATTTGTGCATGTGGCCCCTGTGCAGCAGTTTAGGAAAGTAGCCCTCAATAGAGAAGATATTTACAGCGCTGAAGCTCATGTTGGGAAATATGAACAGCTGTGCTCCAAACAGAAAACACACATCTGAAGTAAGACAAGCATACTGAAAATTATGTCCTGGCAGTTAACATTTTTATTTATACACACTGCTAGGCAAAACTGAAAGGAAATATCGTTCTTTCAGGATTCATATGTTTTGCAGAGCTAATAGGAGAAAACACCTGTCATCAGAAAAGACTATCGCTGATTATAATTTTTTTTGCTGCATTTCCCGTAAGCTTTGGTACAAAAGAAATATAATTAATAAGTAAATGCTATGTCACTTGCTAATTGTGTTTTACTAGCATTGCGATGGCCTCTCTATACTTTGAATGCTCAGTTGAAATCATTCCTCTAGAACATATATTTGCATAGATTTTTAGATTTAAATATTTTGAATTTTCAATTCTAATATCTCAGCACCTGCTGTGCACAGAAAGTGAGCACCTGAGAAAGGCATTATCCATCATGCTGTTATGGGAACTTTTTATTTACTTGCATAATGTCTAGAGCTGTCTGATAGCTAAATCCACGGCAAGTTAAGAGGACTTTGCAAAAAGAAGTTTTAATTAGTTTTAAATTTGACTGATGGAGCACATGCCAATACCTCAGATTTCCCCTGCTGGGCTTCCCTGGAATTGATCTGCCTGCCTGTTCCCCAGTCCCTGCAGGGTCACATCTGGAGGGTTGGAGGCCTCGTTCCACTGATCCCCATGTCCAGGGAGCAAATAGGAGGAGGCATGATAATTCTCTAAATGGACCATGCTGAATACTTCACAAACAGCGCTCCCTGTGGAGAGGTTTGAGGTGGAGAGGCTTTTCTTCAATATCACTAACGTAGCAAAGCAGTTCTGTTTTGCACATTGGCAAAGTGAGACCTTGAGGTTGTCATTTACCTGAGACATAAAGCAGGGCAGACCACAGCTCAGGGTTCCTGAGTCCAAAACTCCAGACTTTTATTTTGCCTTGCTTCTGAGGTGGTGGGCTTGTATGTCCAGGGAATAATTTGTGTTGCTAAATGGAAAACTGGTGGGTGAAAGATACAAAAAGCAGTTTAGAACACAGTCTTGATAAATACCACTTAATTAGTTTACATAATGAATTTTGGAAGATGACTATCTGTTAGACAAAAAATTTTGGATGCTTCTTTAATATGAATATTTTATTTCTTAATGACATATTAGTTGGTCAGGAGGAAATATTTTCACTAGAGCTAGTTGGAAAAATATTTTCCCAATAACAATTATGACATTATAATTACAAAGGAAAAATAGTGTGGCTACTGAAGTAGAGAGTGGTGTTCTGCTGCTGCCATTACTGCTGTGGTAATTCCACTGACTGAAATCTGTGTGGAGGATAGGCAGGTTCTGGCCCTGCTGGACAATACAGGTGTCACTCTCATGCTGAGGACAGATTTCTTGGCTTTTTTAATATCCTTTTGTACATTTGAGGTTGACATAATACTAGTAGGGTTGCAAAGTCAAGGTTCAGTAACTGGGGAATGCCATAAAATCACTTGTCCACTTTTGACTCAGAATTCTTTGCTGTATTCGTGGCTCTGAAGAGTGGGACAACTTCAGCCTCATTCATTGTCCAGATTTTACCATTTCTGGTGCTGGGTGGAAATGTATAAAGAAGTTGCTAGGACTACTGCCTCATTTGCTGAAGAAATGAAAAGGTGTGAAGGAGTTGGGACACTACAGGAATGGAGGGCAAGGCTGTCACAGTCAGGTGTTAATGCTAGCTGCTATATTTTATTCTTGCCTCTGTTACAGAACTTCCATGTGACTCCAATCTAATCAAGCCATGTTTTTACTAATTGTGTGTTTACTTTCTGAATGCTTAGTTTGAGACCCTTGGGTCTGATTTATGAAGCACAGAGATAGCTCAAGTCAATGAAAATTATTTCAACATATAAATTACCAAAGAATTCTTATTGCTCCAGGTTCTGTATGCCATTGAGTGTATTCTTCTTAATTTAAATTATAACTTTCACTTAAATTTCTCAGACCTCTTTAGTTGAAGAGGGCTAATACAATCTTTTCCTCTCTTTAGAATGGTATTTGAGAAGGGGGGAGCTACTGTGAGTACCGAATGACAGCCCAGGCAGAAATTAATAACTCTCAGAGCAGGGTGTGAATAATGCTCAATAAATGAGGCATGGGGGCACATTGACTAATAACAAGAAAACAAAGGCATTGAGTAGCTGCTCATTATGTCAGTCAGTGCAGGCAGGGGTCCAGTGGAAAAAATAGTAGGTGGTCGGGTAATTAAAGATAGTATCATAGTGCATGCACACAAGGTTGCCCAATTAGGGCTGCACAGCAACTCTAATTCTGACACTTCCCTAAATTTTCAGTGCTTGATTTTACACATTTAATGTTCCCTAGCATATTTTTGGTGTATTTACATATATACGCTCCCCCATTGCCTCCTTCATTGCCAAACTGTTAATTAGGTAGAACTACTGAGAAATGCAGCTGGATAAACAGGGCTTTGCAGTGAGCCTTGGATGTCATGCTGCAGAGCAGGAAACCTCAGGCTGCCAGAGCTTTGAAGGGTTTGCATCAGTGGTAAAGAATTTGTTTTCTTTGCTTAATTATTTTTAGGAAGTTATGTTTCCAGTGCAGTCTGTTTTCTGTGTTATTTCTAGGCCTTCATGGCTGATGATGGTCTGGATGAAGCAACTTTTAATGGGACATGTGTTCATAAGACTCTTCTCCTGTGGGTGTGAGTAGTCTTTAGCTATGGCCCTCGTTTAGAACAGTAATTTTATTTCACCCACCTCTTTTGGAAAATTGCAATCTGCAGTTAGATACTTTGGTCTTCAAGTGCAGCTTTCTGCTTGGTATTACCTGCCTGTATGACGTGGAACTTTTCAGAATATCACAGAAGAACAATAAACACAGAAGTGGAAAAACTGAGAGACTGAGAAGGGAGAATTGAGAGACAGGAAAGTAAATAAGCTTTATTGTTACTTTTTGTCTTGTGCATGCAAATAAATTATTTCAGTGCTTCAGTGATGCTGTTCTCCTGAGCTGTTCCACCACAATTGCACTGTAAGTGCTCTGCCTGATGTGGGACTCTAATATTCTGAAATTTGGCCTCACTTGAGTATGAATATGGCCAAGGTTTGAGCAAGGGCCGTGTTGCCTTTGCTTCCTGGCTGAGGGGAGATGCCTGGATGTCTCAGTTGCTGTTGTCAGACACCAAGTCCCCTTCACCCACCTGGCTGAGCACAGGGGCAAAAGCACAGAGGGATATGGGGTGAGTGAGAGCTGCCTTTGCCAGCCTCCATTCCTGAAGGCACCTCCTTTGCACCAGTGCCTGTCCCCCTGCATGGGCTGTCCCTAAGAACTTGCAGAGCTGAAGCAGTCTTGTTTCCTGGTAAAACTACATTCTTACATTTCTACTCATGCTATATCTGTCGTCATACCAAAGGGACTGCTGGTGTTGTTGGATAATCTTCAGCATTAGTAATAGCATCAAAATACAAACCCAGGTGATAGATTCAGGATTAGAAAGCCTGAAAAGCTGAGCCTTTTTTTGCCTTGCCCTGTCTAGATACTCATAACTCAATTAGTTTCTTTCCCTTTTCTCAGATTTTACCTGAAATAAAAAGGTGTCATCATGGTGACAAGAAATCACAAATAAAGGTGTCTACGTTATGTGTCAAGCCATGCAGACATCATCTTTAAAGCACTGTTTCTATTTTTTCGCAGAATTAGTTCTTGGACTTAGAGTCAAATGTGCTATAATTAAACATTGATTCACAGGAATGAAGGAATTTTTTTTCTCCTTTAAGGAAATGGATTTTAGGCAAGTAATGGAACAAGGGAAGCATAGTGTAACTTTGGGTTTATATCAGAAAATAAGCTGCAAGTGACCTTTTACTTGCACCTAGAACTTAATATTTTTTTAGTTTTCCATTTGTATTGTCTTTAGTTATATCTTTTGATTGTTTAACATAGAGGAATTCTAGCCTTTCACAAAATATCTAAAGCTGCAGTGAAAATAGATGGCCGACTCTGAAATTATATTTACACTGTTGTTGTAGTTTTCATATCAATTTTACCAGACTTTGACCAAGCTTTCTATTCTTATAAACCTTTTTCTTTTAGAAACTGTATGGAAATAATTTGGCAATGAATTATATTATAGCATAGCCTCATCTTGTGAAGCCTTTTGTAATATTTTGTTGAGACTTAGGTTGATATGGCTCAGACAGTCATGGCATTTATGTAAACTACAAAAATTTTTCAGAACTACTGTTAATTTGAGCTCCATGGCTGAATGTTGCGACCCATATTTTCTAGTTAAGGATTTGTAGAGTCACATTTTCCTGTCATTCCTGTTCATGTGAATTAAAATCAGAAGCACAGAGAACACAGTCAGATGATAACAAACAAGGATGACAAGTCAAGCCCAGTACTTATCCAGAACTTGCAATAGAATCTGCTGCTACACTTAGAATTCTTCAAGAAGCTGGTCTTGTAGTCCAAATGCTTCTGCCTTACATTGTTTGAAACTCACTGTCTTGGATGGGCTAGTAGCATTTAAGTTCTTAGACAGACAGAAATTACCTCTGTGAAATCTTTATTTCTCTCTGATACTTGTTTAGCAAAACACCTCAGCTCATGCTGAACCCCAGATATATTTAACAGGGGCCTCATCCCAAACCAGATAAAAGCATTGATTTTTTTCATGTGTTTTGGAATGGATCCCAAAGCATTTAAGCACATGGTAAATTCTGTATTGGCTGAATTACCAAAAATTCGTAATAGATAAAAATTTTAAAGGCAGGTAGTCAATGCATGTACCCTGAAGGCAGTGAAGACATTTACACTACATGAGTCTTCCCTAAATTCTCTTTTTTTTTTTTTTTTAAACAATTTGCTTCTATCACAGCAGCCTGTGGTTTTGGTTGATTTCCTGCTGTATTTTTCATCCACAGTAAGCAAGTACTTCTTGCAAATAGCAGCTCAAGATGCTCACTAAAGTATTGGTAGCATCATCCTGCTCTGTGGTGGTTTCAGAAAGTGACACCAATTGAAAATAAACTGTACAGTTGGCTTTAGTGTATAATTTATTGTAACCTTCCAATCCGTTCCTTGTTCTGGATATTGTACTGTCCATTCCTTCCTTTTATGATTCAGTCTATGTGATTTTTACTACCATTCCATCTCAGAAGCTTGCACTTCACTGTTCTTTCTGAACCCCTTTGGAAAACATGGGTTTAATCTTTCAAAATGAACCTGGATATGTGTGGTATTTACAAATGTTAATTTCTTGGTTAGCTTCCCAGAACAGGGGCTGATACCTATACGTAATTAAAAAAAAAAAAAAAAAAACCAAACCAGAGCAACCAAAAGAACAGAAGTCAGTCTGAATGAACTGCTAGCCCTCATTCTTCCTTGGTTTGGTGCAATTTGGTGTAATTATCTACACTGTGGATACAGAGATGTTTGAGTTTTGCAGTGTAATACTTTGCCACTCTTGTGTGGTGATTGCACAGAGCTTCCTGATATTTAGTCCCAAAGCTATGATTTCAGCTCTCCCTAGTCTTGCATTTAAAAGCAGCCAATTGAGATCAGCTCCTGTGGACCTGAATCTTTCTCTTCAACTATCTGTGCAGATACAGCTTATTACTAGTTTTATGCTAACAATAAAAAGCAATAAAATACATTTTAGCAGAGATGAAAATATGTAGTGAAGGCTTTTTAAAAAAATCTACATGCTATTTGCATATCTAAGATATATATTTATATTGTCTGTCACTGACAGAACATACATGTTATGCTGGAAATTACTCCATTATGTGTAAGAAAGGCCCACTGGCTAGCATGGAAGGTTGCAAGTTCATTTTTTTCTCCTTAGCCGAAAGTTTTTACTATCCATTTCTATTTTTATGTTTTATTTACATTAGATGCCATGATTTATATTCTTTGTAGTGGCAAAAAAATGGTATTAAAAAAGCTCAAGTGGTTCTAGTAGGTACACATATGGCACTATACATTCTCTACAGTAAAACCTTGGAATGTTCTGTTTATAGATATCCTTGTTTCCTTGTCTGTGGAAAGATTTATAACCAGCTCTGTTTTCTGTCTTTTTCAATGCCATGCTTTCCTACTTTAGAAATCAATCTGTTAGATGAAGCGGTATCAAATCAGTTTTTGAGGTCCAGAAAAAATACATCTAGCTGTACACCTTTTTCTTTGCTGAACAGCAAGAGGGTTTTTTCACACATGGTCTTCTTCTTTTAAAAAAAACCCACAAAAACTCTCCTGAGTGATCTTTCCCGTGAGCACATCTCAGCTGGGGTTGATTATTGGATTTGCCTCTGGGTTTGGAGGCTCTGGAGATCATCTAGTCCAACCTTCATCCCCAAAGCAGAGTTAGCTAAAGCAGATTGCTCAAGGCTCTCTCCAGTTGTGCTTGCATGCCTGCGTGGATGGTGACTTCCCAGCATCTTTGGGCAACCTGTTCCAGTGCCCAGCCACCCTCACAATAGGGAAGTTTTTAGTATGTTTGACTGGAATTTCCTGTATTTTTGTTCGTGCACATTGTATCTTGATCTGTTGCTGGGTATCACCAAGAAGAGTTTGCTTTCACCTTAACTCTCACCCACCCCAGTCAGGTATTTATACCAAATCTTTGAAGGGGACAAAATCTTTCTCTTGGCATTTAAAGCTGTCAATTCAGACTTTCTCCCCTGTGCCAGGATCCACAAGGTAAATATTGCTATATATTGCTAACTGTCTTTGAGACTTTGGCCCCTTATATTCCCTGCCGTCCCTGCCTACCTTCTGCCTTATTAAACTTCTATTCCCATTCCTTCCTCCCTGCATCTGTCTGTGGATTCTCCCCACAGGAGAGAGCAAATGTTACACAGCACAAATAAAATTGCATAAAAATGAATGTTGCCTCAAACTGCAGTATTTTGGCATTGAGTGAACATAAGCAGTTGCTGACTCCAGGGATAATGCTACAGATTGTGAGAAGCCTATTCAGAAGGAAGTGCTATTTAAGGTGACACTATTAGGCTTAGAGTCCAAGGGAGTGTGAGTTACATGTCATTTGTTATCCATTTGCTCCAAGACTAGAAGAATTTATGTTTCTTTGAGAAATAACTTGGTATCAGAAGTAACCCTGATGGCCACTCCACCAGTTCAGAAATGGATGTGGTTGCCAAAGTTCAGACTCCTAAATTTGAAAATGCACCCACAGACAGATCTTTCCTGCTCTGTGCTGTTTATTGCTTCTTCATAGGGGTTGTTTTGTTACCCTGCTAATTACCCCTCATCTGTACTTTTACACAGGCTTTACAATATTTCCTGTTTATGATAAAGGTGTTTTTAAAAAATCCATCTTGGTTTGAAGGATATCTGTATTCATTATTATTTCTCATGCATCATGCTTTTGGGGAACAGAATTGATATTTTTGTGCTCAGCGAAAAGGACAAAAGTAAAAGTACAGTTATGTACCAGAAGCAGTATCTTCCTTCAGCACAGCAGTTTTTCAGCAGAAACTTGTGCAGTCTCTTACCTTCCTTTGTTCAGATCTCTTTGTAGTGGTTTACAATTGACAGTGAAGGTTTCTTATTTCTGCCACTGGCATAAATGACTTACCCAGAATTTCAAGTTTATATTAGTGTTAAAGGAGAATTAAGTCCTCTGTGCCTTTTCCTTTGTCTGCGTTATCAGACTGATACAAACTTGGGTGTGGGTATTGGACATTTTTTCTTTTTTTAATTGTCAATGTTATAGATTCTGGTCATATGAATAGTGCTGCTGAAGATATAAGTAAATAAATAAAATAGTGGTGTAAAGGTTGTGTCTTGGAGAAAATCTCAGCATGATTGTGCAGAATAAAGTGACCTTGTTGTGCTATTACATTAAATGTTTACAAGTGTAAAGTCAAAGATAGCACACACACAAAAGAGAATCTGATTCTCACATCCTGATGCCAATAATTGAATAATCACATCCCAAAAATTGATGCACATCAGCATTTACAATCTGTCTTTCTGAAGCCTGCAGTTGTTATTTTGCCTTATAACCTCTTCCTCCCATTGTCGCTGAGCCCTCGCTGTGTAGCCGTGTGCTTGTGGTTCTGTTTCCAGTGAGCTCTGTGTGAGTGCAGGATTTGCTTCCCATACAGGAACTGTTGTAAACAGACTGATCTCTGTCAGAGGGAGTCATTCACTACTGTAACTGATCTGCAAATGTTGAGGCCAGCCTGGAGTTCTCTGGGCAAGTTCAGCTGCAGGGATGGATGTGGAGATCTGCTGTAGCACAGTCTTTACATATGCATTTCCACAAGTGGTGGGTTTTGTTTGATGATACACTGGAAGTCATGAATGACAAGACCTCTGTGATGCAGGGGAGCATCAGAGATCCCACACAATACACTAGTGTTTTATCAAGGGTTATTGCCTGTGGAACCCCATATCTGTTTTTACAAGTGATACAGTTACTTGATTAGCAGGTAAACTTGCAACCGCTTGGAGCCAAGCAACACATGAAATGCAAATTTAACCTGTGGGTTTTTCCTAGGTCAGTAGGGACATTCACCTTGCAGTGGCTTTAAAACATTCATAAGTGCTTTTCTGTTGTCTATGTTGTCAAAGGTAGTAGCCACAAAATGGCATTTCTTTACCATAGGACGTGTAGGGTGTCTCTGCAGTAAACAAACATATGTTTGCCTTCACAGGAGAATTCCACCAAGGAACTTTAGAGCACAGCAGGCTTATGCTCTGTAGTCAGAAACTTTCTGCAGAAGGTTCCTTTAGGGCTTCAGTGCCCTTGAGTAATTTGTGGCATCTGATTCATTTTCCCCTGGCAGCTATATATGAAGATGATGCTAACAATATGGCAAAGACTTTGGAAGAGTGTCAGGGAAGAGCTGATCAAAAACATGTGAAAATGCACACCCTCAGACTGACTTTAAAAGCAACATTTTTTTGCACATACAGAAATTCTTATTCTTTAAATACACGTTCAACACCACAGTTAGTGTAGACATATCACTATTCCAGACTGTGATATGTACATCAGGCAGCTTTTAAAAAAGTAACTCATACAAAATATTATTTATTTAAGCAATCTTGAAAGCATGGTCTAATTGCTTATCATTTGAGAGAGCTTGCAATAGAAAAGAATTTGACATCCTTACTCACAATGAGTGGTACTTTATTCCACAATTTCTCCTATTCTTTGTACTGAAAAAAAAAAGGGATGGCAAGTCTAGAGCTATTATAAACTATGAAGAAATACAGCTTTTACACAAAGACAGCTTCATATCTAATGTTGTCAAGAAAGAGAGGTTTGCTAGGAATGCTTCAGGTAACATTTGAATAGATATACAGGAAAGAAGGGCTGATTTCAATCCTTCTATTGCATTTAAGCAGGATTTCAGCATAAATCATGAAAGGTGATGGGCTAGTGAATATTTGAATTTCAGTTTCATTTTGCTGTAGCTTGAACTTGAAAATCAGAAGTGCATGACACTGTACTAAAACAACTGTTAATAATTAGGAAAATACTCTTGACTTTCTGAAATGTTTGAAGCTGTTACCTTTGCTGCTGCTGCATTATGGATAACCTGCTCTGTTCTCATTTTACTGATTTCTCTGTCTGGGGATCAAGGTTTGTCAAATTGCAGGTTGCTTTACTAGAACACGAGTTCCATCCATCACACATCTGCCCTGGTACCTTTTTGCTAAAGGATACCTGGATAGCTGCTTTTCCATGTAGTGCAGAGCACAGTGCTGAGCTAGAGACTGCAGCACAGAACATTATCTTCTTTCTTTAGCATCACCCAAGAAGGCTAAGTTGGGAAGTACTGTATGCACATCAACTTACTAAAATTCACAGAATTGCAGAAAATAGGATAAGAAAGGACTTCCAGAGATAGCAAGTTTGTAATTGTGCCCCTGGCAATATTTTTTATAACAAGATTTTTTTATAACTATATGTTTTCATATTGAAAGCTGCTTAAAGTCTAACCCGAATCTAGCTAACACCCTGCTAATGTAGAACAGACATGAAGAATCCTTTGCAGCATATTTTACATATTTGGAAACATTTATCACAGCTCCTCCATCTCCTCTCTTCTCTTCTCTTCTCTTCTCTTCTCTTCTCTTCTCTTCTCTTCTCTTCTCTTCTCTTCTCTTCTCTTCTCTTCTCTTCTCTTCTCTTCTCTTCTCTTCTCTTCTCTTTCCATCGCTGGTTAATTTTTCTATGGCATGGATTATTCTTTTTGCTTTTTCTGGCTTTTCAGCAGCAGATACAAATCTGTGCTGAAGTCAAATGCCCAGACTGAATTTACTATCAGTGCTGCTGAATAGAGTGAAAAGATAATTTCAAAACCCTTTATGTATGTCTCAGGATTATGTTTGCTTTTTTTAGTTGCTAAAATCTGTATTGATGATTTTGCTGCCACTGAGCACACATTTGTGACTTGTAGCTCTGGAGATGACTGCCATTGTCACTGAAGGCTGCCCCACTTTAGGAAGTTAAAGCATCAATTAAATTAGCTAAATGTTTCTATTGCTGACATCTGGCCAGCAGAACGGATGTATCTTTGTTGGAATAGAAATCCATAGAAATCAAAAGTTATGCTTAGAATAAGATTATAGCATCATAATCTCATTACTTGGGAGGGGGATGTTGAGATTAAAAAGAGAGAGAAGTGGAATGCAGTATACACCAAAACTGATATTTGTTACAGAGAAAATGCAAATGGAAGACATTAGAGGAGACATGCCTGATTTGAACTTCAAAACAGTGAAAATAGCATTTCATTTCTATTTTTATTTCAAACCACATCCAAGAAAAGGAATAATGTAGATGGGGACAAAAAGAGACTTCTAAGTGCTTTTCTTCTCAAAATTTTTCCTAGTGAGGGATGGATGGCAGGGGATTTTATGCCCCAAACAGCACTTAAAAGTGCTTTTGCTTTTTTAATACCGTCCTTCGACTGAGAAAGGGAGAGAAGGAAGCAGACAAGGTGCCCTGACACATCACTTCTAAGTGATTTCTCTCCCAAAAGTATTCAAAAGACTGATAGAAGATTTTTTTTTTTTTGTTGGATATTTATTTTGTTCTGTGACTTGGCAGAAATGAAGTGGGAAGATGAAGAGAGAGAGCTCTTGCTTGTGAAGCAGTATTAAATTCTTGACTGTAGCTTTAGTTGTGAGGGTGATTGGAAGGATAACCTTCTCTATTTGGCATGGCATGCCACAGAATTTTATTGCTATGTCGTATGTATTTCTCATTGTGGGTCTCTTGTTCCAAAGTATGTAGCTAAGCCTAGTCAGGGAACAAATCCCAAGTCAAATTGTCTCATGCATAAAGAAAGACAGTTTGGAAGGCAGGAGTCATTAGAGGGAAAGGATTTTTCATTTTAGTTATGAAACTTAATTTGTTTTCACTGTCTTCCCTCCTTTGCATCTCTAAAATACTGATAGAGGTTATAATTTCTGACAGTGGTGTTGATTGTGGCATGTAGGTAGGTTCCAACAGCTGAAACAGATAGTGTGATATCGTGATGGGGCCTATCACACAGAGACAAGATTGGAAGGTGCAGCTGAAAGAGTGTAATTGGTATAAACGAGAATCTTGAATCTGAACAGGCTTGAGATGAGAGAAAGTTCATATCTGCGTGCAAGTTTCACAGCTCTCATCCAAGTTCTGAATTTTAGCCGTGGTGTTTCAAGTGAGGGCTGAGCAGCACTGTGTGATCATAGGGATAAGGGTGAGAAGGAAACCCTTCCTCAGCAATATAGCAGAGTATCGAGCAAGCACATGGATTTTAATCCTGCCAGGAAATGATTCTGTCTCCTGTTGCTTCGTGGCAGATCCTGCCTTTCCTATTTTGGAGTGCTTTCCATCTCTGGCATTAGTGATGACTCCCATCAGACACCTGTGGTCTCTCTGCTGATGGCTGATTGATCATACATGCAAGGCAGGGAAACAGCCTTACAAACCTTTGATCAGTGTCCTTAAGTAGAGTATGTTTTATGCATTAAATTTGACTCAAGGATTTCAGAACCATGGACTGCTTTCTCTTTAACAAAAGTTTCTGAGTATTTGAAAACGGAGGAAATTTTTTTGTGCATGTCTGTACTTTGTCAGTTTGGGTTTTTTTTTTTTCATAAACCTTTTTTCAAAAACAGTTGTTCTCACTTTTTCTTGAAGTTTTTCCAGCTGCTGATAGTGTTCAAAATAGCTCTGTGCTATGTGGGATCAAAACAGTTTTGGCATTAAAATAAAGCACAGCATTAACTGTTTTATTTCAACAATAAAATGGGAAAAAAATGAATAATTTTGGAAAAATAATTATATTATTGGATAGGCAGTACTCCAGAATTTGTGAGGTATATTGGTTATCTCCACAATTAATTACATTTTGATTTGAAATGTGTGGATGTGGAAGTAAACAGCAATATGTTTAATAGTCACTGTACCTGAGTCACCCCAAATAGCATTTAATCCCCCCACATCAAATGGTTTGTGGGTAAAAGGGTGTCCTGGGAATATTGAAGCAAGATAACAGCCATGCTCTTCACATTTAACTTGTTAATCAACAGGTAAGAAGAGGAAATGTCTTGTGTCTGGTCAGGTATCCATGAGCAGCAGCCAGGTGCTTTGCCCTTTCCAAATGTGCTCTGAAGAAGAATGGAGTTGTGCTCCGTGTTTTGCCCATTAGATAGCATTATCTCTGTGGAATGCCAATTCATATCTCCTTGTGCCGTGTGTGGTTCTCACATATGGGATTTTAATAACCTTCGTGCTGTGCTATGAATTCATAAACAGGGCTTATAGAGGAAAAGCACCACAGGACTTTATTTTTTAATTATTGCTCTTTTGAAAAATGGGGTCTGCAGGATTTTTGTAAGGGTCTTGTGACAGTCAGCAATTGTTTGCTGCAGTGAGGTTATTCCAAGAGGAGGGGATAAATCCAGTATTTACCTATGATACACTTTTTCAGAATTGATTTTCAGTATCCTACATTTTGTAGCCACTATAATTCTGCTGTTTTATAGATGGAATTTTGAAGGTCTGATGGTATGGGAGTTTTCCCCATTTTTCTGGAACGTAGTGTGCATTTGATGTTTTAGAACATACCTCTCCTCCTCATCCCTCCCCCCTGTCTCAGCCTGTGAAGCCACAGGCTTACTGCTCAGTGGACACTAGCAAATGGCAGCAGTTTAGATGTCTGTTCTGAAAAAGACCTATTCATTCTGGATCAGTGGGGTTTTTTCTTTCTTTTTACCCCTCTTCTCCCTGGAGTCCAGTTGAGCCACCACTTCTGCGTCTCAGCCATGTCCCAGTACTGGGGCACCACTGTTAGTTAGTGGAGCTAAAAGGAGTAACAAAAACTCCCAGCACTGGTCTTCAGGTATGGCATGGTATATCACCTTCTATTCACTGCTAAGAGCCTTAGAAAGTAGACTTATGAGGAGGACTCAGTAAACTTTGCTTTCTCTACGAACACCTACAAAGTAATGGTCTGTTGGATACAGCCATTTTAGCAGTCCAGGCAGTGGTTCACACATGCCAGGAGGGAAATTGCACCATGTTCCCTGCCCATACCCTGTGCCACAACCAGCTGGAATGAACCTGTGGTGATTCTGGATTCCAGTCTTGTAACTGTGCCTAATAATATTTTATCTGGAGTAAGATTTATTAGGTGTAGGTTCTATGCGGGATTCTCATAGGACGTGCAGATCAAATCTTTAGCCCATTTTCATTTTAGGAATGTTTTTCTCTCCTGCTTTATTTTGTATGATTTTGTGTGAGACAGGCAGTAGAAAGAACCACGAACAGACAAGAAAAAAAGGGAATAATTTTTCACTAATTATTCAAGTTCCAATATTTTGTTGCCATTTTGAGTTCTTTTATTTCTAAAAAAGTTCCCCAGGACATTCAGGAGGCCTCATTATTAAAAATGTATGCTGTCTTTTACATTAAAATTCGTTGAGCTTCCCCTTAGTTCTTAATAGTGATAGAACTGTAGAATTACTGAAAAAAAGTATGTTGGAAATAACCTCTGGAGACCATATTGTCCAATATCAACTATAAAAAGGACTAACATCAAGGTTAGGTCAGGTCTCTGCCTCTTCAAGCTTTGAAAATCTCTAGGCACAAAGAATCCTTTGGGCACCTGTTTCAAAGCTTAATTGCCCTCTGTCATAAAAGTGCATTCCTTGAAAAAAGGATTCTTTTTTAATGGGATATATATAGAGAGTCCATCAGGTGTTTTTCCTCAGCTCATCTGCCTGGGTCTTTTGTAGCCGTGAGAACACTGTGAATGTCTGACACCACGTGTGATGGGGTAGCTGAACATAGACACACACAAACTTCTTCCTGCTGCATCTATAATTCTACAGTTGTATGACTCAGAGAGAGGAGATGCCAAAACTTGCACATTTGCTTTGTAAATATTTTCTTAGAGTTAAATTAATACGTAATCTAGACCCTCCATCTCTCTCGCTTGCTCCTTTTGATGTTGTTAATACATATGTACATGTATGTGCTTCTTTTAAAGTCACTAAGCAAACAAGAACATAGAGCTAACCTTGAGTATGGACAAGTTTTCCCTTGTATACTGTTCATAGAAATGAAGAAATGTTATTTCTATGCTTTTCCTCAGCGTAAGCTGTAACCTGGACACCTGTTCATTTCCTTTGGATGATTATTATATAATTATTTGACTTCAGCTGATCTTTTTTTCCTTACTCAGCTGCATCCCCGAGTCCCTCACGCCAGCTTTGTGGCAGTGAGGTGGAACTTCCCCTCTCAGTTCCTGCTGTGCATTGTGAGCTGTTGGTAGCTTGAGGTGCTTGAGCTGAGAGCCTGTAGCGTGGAGCAGCACTGCTCCAGAAGGAGGATGAAAGGAGAGGCACGACTTGTTTGCTTAGAAGGCAGTTCTCAGTATTCCATGATCTCTTCTCTTTCTAGGCCCTCAGCTGAGATGTTTTGCCATTGTGCTGTGCTAGCAAGCCACAGCAGGCAGGTGCTCTCAGAGGGCACTGATTTTCTTTCTCAAGTTGCTCTCCCCAAGAACCTGTTTTGTCAGAACCATGATAGTCACTGCTGTATCAGTGTGAGTTACAGAGCCACTGGTGAGCTTAGATGTTGACCTTTAAGATTGCTTTTCAAGTTTCAAAGATCCTGCTGTCATTACAGTTCTTGGAAACATTAGGAATCACAAGCTACATTAAAGCCAACAGTCTAAAAGAACAAAACAAAAAAACCTACACAAGCTCTGTGCACTCACAAGCGGAGTGGAAATGTAGAATCTGATGCCAGCATGGAAGCTAACATGGTCTCCAAGGCTTCCATCCCAGAGATAGACTTGGGGCAGGAAATTGTTTCAGTAGTGACCAGGGAAGTCCATCCAGCCCAGAACACCAGGATGTGTGCTCACACACAGAGAAGGAGCACTGGATTCTGGCTTTGTGAGTAGGTAACTTGCATCAAGAAAGTACTCTGCATCCTTTCCATGGGTTGAAGCTGAATCACAGCTGAAAGGCCTCTGCTGCTGCCCAGGTGAAGGAGTAGCACCATGATTTTGTAATCTTGTCCATCCAAGAGCTGCAAATCCAAATTTCTCTTCCCAAAATTCCTATGTTAGGTGAAGTCTCCATGAAGTCTTTGGTCATGTCAATGGGAGTTTTACTTTTAACTGTAATGGAGGCAATGAATGTGCCATAGATTTACCCAGAAAGTCAGTGTCTGGGTACGTTGCAGTGGTATTTTTCTTTTGAAGATACTGAATGAATATGTGGAAGCTCTCAGTTCAGTCAAAGAGGGAACAGAGAGTTCTCTCAGGCTTTGGCCTGGGAAAGTTAGGAGAAGAGAATCAAAACAATTATTATCTGTGCTCCTTGTTGTGCACATGTGCAATGTATTCTGGAGATTGTTTACCCAAGGTGATTGCTTGATTGGATTCTGGTGATGGTGTTTGGATTCACTGACCTATTGGATCCACAGCTGTGTCTGGTCTCTCAGGAGAGAGTCATGAGTTTTCTAGTTAGTTAGTTGTTAGTGAGAGCTCTTGCTACTGTAATATAGTGTAATATAGAAATATAATGTAATATACTATAAGATGATATAATAAAGCAATTGATCAGCCTTCTGAACCATGGAATCAATGCTAATTATTACCCAGCTGGGGGCCTGCAGCAACAGGAATAAAAATTAATTTCTCTCTTAAAAATTTAAATTATAGGTAGAAGAGCTATATGATTATAAATACCCATTTTGGAAGTAGTGTTGTTTATATCTTGCAACTGTGTCACTGTCAGGCCAGACTATGTAGTGGAGAAAAGATTGATAGCATTTATTATTTTCATCTTTTAATAAGATTTTGTTTTGCAATTGCTTCTAGCATGTTTCACCTGATAACTTATCAGCTCATTTCTGTTACTGAGCATCTCGGGCCTTGGTTTGGTTCTGAGCTCTGTGCTGAGGTTGCACAGACCTGCACGAGACCCTTGACTTCAGTAAGATTTGGCAGAGGCCACTGAGCTCAGGGGCTTTTCTTCAGTAAAGACTTGTACTTGAGGGGTAAATGGAGCTGTGTGGGATGTGGCAGGAGCAGAAGCTGTGCTGTCGAGCTCCATGAGTAAGGAGAACTGTTACAGAAGGATCTTTCCATTATTTACAAGTCACTTAGCCCCAGTGGTTTCCACTTGAGTTTCCGCTTACCGAGTTACTGCAGGTGTTGTTAGTCCATGACACAAGCTGTTGTCTGCATGAAATCTGCATTGATTAAAAGGTGCTTAGTGGACATATCGAGGCAATGATGCAAAAGCAATCAGAAGAGAGTACATGTACAATGATTTTTTTTCTTTTGAAACAGACCTTTAACTTCAAAGTTTTAAAATATGCAGCTGTGTTTCAATAGCTTTCATTAATGACTTAAAAAACGTAAAACACATCTGCCTAATAATTTAAGCAGAACTTTCTAATCCATTTTAAATTTTTGTCCTAGTGCCCATTGCCATAGTGTTTGAAATTTCAAGTGTCTGACAAAATGATGATTTAATCCTTTATCTTTCTGAAACTGAAATGATTTTATGATTTTAAAATAGAAGATATTTCAAACAATTAAATTTTTGGACTAAGACTTTCTAAGTGAAATTTTAACCTGAAATTACATTTTTAGAGAAAATTTTATACATTTTTACAGATGACAGTCATAGGGTGGTACTGAAAATATTGCCAATGTACCAGTGAAAGCAAATGAATGTGGCCAGAAGTAACTGTGTATTCTCTTTTAGATAAGGCATCCTGCAATTAAAAGCACTGGACTTAGAAAGCTTCTTAAAGCTTATTTTGTCAAATGAAAAATGCCACTGGTTTTAATGCTATTGTAATAAACCTTATTCTTATTCCTGGCATGGATATTATAATTCTTTTAATTTCAGAAAAAAAATGGATAATTAGCATTTTAGCTTATCACTTTCCTTCCATGCATACAAATAATTTGTCAGATAGACCACCAAGAGAGACAAAATTAAATAATAGGTCTAGACAGCATGGAACCAAAATAAATTAGAGGTTAGGGTTCCAGCCTGTTAGGTGGGTTTTCGTGGGAAAGAAGAGGGGAGGGTTAATACAAGGAAGTTTTTCTGACAATTTTTGCTGCCTACCTTGATATTGTTTCCCCATATCAAATCCCAAATAAATTGACCTGAAATAAGTTGTGAACTTCATGTTAGAAGTCCCCTAGTTTATTTGTGAGTCTAATTTTTTCAAATGTATTTAGATTAGAGGCCTTACAGGCATTACTGCATCTGTGATTCAGCCAACTAAGTTCCTAGATAATGGTCCATGATTAATGGTGAGTGCTGATAATGGGAGGTTATTAGAGAAAGCAAACTTGGAACAAATCTGCTGTATACATTATATACTTTACCGCCATCTGCGGGTATTTATAATAAATACAAATTAAAGTCAGCGGTTAGAGCAACTCATGTTTTCCGTATGTGACAGAGAATTCCTTAGACATAGTCTTCCAGTAGGCATCTTCACTGTAGGAATTCCCATTAATTTTTTTCAGCGATATTTACTATTACTTGCAAAGGAAAAACAGTTTTTGTGGATAGGGTTCTTTTGGCCTTGGTTACTGTCAAGGATGTCTTTCTAGAGTCTACTCTGTAAGGAAGGATTATGTGTTACATGTTACCTCTGCTCTGCTGCCACACGTTATTGGGTGTGAAAAATTGTTTTTGTCCTTTCGTACTGAGATTCATTTGCTATTCAGCCCATGTGATAACAGGACATTCCTCCCTTTTATGTCTCCTTGAGTTGTGACATTTTACCTCCTGGTGGTTTGTATTGTTTGCTGAGCAAATATGTCTGTATAGAGAAGGAACAGTTGTTATTTTCCTTATTACTAAATGTAAAAAGCAGAAAAGAAATGTGATATAGGCAGAGAATTGCAGAAGATAAATTAGAGCTAAATATTATGATACCAATAACCTGCTGAATCAAGTGACAAGTTTTGCTGGTAGCAAATGTACTGCATTGCAAATACAGTTCTGCAGCAGGGTGACAAAAGGGGTGCCATTGTTAGGATCAGCTTGTGTTGTGCTCTGAGTTGTTTATGCTGTTTGATGGACAGTGTCTGGTTTACATGGTGTTTTTCCGGTAACTTTTGTGCACAAAATTCAGGAGTCATCATGTAGTACTGAGGGCAGGTGAACAATGTGGTGGATGTTAAGATAAATGACTTACTGGATTCAGCATTCAACAAGCAGTATTTGGTTGGAAGAATTCCCGGCTTTTGAACTATTACAAAGTCATGATATTTTAAACCCTGTGTGTTTGTAACTGGGTGATAGATGAAGTGTCACAAACATTCTGGTTATTTATGGTCATCAGCTAAACCTCTGGGATGAAGTCAGGAATACTCTATAACTAATGTCATTTGTTTGGTTTTCCATTTTGTTCAGCTGTGAAGCTAATTTTTCCATAGGCTGTTTTTCAGAGTGAATGCTGTTTTAGTGCCTACTTCGTGAACCTGCCTGCATAGCGTGTGCATGATGGAGTTTGCCTCCCTTCCATAACAATTCAGTCCTCAACAGTGTTTGACAGGAGCATTTCCACACATGTTCTTGGGTGTATTTGTCTCTTTATGCTGATTTTATATATATATATGCCAGAGAGTATTCAGCTTTTCTTCCAGTTCAGAGGTGTTCATTATGTGGATCTGAAGGTGCAGACATCTGCGCCCCTAGGGATGTCAGGGTTTCTGGTTACCTGCAAACCCTAGTACTATATGCTGGACTGAACATACCCGTTTTCATCTGTTTTCTACCTGGGCAGTTGCAGAGTAAAGGACAAAAGCTTTTCTCTCTGCCTATTCATTCCTAAATTATTTGATTGACATGTCTGATTAAGTTTTCTTCACAACAGTTAGTTTATAACTTAACAAATATCTTTAGGAGTTTTGGTTCTTCTTTGCTGGATTGCATTCCCAAACATCATGGTTTATCTTCTCAGCTGTCTATCAGTATTTTGCTTTTTCTCAAATCCTTCTTCCCCTTACATGTTTCCCTTTTAAGCACTAAACTACATTCTACCCTTTCATAGGTGTCTGAATTTTTTTCTGTTCTCTCTTCTCTTCTGTGTGTTCATTCCATTTATTTCCTGACATGATCCATTCATGTAAATAAGAGCGCGTCCCTTCTGCCATCCTGCCTAGGGACAGGGCAGTTTGCCAGGCACCTGAGACACAAAGGAAAATGGGTCTTCTGCAGACTGGCTGAGAGTGCTTATGCAGGACAGGTCTTCATATCCTTCAGGAAATGCCTTAGGGCAAAACTTTCTTCACCTGCCACCCTCTCAGTGCCCTAAGTCCTTCAGAGCTGTTGACCATCAGTCCTCCAGAGCTCTGCCTTTCCCGGGTCTTTCTGTTGTACTTGAAGCCCTGAATCTGGCAGCTTCCTTCCTTCATTAACCCTCCATGCAGAGGCAGAACAGTTTCTCCTGTTCTTATTTACTCCCTGCCACCTTTGTGTTTTTAGCCTTTTTTTACCAATAGAGCTATCAAGAATGTTCCAATAGTTTATTATTCCAGAAGAAAATACTAGTGTAGGCTTATTTAAAAGGTGTCAGTTTCCATTAAGTTTCAGCTAGAAATCAGGAAAAATGAAAAAAATGAAAGGGACTGTTTTTTTAATGTGAACTCCCATTCTTTCACCTTTTCATAATAAAGCAGTGTTCAATTGGAGGAGCATTTTAACTCCATTTTAGAAAATTACTTAAATACAATTTTTGAAAAATAGAAAGTTAAGATATTTTGATCAAGCTGGACATGGCTTTTATTCAATTTTAGTAAATTTTGTTTTATGAGATTATCATGAGAGGAATGATCTTTGACTTATCAATTTTTGCCTTATAATAAAGTAGTGGAAAATGCCTAAAATACGCAACAAGACCTGGTTTTATTCTTTATAGATGATATACTTGATTCTTTCTACTCAGAGTTTTCTCACATGTGTTTGAGGCATTTGGTTTTCAGCTCTTGGTATTGTGAGATGTACTTAATTCCTGCTTTGTTTCAAAGCTGCCTATATTGTTCCCAATAGGAGCAGGAAAATCAACAACATTCTGGTGAGCATTTGCTCTGCTGTGTTTTGAAAGAGGTAGGAGCTGGCATGGAGTTGTCTGGAGCTGTCTCAAAAGTGAGAAAGATGACACTGCATCACTTTGCACTGTGATTCGTGTTTGGAAGGTTTGAGTTTCTGGTTTGGTTTTTTATCCTTTCCATGAGAAAGAAAACTAAAATATTTCAAAAATACACTCGCTGATTAAAAGTTTAGATGGGATGGGTGACTTTGGCCCACGAGTTTCAACCTCTGCCCAAAGTCCGAGCTTCCTTTGTTTTTCTGTCTCGTTACCACTGACATGAGGAATCCACAAGATACTTGTTCAAGCAAAGGGCTGGTACAGCCCCTTTAAGGAGCTGTAACAAGAGCTGCAAATCAAACAGTTCTGTAACAACTGGGTCAGTGTATATAGAAAGACTTTCAAATATGGTTATTTATTCAGTCTCCTGCTGTAAGATTAGTCCCATTATGTGCCTCCTATGCACTCCCTTCCAATTCATTCAATTTAAATAAAAACTTTCTGCTAGAACTCATGTACATATCAGTGACATTCATCTAAATAAAATATCCCAGGCACTTGAGTCTCAGGAATAGTCTTATGAAGAAGCAGATCATATTCTATTTATTTGGAAATGGGATGCATGTTGACGTTGGGCTTATTTCAAAATAATGTCAAAATGTTAAAATCTTTATGAAATCTTAACATTAAATTTTATGAAGACAGAGATGTTTGCTGGGATGTGATGCTGGGGGCTAGGACCAAAATCAACTGCTGAAGGTAAAAAAACAACAATACTGCCATAGAGGGGAATAGGGAACAAACACAAACTCAGAATAATCAGACCTGTCTTTTTATAATTTTTATCATTTTTTGCTTGATGTTAATAATATAATGTAAGTTATATACAGTGCTGTACTAATTTGGTAGTGCTTGCTGGGTGAACACAAAAATACTATCTTTCTTTTCTTTTAATGTCCTGAATTTTTTCCTAGAGAAGCTTGGCAAGTCTTTTCTCCCAGTCAGAGGTCTGAAGAAATTGAGTAAGTGTAGATAAAACCAGCTTGTTTAATCACTGAAACACAGGAAAAATTAAAATACATTTTTTGCATGTAAAGTAGAGGAAAGCAATAAAAACAATGCCAGACGGTTAATGCCTCTCTTGTACCTTTCATTTCAAAGACCTCAAAAGAACATGAAGAAGAATAAAGGCAAAATCTATTCCCTATTGGCATCATTATAAATGTTGTATCCTCTGAAACTCTAAAGACATCCAAGAAGAGTAGGAGAATAAATGGCATTGAAATAAAGAAAGGCTCTCTGGAGCTTTGTTCAATCGGCTTTGTTAGAATTCACTCAAATAGGATGATTATAAGAAAAGATCTCATTTGTTTCAACATTAAAGGAGCAAATTAATATGTGGCAAGCTGCTAATAATTGCCTCATTATGTAGTGAATGGGCATTGCGTCCAATTTACAAAATTACAATCATATTGTTAAAGTAACAATTGAGAAAGTTTAGTCTGAGTTTCCTAAATATCTGCGTGATTAGTTGTGGGATTCAGAGTGGAACAGAGTTGGTGGTTGGAGAGAGCGCACCACCGGTCTATAGTGCTAAGGAGCCACAAGAGAAATTCAGCTTTTCATCAGTGGAAATTCCATCTGCAGAGGTCCTGAGCTGGGTTTGGTCTGACTGAGGAGTGGATCTGGCAGTCTCTGCTGAGACCAGAGCTTGGCGTGTGTCTGGTCTGTCCAGATGTTATTCTGTGGTTCAGAGACCTGGCCTGAGATCGTCCCCTCAGGGACCTCAGCAGATGTACAGGGCTGTGGCTGGGAAACTTGGTGATCCAAGATCTGTGCCATTGGGAAACCCACCCATACAAATGGTTCTGTAGCTGGAAGTTCAGTCTCCTGATGGAGACACTGGAAATGGTGGGGGATTTGTCAAATTTGGAAAGTAAGCAATTTTCCAAATAATGAAATCCCGTGTGGAAGAGAATCATGTTTTGTGACCTACTTTAGTTGGATTTGCTTGTGACCTTTTCTAATTCTGGCTGATTTTGTTATTTAATGATTTGACCTTTGATTCTGTGAAGCCACTTCAGTGCTAAATGCAAAGATTTAATAACTAGAACTGTTTGATAAGTGACCTTTATTACACAGCTATTTCTCTTTGCTAGAGAAATGGCACTGTTTTCCGAGTTCTAATTCACATTTTTAATTATCTTTTCTATTGTCTGTAAGCTTGCACAGGAAATGGAAAGGTCAGACATTTCATTTTCTTTACTGATTGAAATATAAGTGTTCCTCAACAGTTACAATGTATCATTCAGGAAAAAGATGGGACTGTTTGTCAGAACCATACTCAGCTGCTCTGCTGAGGTCTTCTACATCCTTCTGGTCAGCAACAAAATGAGCAGTTTTCTAGCAGCAGTAATAGCTCAGCCCCCTTGCTGTTTAGAGGTGAGATAAATGTCTAAGTACATGAAAAGAGAAGAAAACCTGAATGGTTCTTAATGTTTTTGTCTTTAACTCGTGTATCTGTGATGCAAGTGAATGAAGATCTTGTGAGAGGTGAACCGTGGCCTGATTTTCTGGGTCCACAGAGGATAAGCAGTAGCAGCACAAGTTTCTGTGTGGTCCTACCAATCTGTTTCAATCCCGCTGCTGCTGGACCATCTCTGCAGATGAGAGGGCAGCCTGGACTGCCTGGCCAAAAAAAATGTATTGTATGTGGATTCATGTGTGTTACTGAAACCACCCTTCTCATCTGTGACACTTACAGACCAACACCACAAACTGGTGGCCTGTCTCCATGTGGGGTTCAGTGAGTGAATATTGATGTGTGTTTTCTCATATGTTGAGGGAGATATGATGCAAAAAGATGATGAAGACAGTGGATGATTCTGGAGTCAGTGGAATATCCATCATGGGTGTCAGTCTCCTGAGTCTATCTGGGATCTCTGTTGGGAAATGTGCATATTGGGACACGTAAAATCTCTACATTGTAAAAATATTTATTGTGAGATAGAGCTGGGAGGGGGGTTAGCCTCTGACTCTGTTCAAGAAGAGCAGATTATATGTTGACCTAGTGTAGGCATTCAGTATTATGAAAGCACTTTATAAATTGGAACAAGATAAATGAATCACAACAAAAGAGCTAGAAAACCAGGGGACACAGTTGCAGGAGTGAGTGTACTCAGCTTATTCAAGCAGAACAGTTGCACTCAGTGAATAGAAAATGTGCAATGCATTTCTAACTAAGGTGAGGAAATTCAAACAATTCCAAATTTAAGAGAGCAGCTCCATTTTAATGGAAAAGGAAGAATTTAGTGAAAAAGCAGCTCTGAGGATGAGACAAATTTAAATGGAACCAGATTCTTGACCAAATTGGCTTTTCCTATCTAGCAGTTTCATATTCAGCATTTGTTAGTTTGAAAGTTCAGCCTGAAAGCTATAAATTAATCTACTGGGTCTGTAACAATTCACTTTATGCTAGAATATGAGTTATGCTCGTCGATTTCTTTAGGTCACCCAGCCATGTCCTCATAATGTATCTTAGAGAGAATTTCTGTAAGTAAGCAGTAAACAGAAAGACTGCTCCGTTCAGCTGCATCTCCTGGGATTTCATCCCTGCTGTCAGAGAGCCGTGCAGGACAGCTCTCTAAAACTACACCAGCTATAAAAAATGCATGGTGTTCTGTAAAGGAAACATTGGCAATGCTTTTGCATTCAATCGGGGATCTTTAGCTACTGGTGAAATGAGGAAAGAATGTTTTCCTGAACCAGCCACATAACGAAATCAAATCAATCACAACAGAGAAATCAAAGCTTTGAAATGGTGAGGTTTACTGCACAAGTCATGCAGGATGCACCTTAATTCAGTACAATATTTGTCATCCAAAGATGGGATATTTTAGCTCTTACAGTTTGGCTTTCTTCAGATGTTTGTCTCTTGTCCTTGCATTATTCCCCCTTATCAAAGAATTCGGTTTTTTGTCAGCAATTGCATCCTAGGGTTATAGTGGTCAAATGTAGGCAGGCTATTCATCCACATCAGCTAAATGAAGTGTGATTTTGAAGAGAAATAACCACAAGTCTGATCAGAAAAGCACCCAGCATCCTGTCAGAATAAATGTCCAAAGAACGTGAAGTGAATTTTTCCTGAAAGATACTAAACTGAGGTCACTGGCTGCCAGTTGTGAGCATGACAGAGGATCAAGTCTGTGACCATACAAAAAATTGTAGGTTATCTCTGACCTGGATGATCTTCTGTAGGGTTTTTTTTTTGATGGATCTAGTTTTCATTTGATTTCAATTTCTAACTGAACTCTCTATCCAATCCAGTTTAAATAGAGGGCATTTCCTTTTAGTCTGTGAGTACAAAACAACGAAAAGACATTAACTCTTTATACTCTGACAAATGGAGCATCAGATAGGTCCTTATATCTCTGTTAGATTATTTTTTCTATTTTCAATTCACACTGGAGTAATAGCACCCTAGAACATGGTCACAAAATACTGTCTTTGACTATAGTTTTCTCAGGATTAAGTTCCTAGTTGAGATGTCACCAGTCCCTCTACCTCTCATTTTCCATAGATCATAACCGCTCTCCGGAGAGAGCAACATATTCCTCTGTCCACATCTCCTTTCCAACTGCAGGATTTTCATACTATTAGATTGTTTTTCAGAGATGCATTTCGCATTAGACTTCTGTCACAAATTTGGGAACTGGTCATTCAGACACAAACACAGTTAAGGTACACTTAAACTTCCAGTATTACTTTTTCAGTAAGTTTTTTCCTATTGCTGACAACACCTTGTTAAAAGAGATGCCATTGATCTAAATATTGCTTTCTACTGTTTCTTTATTTCCTTGTTTTTTAGTGAAAAGAGTAACATTTAGAGGGGAAAAAAAGAATTATTATTTGTATAGTTGACTTTGCAAGGTGGGAACAAAGGCAAAGATTGGAACTTTTCTATTTCATTGAAAAGGTTTGCATTTGTAGTGGTAGAGTTTTCGAGCAGCTCTGCCACGTGGGGATTGCAGTTATGTTTTTTTAAAGAGAAGCATTGCTATCAATTTGTTGTACTGTACCTGTTTTTCTTTTAACTGAATTTTCAGTCGTCATGTTTTACAGAGAAAAACTTGCAATATATGTTACTGTTTCCTGTCTTCCAGCCTCTACAACTTGGCTGTGACCTCTGTGCCGTTGTTTCAAACTCAGGACAGATGGCTGGCCAGAGGGTGGGCACTGAGATAGACAAGTCCTCCTGCATATGGAGGATGAACAATGCTCCCACAAAGGGCTATGAGGAAGATGTTGGGAAGAGGACAACCGTAAGAGTGGTCTCTCACACAAGTGTGCCTCTCCTGCTCAAGAATCCTGAGTACTTTTTCAAAGAAACCAACAACACCATTTACGTGATCTGGGGTCCTTTTCGAAACATGAGGAGGGATGGAAATGGCATTGTGTACAACATGCTGAAGAAAACTGTTGACAGCTACCCAACTGCCAAAATCTACGTGACAACGGAGAAGCGCATGGGTTACTGCGACGCGGTGTTTAAGGAGGAGACAGGGAAGGACCGGTGAGTCTTAACCATGAGGAACAATTATAATGTTTGACAAAAGATACGTGAGGAAAGTCCGTGTGGGATGTCAGCTACTAAATCAGTCCCCAGATATGTTTTTAATGGATTGTTATACGGGTTTGATTGTTATAAGCACTTGATGAGGCAGCAGCTAGGCCCCATTTACCCCACCTACACTACCTTCTGTTCATTCCATTTCTGTTGGCTTGAATCCCAAAAAATATTGGATGTCTTCCTGAAATGTTTTCAAAGCTGTGTGTTGTTTTCAGCTCAATTTACTATTGATTAAATTGACATTTTATTTGAAGAGGATAATCCTACACAAACAACATTTCCAAATGCACAACCTCAGGATAATTCTGGATATTGCATTTTCTTCTCTGTTGAGATTCACTGTAGCTTTTCTTCAAACACAGACCTCAGGGTTATGCATTATTTCTGTTTCTTGGTGAAAACAGGTTATCAGACATACTGGAATAGATTTAGGTTTTTACCAGTATTATGCTGAAATTCTATTTTCTATGCTTGATAATGTGTATTTATGCTACTCAAGTGAGGCTGTAAGAGGTGAAGTTGTGAGGACTGTTTGGGCTAGCATGTTCAAAGCAGAAACTGGATTTGTGGAATTAAGACCACAAATTTCAAGAATTTGTAACCAAGCTGCAAAAATTCAGGTTATCTGTGTTTTGGCATGGAAGAGCACCTGTCACACATACTCACTTGAGCTAACTAAGAAGGAGTTTCCAGATCACTGCTATGCCTTAATAGTAATTTTTAAATTTGTGCATCATGAATTTGAGGTTGGAAAGGACTGTTGCTATTCTGACCAAATCAAAGATACAGGTTTTCACAAACAGCTTAACATAGTCTGAAATTTTGACTTAGCTTTTGAAGTAGAAAAGCTTGTTATCTCAAATGTACTTGTTTCACTATATTATTAAACTGTCAGAACTTGGTGACAGTTGATTTTTCCTATTTTTCAAACTATTGGAGCATAAGGAGGAGCCTGCCCCTGTTCACCAAGTGCACATGTTGCTGCTGTGGTTCTGGAGTTGGAGGGAGCTCATATATCTCATAAAGGTGTCAAGATTATCATGGCTTCTTTAGTTTAACTGAAAAAACTGATAACCAGAGGCTAATATATACACAAGATCCATTCTTGAAAAATGACCTTTAATAATCCAAGTCATCCTGTTTACATATTAATCAAGCTAAATATGATCACGGGTAAGTTATTGTATTGCTGTACATAAATTTGTTTAAATTTATGAGTCAGTCAGGTCACAGCAACTTTACATTACTTCATCAAAATCCTTATTGTGAGATTAGACCTTGAAAAAATCTCCTCTTTTTCCTATGAAAGAAAACATCTCATCATTCAATGTCAAAGTATCCTTCTCTCCCGCCGAATCCATTCCTCTTCAACAAATTAACACATCTCAAGTTTTTATAGTAACGCAATTAACACAATACAAATGCTTCTTTTCATGTCAAAAGCAGATTGAATTTCTCTCAGTGCTTATAACAAAGTTCTTAAGCCGCCTAATGTCAAAGTGGCCCATGTTCTTTTCCCTTAAGTTTCACATTGCAACAGCAATAAATCTTTATGAGCCTGTCTCACGACCCTTCACGTTGTTGGTGCACGTGCGTCCCTTCGACACCAAGGGAAAAACCCACCAGTTCTCACAGTGGCAACCAGGTGACATCCTTGTATCTACTGCAACTTTCATTTTTAGTCCTGCTTTTCCACATCAAATACTTAGTGATTTTTTAACATCATCTAGTGATTTTGTCATGCAGAAACAAGGGAAATGATTGATGCATCACCAGCCAACGCCTTCTGTATCTTAAGAAAACATCTTGCAGTTCCCTGGTAATCGGGGACTTCAGTTTGGGAACTGTTTCATTTTCTGTAACATCTTCAATTTGCAGGACCTGTCTTCTGTTTCTAAGGAGGGTCATGAGACTGCTGGAGGTATGTGGCATTTGTGGAAGCAGTAAATGAAGAGCACAGGAGATTTGTGGGTGATGAAAATACTTTCACACATTGTGCCAGGCTATTACGATGCTGAGACAGACTCAGGTTCCTCAGCCAAATATTCCTTCAGTTCCTCAGAGAAACATCAACCCTTGCTTGGAATATTAGATTGAACAGAGGTCTGGTTCGACATGTTTCCAGCAAAAATTCTGGAAGGAAACCAATTTCAACTCATATTTTAAAATGTACCGAGTGGATTGCAACTACATCTATTTTAGTTTAATCCTAAAATACTGTCTTTCTATACAGTGTATGCTATAATGCATAGTAAGATTGCAACAGATTTCTAGTCTGTCGAGCCTTTAATGAGTTTTCTGTTTCTACTCTTTGATGTACAATCTTTTTAGGTAATTAGTGGGACTTTTCAGCAGTTTCATCCTTGTGGTGCTCAAGTTTTTAAAGGATTCTGTGAGAAGCAGCTAACAGGTAGGTGCTGCAGTTGCTTCTCTACTGCAGAAAAGCTCTGGTCAGGCAGTGCTAACGTGGGAGCTTTATTCCTGACTTCACTGGGTGCAGGTCCAAAATCACAACTTTGGTATTGATGAATGATTTATTACTGACGCGTGGGAGAAATAAGAACTACCTCTGAGTAACTTCGAACAAACAGGGTTTTTTTTATTTTGTAATGCATTTTTTAATTCTACAGTAGTACAAAATACCCTCTGATATGGGCTGTCCACACTGGGTAATTAACCTTGCATGAGTGTTATGAATCTGGGGAACATATGTTCTTTCTGAGAGTATTTGTTAGTGAAGCAGTCGAGTTCAAGGTGGTGAATGCTCATCCACTTTGAATAATTGTTGTATATAAATAATATTCATTACCAGGCATTCACAATTTTTCATTAATGCATTTTACTTGGTACTTCCCTAGAGGGAGCATAAAGCTGGCAGCTTCTTCCAGTACTTCACTAATGTGCTGGTGTATTATATATATATTTACTCAAGTGAAAGGATTTAAAGAGATATTAGATAATTACTAAATGTGGCATCTTTGTATGTACCTCAATCCAGATAAGTGGTTCTAAAGCCATCTATATCTCTGCCATGCAATACAAATACAATGCAATATGATATAATAACATTTAATTGGTAGTAACAGAGAAAACTGTAGTCTTCATTAAAGCAGCAAAGCTAATTCTGGTCTGATAAAGTGTACTGAGCATCCCTAAATAGGTTTTAATTAGCTGGCACCAAAACTTCACCACCCTTAGGGAGGGTAAAATTAATGAAAACTAGCAGCAAATAGATCAGTGCTACTGGATGTTCTTGCCTTAGGTGAAGGTGATGAGAAGGAGAGGAGTGTCTTTTAAGGATCATTTAGAAAACAGTCTGCGTTAAAAGTCACTTTCAACAAGCAATGCTAAAATAAATCTGTGCTGATATCAGCAGAGCAGTCTGATGTTTCCTGGACTGCAGGAAACTCCATTTGTGTTTATACTGCAAGCATCTCAGGCCAGCCCCTGAGGACTGCAGCTCCCTGCAGTGCCTGGGAGGGCCCAGCTCCACATCCCCCTTGGGGCTGGCAGTGGGCTCAGGGCACTCTGTCCCACTGCACAGGGGAGGTGTTCAGCCCCAGCAAACAGCCAGTGCTGATGTGCTGGTACTGCTCAAAGAGCAGCTTAACTGGTGTTTGTAGTCACTCTTCTTGTGAGTAACTACTGAAAAGAGCCTGCTGAGCTCTGCTGAAGAAATGTATCCTGGGCTCCTAAAATTCCCGGTAAGAGATGTGAGATGATGTTTGGAAATCCAGCCAGTTTGGTAGACAGAGGACTTTCCATGTGCACTGTCTTAACTCTGACAGTGCCCATCCCATGCCCAATCAGTTCAATTCAACAACATATTGTAAAGATCATTAGCTACACACACATGTCTTCAGGAGACAGGTTCACTGAGCCACATTTGTAGTCAAATGACTATTTCTGAAAGACTTCTGTCAATATCTTGGAGAATTCTGAAGAAACAAAACTGCTTTTGTGTTTCTCTCCCAGAAGTTCTTAGTTTCCTCAGTTCGTGCCAGATGGTGCTATGTGTTAGGTTGTGAGAAAGCTGTTTTATCATTCAAGGCAGAAAGATGTATCATTCTGATCGCTGACTTCTGCTCAAGATTCAAAATTTGGGGTTGTGTTCAAGCTGCCATTTTACTCAGTTCTGCTCACTAATTATTTATTACGTTGGTGATATACGAGGTCTATATTATATCTCTGTCATTTCGAGCTAGCAAATTACATTCATCTAAAGTTTGGATTGACACTGTTAAGACAACTGCAGTCATCACAGCTTCACCTCAGCTAATATGTGGTTTTTCATGTGTCTGACTAATCTACATGAAGCTATAGTCTAGTAAAAATGTCATTGAAATGAATAAATGAAATTACATTCTCTGAGGTACAAGTAGCTGCAAGTTCTATTGTTTGGTGATATTCTCTGTGAATTGAGGCAGTAAAGCTGTCAGTGTCCAGAATATTAGAGTTTTATGCTGTGTTTCTGGTTGTTGGCTTGAATGAAATACTATAGTAATGATATTTTCCTTTTTGGACTTGCTTTCATGTATGTATTGGTTTCTCTATCAAAGTTATTCAGAGGAAATATAAAAGATTAGCTAGTGTTGCTTAGAATTTGCAGAAAGCAGTTTTTCCATGGGAAGCTGTGAACATTGACACTGAGTCTGGCTCAGAGAGTTGAATTTTGGCACTTGGGAAGTACGTCCCATCAGTACTTTGTATTAATGTGATTTAAAAAAAAATTCTGGAAGATGAGTAAAAGTTCATTTCATTTTGAATAGAAAATGAGCAGAGTTAGGGAATATCAGTGTCTTTAAATTACAGAACTTTAGGAAGAAAAGGATGAAAAAAGTGATTCTGACTGACAGAGGAAATGAATAATGCCTGTTGGAACATTTTTAAGGGCAAAGATTAATTGTAGTTTACAATTTTCTGTAGTCTTTATCATGATGATGTAATATCTGCTGCTGCACCAATAAAGTCAGCAAAAGGTTCTCAACTGCCCGTGAGCATCTCAGCAACCCCAAAAATACCTGTTTGATATAGTGACCATTTTTCAAGTACTTGACCGTGGATCTTTCTTGAACTATTGCTTGGCGCTTCCATTCTTTCTTTTTATAAAGTAATTCCTTCAAAAAATGCTAATGGATTTGTCCATCTTAATTCATAAAGGGTTTAAATAGTTTCATTGCCAGTCAAGGCTGCTTTATTACCTGAAAAAACAAGGGTCTAAAGCATGAAACCTTAATGAAAGAAATAGATTTTTCATTATAAAACACTTAAAACCTCAGCATCTATTGCTATTTGTGGTCAATCACCAGATGGTTAACAACTGGTTGGGGGTTTATATCCACTCTTCCATTTCCTGGTAAAACACCAGTTGTTCCTGAGTGTTCTGCATTTATTCCCTGCAGCCCATTAGTAACTGCATTTATATTCTTTATGAAGATTTTCCTAATTAAGATGAACACTTTTCTCTATTAGGCAGATGGAACTCAATAGAAGAAGTCCTTTCTTTATTAACATGCCAGTAAATGCTGCTCAAAGCACCAGCACTTCTGTTAAGAAACACAGCTCCTACTACATTACACTAATTACACAGTAAAGTGAAACTTTATTAAAAAATATCAATATTAGCTATTATTTTGTGATAAAGCTGTGGCTCCTTATAGATTGGTGTGAGCTTAGAGACCTATTGATTCTGCAGTGGTTGCTGACTATAGCCATGGAGTTGTTTCTTTTTAATTAATGATTAAAGACAAGGAATATGTAATCAGGATCTACCCTAAATGCACTATCATTGTGCATTTTCACATGTTCTTTGAATTTATCCATCTATGTCTTCTAATTTATCACATCTTCTTTAAGTGCCGCTGGATCTGTTTTCTGCTTCTGGTGAACTGTGTGTTAAATCTTTATACAGTGTTTGGTATAGCCCTTTGCACACCTTTTTCATCCTGTGCTTTAAATACTCTGCAGCTTTTATTGTTATGAGAGAATTGCTGATACCTCTCAGAAGGAACTGTGCATATGGATGGGATTCTGGATTCAATCCTTGGGGGTCCCTTCCAACTCAGCATATCCTGTGATTCTGTGATTCTCACATCCCATGAACATCCACCTTTGGAAAGGATGATGTAAGTCAGTGACTCATGCTGGCAATCCTGGTAGCATCCTGGATTGCAGGGCTTCCAGTTTTGTTGCTGGTGCTGAGGATATTTTATAGTTGCAAAGGAAAAAAAAGTATTGGAGAGAAAAATTAGCAGAAGCATAGATTTTGAATGAAGCCTTTGGTGTTCATCTTCCATAGTTCAATGTTTTTCACTTTTCAGATCACAGTGTGTAAAATAGATCTTGATGTTCCTAAAGGAGCTTAAAATTTTGAAGGAATAGAAATAATTTATTAAAAGTCTAAAATTCTTTTTAAAACAAGATAAATCAATTTATTTTTTAAAATTTAGCCTTGCTGCCAGGTGAAGTAATTGTCTTGAAAAACACGGAGTGATTACCATTGAAGTCTATACTTATTACCTGTTGTCACACAGCAATTCTTTTCTAAGAGATATTAAACAGATTAGAAGATAAATGTAATGTTGCTACTGCTTAAATGTGATACCTGTTGCTTACTGGTAACTGTGGGATTTCTAATGGAAGCTCCCTAAAGAGCTCTGAGCTGAATTTATAGTGCTAAGTGAAATAAAATACTGGAATCAAACTGCATGAGATGCACTGGGAGGTTTGTGCCACAGAGCTGCTGCTCAATTGAGGATAGCAACTTTAGGAGACAAGGAATAAGACTCTACAATAATATCTTGCTTTGGATAGAGAAGTTTCTGTACATCTGTCCAACCACTAGCTAGTCAAATTTATGTAGAAACTACTTTTATAAGAAAAGGTGTCTGAGCACTCTGATACGTATCTCACAGAATGATATTTAGCAAAGATTGTCATCTCAAAGCTTTGCACAAGTAAACTACACAGCAAAAGAAAATCTGTTGGAAAGTAGAAAAAGCTTAGCCTGAACTTATGCTTGAGTATTTTATCTTAAAATGTAGAAAGATTAGTGAACAAATTCTGCATGGAAAATTTAATTAGTAAGAAGTCAAGCCTGTGTGAGACCTCACAGACATAGGTAGGAGGAAAACCAAGGGGAAATTGGAATTTTTGTGACTCATTATGTTAATTTAGAACTCATTGTTTACTAGGTGCTTGCTTGTGCACATCTTCAATATGTGTTTTTACCCAGATGAAAACAAAGCAGATATTCTGTGGTTTTTTATTTCTGTGTTTGTTATCCCACATAAAGAATTTAGGCTGCAATTTCAGAACAGTCAAACTGTTCAAATACGTGGACCTATAGCACATGCCTTTGAAGGTGACTCAGGATTCATAGCAATGCTTCTCAGGGAGCCTGGTGTGCTATTGGGATATGCTACAACCTGTGTTTAGAAAACAATCACTTCTACACAGTTCCTGTGATACTCATCTTCTCTGAGCTTTTAACCATGAGGCAACTCTGCATTTGAAGAGTAACATGCACAAGAGCAGCATGTACAATTTTTCTCAGAGATTCACATCTTCAGCAGGTTTTGGAACTCTCAACAGTCTGGAAAAACATAACTGTAACAGTGGGGATTTATTATGAATCTTCAATCTTACGTCTTCAAACAGTTTGTGTGAAGTCTCAGATATTGACCAACACAGGGCTTAGCTTGTGTTTGAAGGGAAATAATTTTTTATACAGATGTTCAAAGATTCAGCTGTTCTATTTTCAGGCTTTTATAAGCAGTTCCTGATTGTGGAAGCATTCAGTACAGCTGGGACACTTACCAGAGACACCACTCAGAACCTGAGCAGCCCTGTCTGATGCATTAGAATTCAGTAAACATGCAATTGCAGTAGAAGAAAAGGTTTTTAACTGCTCATATTTGTTCTTTACAAGTTTCTTGTTGGTATCCCATCTTTAAATTTAGGGAGTTCTTTTTCTTTGGTTTTTTTATTTAAATCAAGTCGTCCCAGCACACATATCCTCTCTGCTCTAGTCCTACAGGTTACAGAAAGGAGGCATAAACTCCCTGTCTAATAACATTCTCTACATGATTCATTAAAACTTTCAGAGCAAAGGATTTTCTGCAAAGCTTTAAAAATTGCTGCAGATGATGTCACTAGTGTAGAAAAAGTTAGAGAGAGGAAAGAGTTAGCAGATGAAATTCTAAAAAACAAACAGCATGCTTTTATCTTAACAATTAAAACAAAGATAAATGTCAGAAATATGTGCTCTGTGTTCAGTTTGCTCTCCATATGTTTCAGAATTTTTCTTGAATAAATTCATTAGATTTTCTAGTACTGCTGTCTCCAAAAAGTGTCCTAAATATTTTCCATGAGACCATTTCTGAAAAATGTTGGAGGTATCACTTAAGTCTCAAAATGCCTTTGTGAGGCAAAGGATATTTGTCCCCTTTTTACAACCTGACTGCTCTGAGAGAAAAGGACACTAGGGGAAAGCAGAAGCTATTGTTGTGCAGAAATTCGTGCCCATAGGGCTTTTTGAATATAGTATGCTTACCATGAAGCCATTTCAATCTCATACAGTCCTAATTTGGGGTTGGAATGGTCTGGAAGTGCACTATGGAACAAATTTCTGCTGCTCTATAACTTGTTTTCAGCCAAACATGGTAATGTTACTGCATTTCCTTCTATATGAAATCAGCAGTAGTCTCTTGACATTTTAAAATCAATCAAAATATCAGGAAAAGAAAATAATCTAAAGAGTATATGCAAAGCAGTATTCCTCTAAAAGAAGATTTTTAATTTCATTTTTTTCAAGTATTGTTTCATATATTATCAATGGTCTCTGTCCACGCATTTCAGCATTCTTTACACACCTTTCTAGCCCTTTAGGAAATGTAACTGGTCATGTGTTGCATTTTCTTTTATCAAGGGAGAATTGTGTCTTTGCCAGAGCTCAGTGGTTGTGGATTTTCGCCCCCTCTGTTTGTGCTGCTCTAATTTTATATAAGTGATGACACTGCTGAAATGTTTGGAGTAGAAGCAAGCAGTGGTCCTTAACTCCTTGGGGCTAATTTCATGGTCTGAAATTGCCTTTACCTCCCCTTCCAAGAATGCAGCATTCGGGAGAGTTGGATTTCAGCTTCACTGTACAGAATGTGCCAGGGGCTCTCAGCTGCAGTGACATCCCAGAACCTTCACACTCCTAGAGGTATTTTGAGTCTTGCTCATGGAGTGCCTTTTGGATATGAAACTTTGGGTATTTAACTTTACGGAGGACATCCTCAGGGTATCCTCAAGCTTTATGTACTGCTTAGATCTGTCCAATCACTTCCTGCCAAGCTGCACTGTTTTGCTTGGTTAGAAGGAAGGCAATGAGTGGAGGAGTAGCTAAAGCCAGTTCAGTGTTTATCAGGGGGAAATGTAGGATTTCAGGCACTACTTCCAGATATGGTTTAGGATGGTACTTGGAAATGATACATTGAGGGAAGACTTATTCCAGTTTTCCTTCCAAGTTCCTAATTTTGGATCACTTGGTAGTTTTCCTTTGTTTTTGAAGTAATAACCACTGGTGTCATATAAATTTGACCAATTTCAGGGTAGAACAAGCAAGAGAACTCCACATGTTTTCCTTAAACTTCTTTGGTCTGCATTCCAGGCCTGAGATTGGCATGTAATATAAACATTTTCTTCATTATTACTTTACATTTTTCCTTGAGGCTGTCATACTGATTGCAAATCCATGGTCCTCATTACGCTGAAGCGGTGGCATTAATACATTGGTCTTTGTGGGTAGATTATAATATGAAGTTTCAAAATAATTGCCCACTAATATGAGAGGTGGATGTATAGTATTCTATTGCTCGTAATGCAACCATTAAAATAACAATTATGTGATCATGAAAGGACTCATTATGCTTTAGTTTATCTTTGCATAAAGTTAATAGCTAATGAAAACAGGAAAGATTATGTCTAATTACATTTTACATTACTTTTTCTCTTCCCATAAAGAGAACATTTTGCACAGAATTGTAGATTGGCATGCCTCAGTACTGTGTCCACTCTCCATGTGCTTCAAATTACTGTTTTAAGACCAATGGTTGCATGTTCTTTTTTATCAAATGGTACACATAGTCTTCACAAAGAACATTTTTGAAACTGAGTTATCAGAGGGAGTCAAATTTGCAACATGACTATGCAGAACGTAAATTTTAAAATAAATTTAGTTTCTTCAGGTTTGAAGTGTTAGAAAAATGAAGGCAGCTTGATACCGAGTCAGTTAGTAGAATACTGTCTCTCTTTGGGTGAATGAGAAATGTCAAACAGGTACATTACCTGCCATCTGTGGCAGTTTTGATTCAGTATTGTCTACAATACTTAATCAAAGTATTGTCAGGCAGGTGAGCAAGTTACTTTTCTATTGTATCCAGGTGTGGAACATGCAAGAACAAATAGCAAAACAGGGCTTTGGCACGGATAGAGAAATCTCTCATTTTGTATGTTAGGATACTAAGTTCTGAGTGAAGAAGTTTAGTTCAGGAATGCATAGATAGAGCTCCTAAATTATCTTAATGGCAAGAAGACTAATTTGAATTAAGACATTTTGGTGTTTTTATATACAGATCATACTACACTGATTTTTAAAGATGCAGCAAGATTGTCCTCCACTTTTCAGTATTTTGCATATTTTTTAAACATAATTATTTTTTTGAATGTTATCTTTAAATGCCAAAGTCATGGAGGTGGGAGTTATATAATCTAATCCATTTCACTCCAGAACAGAATTAAGAGATATTAATTAAGCAGTTACAAAGTATAATTGTATTGCTTTTACTAGGTATTATATGAAATTGCATCAATAGAAAATCTCTTAGGTATAATTGCATGATATTTAATTAATTTATGTTCCAGTGAGCTAAAGGGTGGGTTGAGTTTGTGAGCCACAGTGTGCATGGTTTTAGGGTGTTCAGAGTGTTTTAGGGTTACTGTCTGAGGCTCTGTTTGAATGCCAGGACAGCTCAGTACATACTAAGGCACACCTTGTCTGTGAGTCTTGAGGCCTGGTCCCAAATAATTCCTGAAGTATTTCAACTTTCAAGCCTTCTCTTACCCCTGTCTCAGCCTCTTCCATTTGGATTAGCTAACTCAAATCACAAGCTGTAATGTTGTCACTGTGTTTTGGTCACAAACTCTTTCTTCTCCATGCTTCTCTTACACCTTCTGATGACATAATCACAGGATTGTTGGCGATGGGAGGCTGATCTGGAGATGAGCCTGTCCAGCCCCCTTGCCAAGGCAGGGTCACCAGAGCAGGCTACACAGCAACGCGCCCAGATGCGTTTGCAAGGTCTCCAGTGATGGAGACTCCATGACCTCCCTCGGCAGCTGTTCCAGTGCTCTGCCACCCACAGTGTAAAGAACTCATTCCTCCTGTTAACATGAAACTTATTTTGTCTTACTTTATGGCCATTGCTCCTTCCTTTGTCCTGTTGCCGGGCTCCACTGAAAAGAATCCAGCACCTTCCTCTTGGCACCCACCTTTGAGATACTTATGTTATTAATGAGATCCCCTCTCAGTGTGCTCTTGTCCAGACTAAACGGGCCCAGCTCCCACAGTCTCTCCTCACAAGAGAGATGCTCCAGACCTCTCATCATCTTTGTGACCTCTGCTGGACCTTCTCCAGTAGCTCCTTGTCTTTCTTGTCCTGAGGAGCCCAGAAATGGAGACAGTACTCCTGATGTACCTCACCAGGGCTAAGAAGAGGGGGAGGATCATCACTCTCAACCTGCTGGCCACACTCTTCCCAATGGGATACTTGTTTCTCTATTACATGTTCCTTTCTTTTCTTGAAATATTTTTCCTTTTCTGAAATTTTTATGGATATTTTGGCCATTTTTTCCTCTTTTATTTCTGCCTCATTATTTGTAACTATGTCATCCATATAGCTTTCTTCTTTCAGCCTTTTGTCCTTTTATTGTAAAACATACTGCCTCGAACACACCTCCCGTTTTCAACACAATCTCTTTTAAAACAGCTCACAGACTGCAAGGTATGTGATGACAACCAGCTTTTCCCTCTGTGCCCTTGCCCTTGCCCGTGCCCTTGTGCTTCCTCATTCACTTGAATCCTGCTGCAGAGCACCTGAAAATCTGCAGGTCCGGAACTGCAGATCTCAACTCAGTACATCCAGTTCTTAAAACAAACCCAAAATATCACAGTGGGGCGTAGAAGCTGTGCGTGATTATTTATTGATGATTGTTGGTTACAGGAATTAAAACAGCAGGGAGCTCAGATTTTGATCAGAAACAAGTGATTTTTCTGTACACTTTTTATTGTAAAATGTGAACATAATATAAACCCATTGTGCTCCTGCTGTTAAATGCTAAGCCCTGGCCTGACCTGCTGTATGAACAGCGCATGTTCCCTGTCACACAGGTACGTAGCTCTGTATATGTGAGCATTGATTAAGGCTTGAAGCTGTTATAAGGCAATTTTTATATATGTGAATATAGGAGCTTTCACAGCTGCTCTCAGGTGTGCCAACCACCCCGCACAGTGTGATCTCCAAGTGAAAAGCAAAGGGATCTGGGGCTGGGCAGCCTTCCTTGCCCGTCCCAGCACAGGAGTGTTCACACAGAGACTCTATTCATGTGCTGGCAATGAGCAGAGTGCATGTGCTTTGCTTTTTGTAAGCACTTTTCTATTATAAATGTACAAGATAGCCAGCCTGGCAGTGACTTTTAGGTCGATAGTTATAATTTATTTGCTTTTAGTTTTTGTAACATCACCAACTGCTAAGGGAATTGATGCTTAATACATTTCTAAATAAGTAAAACTAAAGTATAAATAAATTATGCCTTGTTTATTAGTCCAGGTGTTTTCAGCATTGCTGAAAGTGGTTTGATGACAGCCACCAGCACTAGCAGTGGAAAAAAAACTTGATTTCACAGTGATTATTATCATTATAATAAAACATAATTGAAAGATTACAAAATTGATTCTTTTAAAAATTAATGTTGCATGAGTGAGCAGCCTCTGTGACATTCAGATTTTTTTCAGTGTTACTTGGAAGGAAAGTGGTTTATTTTATTTCCTGGCAGAAAACTGCTGATTTTCAAACAATCACATTAGAGAAAACAGTCCCAGAGGGTTACAGGAGGCAACAGACCTGTGTCATTAGGCTTTACCCTTTCCTGATGGGTTCGGAGAAGAGCCAGAAACAAAAGAAAGTTACATTCATTATTGAGAGAGCCTTGGGAAAATCTGTTTGGCCAAGCAATTTTGCATGAAACGAGTGAGGAAATATTTGACTGCAAAGAACATAAACTCCTTCCATCAATATGCAATTTTCTGCATCCATTTGTCCAAGTGATTATTAAGAACAGTTTCTAAATTTGCAGTGCTTTACAACTTCAAAGGGCTGTGAAAGCATCACCTAGTTAAATGGATGGAAGTGTTTTTTAATAAATAAAAAAAAAAAAAAGACCAAAGTCAGTTGTAAGACAGTTTAAAGTGCAAAGTATTGAAAACAGCAGGAAACCTGAGGACCTGCAATAGCAATCATCTGCTCCAATCAGGAACATGGAAACCACAAATTTATCTTTGATGATTTCCTGTAAATATGCCCTTTGAGGACAGATTGCCCTGCCCAGTCTTGTGGAAAATGCTCAGAGTTACAGCTCTTCTCACTGCAACATATGGATCTCAGCAAGCTCTGCTTCTCCATTTCCGAAGTCATTCTTCAGAGGGAAAAGTCTGAGCAAAAATGTAGTGCTGCAAAAATGCTGGTTAGCATCCTTCAAGCCTGGTCAGCCTGACTGGAAAGCATCTTTCTGAGTTGTTTTTTTTCTTGGCCATTTTCTTCAGCAAGGTCTGTCCAGTTTTCCAGACCTGTTATCCTAGTGGAAATGGTTTTATTGATGTTTTCATTCACTTCAGGATGTCTCATATTTCCTGAGGACACTGCAGTATGAGTCCTTTCCCCCCACATATGTAGCAGTGTGTGCTGAGGGCTGGGGAAGGTACATTTGGGTGTCTCTGAGTGCCCCCAGGGACACTCTCTTCCAAAGGACCACACCTGCAGTGTGACAGCACAGTCAGGGTGGCTGTTCAGCATGCTGGGGTGACTGTGCAGATGGGGGTCTGGTCTTTCTTTCTTGCCACCTCTCTGTGGCACTTCACTCCTGATGTTGTGTTTCTGGGTCTGAACACCTGGAATCTGGGCTGCAGCCAGCAATGTTGCATCCCACTAGCTTGGGATTTCCAGTCAGTGCCACATCTCATATTTATGACACAGACATCGAAGAAGCCCAAGAAATTGAGGTTAGATGTGGCTTATTGTTTCCCCATATATATCCTGAAGAGTGAACATGCTATTCCATTTTAAAGCTGATGTTTATGCACCATTTCACGTGGTCCAGATAGTTTGCAGTCTCTGAAGAAGTTTTCTGTGCTTGAATTTACAGTAGCAATATAATCTACCACATTTGGTATGTATGCTCTTACTTGATGACAGCCTCCTACTGGCCCCATGTAATGTTTTATTAAATATAGGGACAGTTCCCAAGCCCATCTTTCTTCCCGAGATTGAAGTCAGTGTTAGGTTTCATTAATATTATTTAGCATTTCATAGTGCATATCATCCACAGACCTTAAACCACGGCAGGACGTTAAATCAGCTTTAATTTTCCCATTTTCCTGATTGTAAAACTCATGCAGGGAGTCATTTGTCAAGTTGCACAGAGGTATCATCCTGCAAATCTGTGGCAGAGCTATGAAAGTACCCTTCAGTCAGGGTTCCCAGTTGTCTCTGATGCACTATGCTGACATTCTGAAGGCACGAGTGTTTATTCTTACCTGTGCAAGGTCGTGCTTAACTGGGAGGGAGTCCTGGGTGACCAAGTGATGACCAAGTGCATTTTTATAGGCAGAAAGAAAAAACTGGGATTTCTTAAAAGAATTCACGTGAAATTCTATGTTTCCTAAAATTTTGTATGATTAGACCCAGCTCCTGTGTCTTGGCCTCTGTGCAAAGATAGGTTTGTGTTGCTCAGCAGAGCCTTGTTTAAAGATAACCATTTGCAGGAGGGAGGGGTGATCATTAGATTTGAGAAGGAATATTACAAGACATGTTGGAGCACTCCATATTCAAGCAGTTGCTTTCCTGCCACTTCCCCACAGTTAACATTGCCCATCAAAGAAAATTGCTAAATAGCTCTCCTACATCTTTCTTCATTTGCATTAGAAATGGCTCTAAGCAATAACAGGATTACAGCCAAAAAGTGCTAGCACTTTATCATTCATTTATTTGATTTAATATATAGAGGTATCTATTTGAAACAGCATTTACTTTTCTTGAGCTCATCATAAAACCCACTCTGAATGGAAGTGTTTAAGGTAATGACGACTCCGATTAATTCTCTTAGAACAGCATGACTGGAATCAGATACACTACTTCTCTTTTCACTAGACGTTTCTGAGCTGCTATGAGTGATCTTATAGCATGAGAGGAAAGACATTAGCTGTATAAATCCCCATGTAAATAATCCACAACACGCTGCAATTCTTCTTACTCAACCTGGTGAACTGTAAGCTCGGAAGCCTTGGTGGTGGTGTCTAAATGACATTAATAGAACCTGATGCAAACTTTTTGTTTTAAAAAATGCAGAAAAGCCCTACTTGCCTTGTGCTGCGGATTTCTCTTCACCTGCACTGTGAATTGAGCGGTGTTACAGCTTTCTCAGCCAGCCATTACCACCTTATTCCCTTCTTCTCACTGCCACCAAATCCCTGTAAATCCAAGCCTGGCCTCAGCAGCAGATCTCTAATCTGTTTTTCAACACGCACATCCCCCACCAAAGTCAGGAGGTCAGACGTTGTGTTGCACTTTTGTTCACAGACAGGATTGATACATGGGATGCTGCATCAGGAACTCTCTTCTAAGCCAGAAAGATGTTTCAATTCATTCTAGGAAATTTGAGAGCTGGCAGGTAAGTTTTGCCAGTGTTTTATTCCTGTTTACCTTTCTTGATCATCAGTAACTACTATTTATTATCAATGGGCATGGCACAAGTATAGGGAAAAATATTTTCCAAAGCGCCTCCCTGACCAAATAGCCTGTATTACATCTGGAAATGAAACAGTTCCCTGAGTAATTTAGGTGTCTTGATTTTTTTCCCATCCAATTCCCATTTTCTTCTGAAAGCAGAACTGGAAACACTACTGCAGGATGTTTACATTAGTTGAAGAAGTGGAGATTTTCTGGTAACATTTGTCTAAATTTCTTATGCTGTTTTTCCTGAACAAGATTATGAAGTTCTGCCTGATTGCTGGTGTTGCAGGTGTCTTAGCATTATAACATGGTAGTAGTAGTAACTCAAAGAAAGGAGTGGATAGGAAGGCAACATGATAGAGAATCTCAGTGAAAAATTTTCTGAGAAAATACTGTTTAAAGTCAGAGTTACAACGTGCATGCTTTTCTACTGAGGCCCAAACCTATTGGTTTCAAATTAAACGTTCACACAAAAGTTATATCTGCTGTGCCTAGTCTGCAGTAGCTGATTCTTCTCATTCCTAGAGGAGCTCTCTACACTTAAAGTACAGTTGAACTCTATGTTACCCTAAAATGTTAGTTTAAGAAGTTGTATCAGCGTAGCACTGCACAGTACCAGGTGAGCTGCAGGTGCATGCAGAAACTTTAGACCCTTTTCACTTCTTTGTTTCATGCCCTTTGAATGCTAAACAGTTGGATCAGCAGCCTTTCCCACCCTGTATTTCACACATGCTTTCATTTCTTACATGTCTGTGCCTGGCAACAGGAGAGGAGAATTCAAAATGGTATGGTGTGTTTTCATTCCGACTGGCTTGTGGGCTGGGTTTTCTTTTCTGCTTTCTCATCTGATTCTAAAAAAATCACCTGTAATCACATGTAATATCAAGGCTAATAGAACAGCCTGATCTTCATTAGTGTTTGAATAAATTTTCAGGAGAAAGTTAGAATTCTGCTGAACCATTACCTTATCTATCAAAGGAAAATATATTTATTTGCCACTGTGTGGAAGATTATATGGAGATAAGTTGTACCTTATCGTGTGATCTGAACTCTTATGGGTTAGAGAACACTGGCTTTCCAGAATGGGTTCTTAACATTTTAGTGGCGATAAATTTAGTCATCAGTTCTACAAAAGTCTGGCTGTAACTAACAAACTGTGTGTATCTGTATTTGTAATGACTGTTTTGATAGTTTCACATATCAGTTCAATAAAACATCTTCCACTCAGGGGAGCATTTGGGCAGGAATATCTCATGACATCCTTGCCATTCCCATTACCATCACTACACACTTAGAGTAATACATGTTTTAAAAATTGATTGAGTGTGTATTTACAACATAGATCATAGGACATGTTTTTTTAATGGTGAGAAACTCCCAATGAAGCATTCTGTGATCTGTAGCATTGATTTGGGTTCTTTGATTTTAATGCTACAGAATACAATCATAAAACTTTTAGACCCTTAATGTCATAGGGTGCAGCTTCCTGACACAGAATGCTAATGTAAAAGGCAGTAGCTACTGCAGGTAAGAGCTGATGAAAACCAAAGGCTTGCATTAAACATAGCTAACTAAATGAATTTGAATTCTTAGCACATTAAATATAAAATCTGGAGAAGTTTATTGAAGTGACATAAGTCTGAGGTGAAAAATCTCTAATGGAGGTAGACTTTCAGTGTGTCACTTTGGACGTGTGGAGGATACACATTTGGTTTAGAGGGTTTACTCACCTCCCTTCAGGCAGTTTTCAGTAAGCATCTCTAAAAAGTATTTTTCTGAAAGAGTCATCTAAAAATGGGTAAAGCAAATTTTCCACCCCTTCTCAGTTGACTAAAGATGGCCTAGATGAGTCATCTAGACATTTTGCTCTTGGTTAGCAAAGGAAGGTGAGGTAAATAGAGGTTAAATATCTTGTTATGTGTTGTATCATCTAACAGGTATTTGCTGTTGTACTTAGTTCAAGGTTTTGGTAAAGGCATGACAGAGGCGATTTGTTCTTATCACAGCAGAAAGTTTAAATGCTTTGTCATACTCTCTTCAGTCTGGTTGCCATCCTGGTTCTTAAGAATTTCTTGTTTCCAGCAACATAAAACTAGGTCTGAAATTTAATTCCGCCCGGGGTCAGAGGTAAAAGGTGACAGGAAAAAATGAGTGAGAGAGGTACCAAAAAAAGAAGTTTTGCCAGGTAGCAAGTGTTGGAATAGCTGTGAAGTATTTTTCCATAGATTCAGTTATAGTGAACAATATTAGGAAGCTTTTAATTGTTATGCAGAAGTCCTACAACCATCCAAGGTGTATTAGAGTTCACTTTGATATAGAAAAGTCTTGACATTTCTCACTGCAGTGAGATTACTGTCCAAAGTTACCTGGAATCCTTCCAGTGCAAAAACTGAGTTTAGAAAAGGCTGAAATTGCTTTGTTCTGGTTCTGTATGACTAAACCCAGATGGAACAGTCAAGACAACAGAATTGTGGACTTAAGTGTGTGAGTATGGTGGGCAGTTTTAGTTGGCTGCCTTTTCTTACAGATTTCAGTCCTCCCATTGGCACATTAACACTCGGTCTTCTAAGTTCTTAGAACATTGTTTGGACACAGACTGTTTTTCACTAAATTTTCATTTCCTTTTTTAAAAGAAAGGGGAAAAGCTAATTATTTGTGGGAATGCCTTCTCTTTGTTACAAGTGTCTGCACTGAGAGGTGTTTGTTTAGGAGCACACACTGTAAGCCTTTAGCACGCCAATAGCTTGGTAAATTGGCAGTATTGGTGAGGACAGAGCTTACATTCTCTGTGGCACTCTCTCCTGACATTGTCATCTTACCCTCTGGGACATGCAGAGCTGCAGCTGGGTCAGACTTGCCCATGGGCTGTTGTGTGACTCTGCTGAACACTCAACGTGTTTCTCCATGAGATGAGGGATAAAGGGCAGAGCAGTGAACCCACTGGAGGAAATGCTAGAAGAGAAACTCTTTTTGCAAAGGAATACGATACCTTAAGCTGGTGCTGGACTGTGTTTACAGTGCCTGTTCAGACCTATGTCTCTGTGACTAACGTTTTTTGGCGTCTGCTGTCCAGGAGTAAATTACCTTTCCCATCGGTCGTGAGCAGTTTTTAGTTCTGGATGTTACTGTTCCAAATGTTTCCTGCTGCTGTTAACAAGAGTGCTCCCACTGGCCAGGCTGGGGCCTCAGGAAAGGCAGTAAATCCTGGTGATGGTGCATGGCCCACATGCCCCATGCCCTCACCACGCAGAGCCAGTGCTGGGGTGTAGCAGCCGAGGGAGGGCAGCTGCCCCACACTGCTGGGGGCACTGGGATCTCCATCACCTTCCCATGCCTTGCCAGAGTCAGGTGCTGCCACAGTGGTAGGATACCTGAATGGAAAGGATCCAACTCTGGCAGGCTGTTCTTCATTGTTCCAGCTGTTCACAGCTGCTCTGTGGCTGATTGAAAAGGCATTTACTCCCCTCATGTGAATAACCTTGAGGGATCAGAAAGTCAATTGTGCAAAGCACCTCCAGTCAGTGCCAGATGTGTGTCTGGGAGCCACTGCAAAGGCGACTGACATTTTGAAGAGCTTCTTGGTGGTGGTTTAGGGACTGGCAGGTGGCTACAGCAACTCAGGAGAATTTATTGCTGGTGAGGGGGGTGCAGAGGTTACTTAGCACACAGCTATTGGTATTTAAAAGCTCTCTTTGCACCGCCTTTTCAGAGTAGCACTGAGCATACATCCCCTGTAGTTTTCAGTCTGTTAGTTCATCTGTGAATGAAGCAAATGTTACATTAATTGTAGTTCATTAGTTCCATCTGGTGCCAGGGTGGGGAATGGAGACCCTTTCTTACCTTACAAAACATTATATACCTTTTCTGCCAAGCTGCTCTACTGTATAATAGTTAGAGCCTGAGGCTAACTAAATGTAAAGATTTGGAATTGTTTCTCCACTGGTCTTCCCATAGATACACACTTGGCTCCCTAGGTCTGGCTGCTGTCTGAAGAAATTAAGACCAACAGTATTTTAGTTAAAGCAGTTATATGCCATATGCAAGGCTAGAGATGCTCTGTGTGATATCCACAAAATTTGGTACCTGTCTGCTTTTTTTTGTTCCCTTTAATCGATAAAAATACGATTTCACTCTAGTTCAAAGGAAATTGAATTTTCACATAGCAGGGGAAAACAAATACCCTCCAGCATTGCTATCAGTGAATTGGGGCACCAGCTGTCTTTTAAACGGGTCCAGCATATTGTCTCTGCATTTCCAAGTCACTCTTTTATGCTTCTATTTATTGTAGGCAATTATGCTTTGACCCAAAGACATAATCCTAGTGGAATCAAAAATCATGTGACCTCTTTTTATAAAAAAGCTGAGTCTGATTTTATGAAAAAGAATCGTAGCGAATGAATCTAGTGGGAAATTAGACAGTAGTATTTGATGACTGTAAATGTATTTATTTATAACAGCTAATCTTGGTGGAAATGAAGAAATAAGAAATAATTAACTTTACTATTTATAAAAGAGTCTCTTTTATCCACTGTGTAATGCAGTCACCTCCAGGATGAAATGCAGTGTTTGCTAAAGAGCATATAGACATTTAAGAAAGAAAGAAAAGAGCAAATGTGTGTTTGACACAGTGGGGAAAATGTAGCATGGAAGGAAACATTTGCATGAAAATGTTGCCCCTTTTAGTTGAAGACATATTTTTAGCTGGTTCTTGTAATTATTCAAACTGGAACTTGGTCATAAAAGTAAAATGTTTCTGGCCTTGCAAAAGGCACTATGACATTTTTAATAGCTCCAATACAGAAAAAGCACTTACTTTACAGTAAAAAAGAACACTTACTCTCAGAAAGATAAAGGGCTTCATTTTCCTTTCACAAAAACCAGTTTTACTGATGATGTCACTGGAGTTATTGCAGACTTAGAACAGTGCAAGTGTGGGAGAAATCAGGATGATCAGTGCAGCAGCACTGGGACAGAGGTGAGAGTGCTGCTCACTGAATTAGCAGCTCTTTTCATAAGCCCAGAGAGTGAAGGAGTAACAAAGAGGCTCCCTGGCTGTGGATGAATTCCTGACCATGAGCAGTGTATCCTGGAGCTCCAGCTAAACCTTTATATACTGAGAGAGAGAGAGAGGGTGAATGATACAGTACAGAGCACTTTGCCAAACAAAATAGAAAGATCCATGGGATTGCTGCACTATTACAAGTGTCAGCACACAATTAGGGGTCAGTTTATATATGCAAAATGTTTTACTGAGCTTGAGTGAAATTTACAGTTTTTAACAGGAGACCTATTGAAATATACCACACCATCTGTGATACATGTACTCAAAAATTCTACTGCTCACCTTAGATCACTGAACGTAAATGCAATGTATGCTATTTTACATATAACTATTGCCCTCAAATCAATCCTCATTCAGCCAGCAATATCTAACTTACATGTGGACTGAAAGTCAGAGGGAGACTCAGTCTTGATAAATTGAAAAAAGGCAGCAAAGTGATTTTAGTATCTTAGTATTTTTGATTAAATGTGTGAAGCTAACTAAGAAAATGATCTGCAAGGAGAGATGTTGTCATAGTGGTCACGTTGTGTCATTGATTTGTATTAAATGCTAGGGAGGAGAGAGAGACAACTTTGAAGATTTGCTTTTCATTATGGTATGAACTGATGTTCAGCTACTAAAATGAAATAGGTTTGCATAAGAGTTATGACTGTCAAAAACCATTTGGAATTTCATTCTGTGCAGAGAAATTAAAATTTTGATTGATTATGTGAAAGACTCTTCTGAGGCAAGAATATAAAACCATGTTTCCCTTGTTACTGGACTTTTTAGACTAGAAATTCTTACTGTTTCTTTTATCTCACCTCAGATGCTTTTTTAGTGACTTGCTGAATTAATATTATATTCAAGAAACTATGGTGATGGAACAGTATGCTTCAGTGTCTAACTGCATACACAGATATTCAAAGTTATAGGTCATACAGCTAATGCAAGTTAACCATCTGGGTGTATACATACAAGAAATATTTATTCTACTTTCTAAAAACAGTGTAATTGAGTAGATTGGGCAGCTACACCATTAATTACATGCTTCAATACAGTCTGATCTGATACCAGGAACAGAACACTCAAAATTCAGAATCTCTTGACATTTTTCATTCATTTCCATAACAATCAACCACTCAAACCACTCAGTTTTGAAGGAAATAATGATACTGGAAATGCACTGAGTTTTACAGTATGCTTTCAACATCCTGGGTTCAATTAAAATGGAAGAATATATTCTGAAATTACAAGATTTGTCCTTTGAACAGGAATCTGCAGATGAATGTGTATGATTCCCATTGGCATAAATTTCCCAGATCAGATTACCTAAACCTTGAAAAGCCGAACAATTTTGAGGGGTCTCAAAGATATTACTGTTCGATTTCACAGTGTTTTACGGCACTTGAATATTGCAAAGTGCTTGCTGGAGTTCTGGGCCTGTTATTATAACTGCACTCTAGAAACAGAGATTGTGGCCCTGCCACTTTATCCTCTTAGAAATGTTAGAACAATCAGATAATAGAATTCACTGCAAGATCCTAATGGACTTTGTAACCATGGATCTGAATGACTCACCAGTGGAAAGCTGTCAGGCAGTGATGCACCACAGAAAAAACATAAGTAAACTTTTGTGCATTTAGGGCTTTTAGGCTGGTTTTGCTCTGTTTGCAGCTATCATCTGTTTTAAAGGAAACAATAGACCAACAAAATTGCTCACTTGATGACAGAATCAAATTTTTTTTTTCATGTTTATAATCAGATGCTAAGTTAAAAGCACAAAATGAGTTCAGTCCTTTGAATGGAAGCCCTCTGAAATAAAGGCACTTGTGTTTTCTTTTCAGAGGGGGTTTCTAGACATGTGGTAACAAGCCTGGCATTTTTTCACTGGTATGTGAGGTCACAGCTTCAGTCAGCTGCCTCACCTTCAAGTCCCAAAATGTGTTGGTGTACTTGCCTTTTGAACTTTGTCTCTCTGGTGCAGTCAGTACTGTTGGGAGAAACATCAGGTGCTGTAAGAAAGTCTCTGCAGATGGTGCCTGTGCTCCTCATCACATCTGCATTGACACGTGCTGGGAGCTTCTCCTCTGAGTCCCTGTGTAGATTCTGGGCCAGGAACAGAAGCTTGTTAGAGGTGTCACCAAGGGTCTTGATGCCATCATTCACAGGTGTTCAAGGCCGGAGCTGAGGTGATGAGATTTAAGAAGGATAAAACTGGAATTCTGTTAAATTTTGTTCTTTTTCTTGGGCTTCTTGAGTTTGCTTTCCAACTGCTCTTTGAAATCCTGATGGGCTAGGAAATTTCTTTGGTTGCAGCAGAAGTGGCACGTGCCGTCGAGTCAATGGATTCCACAAAGTGGGGCTCAAAGAATGGCAGATAAGGTAAAATTTACAATAAAATTGTGAAATCTCATAGCCCCAGGGTCTTGTCATTAAAACAAAAAATATGTTGGGATGAAGTTTTCCTGTATTTATATAAAGTACTGTAGAGAATAAGACATCCTGGAAAATGGTTTTGCTGCATTTTTAATACAACAGCCCAGATTTGATTAACTTTCCTTTTTTTCCCTGTAGAGTCATTTGAGTTAAGGTTACTGCTGGCTTCTCCCCTGGACTCTCAGCAGAGGCAATGAGTGAGGCAGACACAGTCCTGTTGAGAGATCCTTGAACTGTGCCAAAGGTTCAGCTCCCCGTGCTCTTCAGGCATGACTATGCAAATAAATGTGCATTTCTTCCCCCAGGCTGACGTCCCTTTCGTCCCTTTCGTTTGAGCTGTGGCCTCTGGTAGGATTTGCTTTATTGGCTTGCAGCCACTGTCGTGTCCTGTACGGCTGAGGAAGGTGTTACAAAGACAATTCAGCAAAGGGGAGCACTTCAATCTGAGCAGTGCAAACTTCCTCAGAGAAAAATGGACTTTAAGTAGCTCCTCCACATGGTGCCCTCTCCACTCTGCCACACCAGTATCTAGTGATAATGCATTATAGAAGAGGCTGATAAATTTGTTCCAGCACTCAGCCATCCATACATTTCACCATTTCCTTTTATCAGCTCGGCTCTGTTTAATAGCTGTGTACTCAGATGACACTTTAAGTGATACTGGACCATTACTTTTGGATTATGGTCCAGGGACCTGATGAAAGGGAAGCTAAAGTGTTAAACCTAAGGAAGGGTAAATGCATACATGTGTGAAGTGAAAAATACATTACTGCATTGCATCCTGAAGACAAAGATAACAATAAACAAACATGAAATAGACCATATTATTTTTCACAGACTTTTCCAAGCAAAACACAGAAGCCTGTATAAGAGGCTTTTAAAAATCCTACTATTTTCTGGAAATTTTCAAATGCTCTCTCTGGTTCTGTACTGCTGAGATACTGCATTGGTGGTGTTACTCTGGCATTACTAGGAAACCTTGGGGTAATTTTTCTTTTATACCTGCCTTCCAGGATGATTTGGTCCTTTCTGATAACACTGGAGACCAGCTGAAACTGAAAGCCAGCCTATATACTTTGAAAGACTACATCTCAACATCTCCCATTGTCATTATGGCACTTAACTTGAATTTCAGCTAAGGCAACCTACTGCAATTTTTATGTGTCTGTTTACAGCAAGATACCTCAAAAAGGTTGCCTGAAGTCAGCATCTTAAGTCTTCATATAGAAATGTAAAATATACCCCAGTTTTTCAAAGTATACATGCAGCAGTTCCTGTATTTTAAAAACATGGTATTTTTTTCCTTTTAGTATCACTCAAAAATAAGATGAAAATTAGAATAATAATTATACAGCAGAGTGCATTGATTGCCAGTGCCTGATGCTGGGTACTAGCAGAAATACACTTTTAAATATCTAAGCAATTAATGTGGAGATAGCATTTATTGATTGTGTAAAAAGTTCCTACAAGTCAATCTAAAATGTGTCATCCCAAGATGTATTGTTATAAATACAATAGTGAGCTTTGCACTGGATGTGCAATGAATGTAATGGGTTTTGAGTGATCCCAATTGCATTATTTATGCATCAAGTCACCTTAGATTTTGCAAAGGTATTTTCCCTGGAGGGTGGAAACCATGGCAAATAAAAGCCTTGTAAATCTGGCCTTTGCTAAGGTGGCACAGTGGGGAGGTCACTGGAGGTTTTTTCCTTCTGTAGTTCTTTCATCTCCAGCTACAGGTTATCTGGGCCCCTCTCCCCACGCAGGTTGGCACAGCCCTACCCCAGCTGCCTCCTCTCTGGGGTAATCTTCCCTTTCAAGCCTGTCAGACCTGGTTTAGAAAAGGGTGGCTGCAACTGTGGCACAAAGAGATGGTGTGCAAATCCCAATTAAAGCCTCGAGGCTTTGATAGGTGCTGCTGGAGAGCTGCCACTCTGTGCATTCAGTGCACCAAAAACTTGAGATTTCCTGTTACCCCTTCCAAGGTGAGGACTTGCCACAGTAGAATTGTGATGCTTGAGTTCATCAGGAAAGTCAGTTTTAGATTCCAGCCCTTTCCTCCTTTCCCCCCAGAAGTATTCCAGACTCTGAATGAATTTGACTGTGAATGTTTATTTCCATTACTGCTGTTATAGATCGCTGCATTCCTATACTGAGGAATATACTGAAGAGTCTCCAGTTTGGGGAATGTCTGTGTTTAGTGCAGCCCTACTTGTTAGACCCTTGATGCACAGCTGAGAGCGAAGTATCAGCATTAAATCTCCACAATGAAAATATATTTTGGCACATTAGCACACATATGGTGAGGATTTTTTTAACCTACATTACTGTATGTAACTTTGCAGCTTAATTAATCAATTAGGATTAGTGCATTTGTAATCAAGTCCAAGAGTGATTGATGCATGCCATATTAATTGCAACATTCACATGAAGCATGTCATATACACAGTCATTTTACAGCTGGATTTCACATTGGGTTGCTCATAAGCACTTAATGGCAGGAATATTTTAGACTTGCAATCAGGGAAATTGTATTGCACAATATGCTTTATATGTTGAACACCCTGCTTAGATAATAACTCCTCCATCACTGATGTAGCCTCTTGCTCCTCCCTCCTGGTTCGATCGTTGGCAAAGTAGTCCATTTTCAAAGGCTTTTCTTTGCTGTGGAACAAGAGGTATAATTAAATTGTATCCCAGTAGTGAAGGTTTCTAATGATGATGAGCCAAAACTAATTGTATTGATTTGTTTATTACTGGCTTAGGAAGCTCATCAAACAAATGGACTGAAACTATTTCCATATTCTTATCTGTTTGGTAAATGAGAAACAAATAACACTTCCATATGTCTGTTGTGTGGTGTCACGGCATTAATACTAATTCTGAAGATAGACTCAAGCACAGGAAGGGAGGTTATCCCTTGCAATTTTTTCCAGCTAAGAAATGCCACATTTTTTTTCCACATTTGTGTTCTGGGATGAGCAAAATGAGGAAATATTCTTTCTTTTTCAATACGGATGTTCTAGCTGCCAGAGCTGGGGAGTAACAGGCTATGCCCAGAATATAGAAATATTGGGGCAAAAGAAAGGAAATTGGTTTTGTGTTCATGTCTCCCTTTGTTCTGCACATTTGTTCCTTGGCTTCTGTGTTAAACAAAACTGGATGAATAACGTGAACTAAAAAAGTCTATGAATATTTATTTTAATTTTAAAATTAATTTACTTCACACTCTCACATTAACTCTGCAAACAGTCAAGCAATCACATCTGGTATAAACATTTGCAGAAAGTAAATTTTGCTATTTCATATAAGAGTTTTTGTAGAAGAAGAGTTTTGATTTTGAATGTGCAAAAATGTGTTACTGCTCACCCAGACAAAAGTGTGGGCCAGAGGGAAGTTTCTCGGTCCTCTGTGAAAAATCACTTTAGTTGCATAATGACTTTAAAATGTTGGGCTTTTTATTATTAAATATTTGTGATCGATTTTTAGAGCAACAATCTGTCCAAGTTCATTTAAACAGTTGCTGATCTAAAACCATTGAAGCCACCAATAGTCATTCGTTGGCTTGAGTGTGTTTTGGATCAGTCTCCTCATGGATGCAGTTGAGAACAACCAGAGCTAGGAAAAAAAGACTAAGTTAATAGTATAAATTGTTATTTTAATTGAGTTTGGGGAACTGATTGTATTGAGGCTGTGAGGATGTGGATTCCTCCACAGTGAAATGTTGACTTGGGCTGTGTTTTGCTCTTAGAGTAATACAAGTAAAGTGGCCACCCTAATCAGTTTAGAGCCTGAATCTGCTTTCCTGTGGAAGCAAAAGCAAGTGTTTTATTCTTAGAAGCTGCATAACACTAGATAAAATTGCTATTTATACATGTGGAACCATCCCATTCCTTTTCTGAAATACAGCTTCCTCTTGCACTCAGCTGTGTGTTTTCAATTACAAATCTTTGCCACATCTCACATCTCTTATATGCTGTAGCAGATGACACATTGTGGCAACTTTTGTTCAGCTAGCCGGTTTTGGTCCAAAGAGGATTCGGGGGAGTTGGAGGGTGAATTACCCTTACATCCCTTGAGAGGCTGATCCTGTCAGCTTGGCAGAGCATTGCTCCAACTGCTGCACTGCATATTATGTGCAGACTGCGGATAAGTTAATAACACTAGAAGCAGAGCTAAAGGTAGAGGGAATTATACACCACAGTTATTAAACTTTGACCCTTAGGATGCTTTAAAATCATAAAACACTTTAAAATAGGTACAGGATAGCACTTCTGTTGGGCAAACTGCTTCTCAGTACTAACGCACAGCATTTATTTCAGCACCTCTCTTCATATTCCAGTTTCCATACGTAGCACTTACAGACTGGCAGTGCTGCCTTGCTTCTGCTTATGTTTTCTGTGAAGATCTGCTGTTAGAGGCAGAATCTGGTGTGCTGGGATGTGAAGCATCACATCCTGCCTGTTCTGCCTCTCGTGCTCTCATGGCACAGCTGTGCTGCTTTACAGGCTTCAGCATTAACCTCCGGCCCTGGAGCTGCTGAAAGGGGACCCAGCTGAGGCACCTGCTTTTTTTGTCAGCCACAGTCTTGTGGAATAAGCATAAACAGAACTGAGGGGATTCAAAATACTGCTTGGGAACTTTCATTAGGACACCTTGTCTTTCTTGCTTTCTCTGTATTCTCTCTGTATTGAAGAGAAAGCCTCTTTTCACTGCTATTGGAGTTCTTTTCAGAGTCATATCTGAGAGAGGGGATTGGACATAGAGGGTTACTTAGGGGCTCTGAGTTGCCTTGTGAGGCTGAATCTCTTCAGTGGCTGTAGAAAACCTGGGAAAAAGTGTCTCAATTAAATTGTGTGAATATCCTCTCTCCCCATGCTGTGCCTTGTGCTATAATTATAAAACAGCTTTTATTCCCTGTTTGTTGCACTGATAGGCAAGAGAAGAAACGCAGGTATCAGGAAGCACAAAAAAATTCAAACTAGATCCGTGACTTAAGCTTACCTCCTCACAAATAGCTCAAAAGTAAATATTTTTCAATTAGGATTTAGATTTGGCTCATTTTAAAGATTCAAGACCCTTTGCAAAATGTGAATGTTTCCTGGTTCAGGTCTCATAATTTGCTATCTTTCCTCATCTATGCAGGGCTTACTGGCCCTCGGTGCCAGAGTTCATCACTACCCTTGAAAGTTTACATTTACAGAGGTAAAAAAGGTGATTTTTTTGTGGCAACAAACACAGTACTTTTTTTCCCTAAGCTGTCTGAAAACCTGCCCATACATTTGTGTGCAAACCATTATTTCGTTTAATATTCACAAAACTTGTGGAAGTTTTTGCATTTAAGATGGAAGGTGAATCAGATGTCTTAAGAGCACTAATGAGCCAGTCCTGAAGGAGTGATTTCCATATGTCATGTCATTTAACTGAAGTTTGAGTTCAAGAAAAACAATCTCTCAGCCCCTTAGTATTCAGACATTTGCATGTGCCCTCTAGTTTCTAAGTTTTGCTCCAAAAGTCAGCTCTGTGGCTAACTCCACACTTTAACAATACAAACTCTGCCAATTCCATTTTATCTTTCACCTTGCAGTAGTAAAAATATAAATGATGAGATTGGTCCCACAGATATGAAGAACATGCATTGAGCACCAGAGTTCTAAAGCAATAGGGGAAGCACTCAGCACCAGGACAGGAGCAGCCAGCACTTGCAAGGTCAGGTTTTCTGCACTCATTTAAAAAGATCCAGTGACATTTCATTGCAGAGATATTAGAAGAGCATAAAGCAAAAACTTCAAACCCTTGAATAACACATTTTTATTTTTTGCTTTCACTGTTTTTATGCCTTTCCATTGCTTTCATGTTGCACAAATGTGAGCATTGGAGTGCAAAGCATTCTCAGAAGTATGTGTGGCTATTCACTGTGCCCACTGTGCCTCAGAACAGAAGAAAGGTACTGGCAATGTCTCCTTATAATACAGAAGAGCAAAAGAAAGAGAAGTTTGTCACCCGTCAGGCCGCGTAGTGGTAATGACCCTCTCTGTGGTTCACTGGAGAGCAGCAGATATTCCAGGGAGAAGCCATCCTGTAGAGCAGACATCCCCCTGGCTAAGATATCAGCTTCTTTTGGTGCTTATTCCACACACACTCTGGGAAGAAAAACCTTGGAGATGGGCTTTACTATCAGCAAAGGCTGACAGGGCTCCCATTAGGTAAGGGACGCTTTTACCTCCTGTTGCACTAAGAGCAAAGTAAACAATCTCCTGAATGCATTTGAAAATCCTTTCTTTTGATGCTGGGATGTTTGTAAATATGCAAACAAAGAGGGATGAAAGAGGACCAGAAGTGTCAAGGGATTTTATTTATGAAGTTTGACAAATACCTCTTGCTCTGTTTACTCACCTCTTCCCTTAAGGAGAAAGCAGATAATGCCAAGGATTTTTATGAAACCAGCTGGAATTCTATTATAGCACCAAAGCCCAGATTTTTTTTTTTTTTTTAATTTCACTGAGATTGATATGCTGGGCATGGGATAGGGAAGGAGACATGAAAAAAACAAGAGAGAGAAAAAACCTTGAAGGGGTCCTGAAGGCCAATTAGAGATGGTAGACAGTGTTTTCAGATTTAGATAGGTCTGAAAATTAAAGCACTTCAAGTTCATGGAAACCTGTGAAATGAAGGAATGTAAAGCCATTATTTTTCCATTCTTTCTATCATAAAAATGAATCTTCGACTGGGCATATTATAGCCACTGTCAGTGGGAACAATTCAAATTCCTGTACCCTGCAGATAAAGAACCCCAAATTGCCTCTTCCTAAATATATCCTCATGGACAGCTCAAAAGCTGGATGGCCTTTGTGAGGCTCTCAGGTGCAGTTTGCACAGTCACAGCTGCTGTACCAAGACCAGCAATGTTTCAGCTTGCTTGAGTGCACATTCCCGGGGGGAGCACAGCGCGTCTTGGTGCAGACAGAAGTGAGGTGCTTGAGGACAAGTCTGGTTTGGAGGTGACCTGTCCTTTTGCAAACCCAGGAGGATTTGCTTGCTTTCAGAGGCCTCTGTGCAAAACTGAAACCTCACTTGCCTAGTAAATCAGACAGTGATAATTCTTTCCCCACATAGCTTTCACTGACTTTTTCTGAGAAAGAGAGGACACTCATGCTTTACCTTCCTGTCGCAGAGGAGAAATCTTGGCCTCAAATCTCAGCCACCTGGCTCTTTTCCTCTTTATTTTTCTTCCTACCCAGCCTTCTCCCGATGACTATCCAGCTTTGCTGTTGTAGGTTGAATAATTCAGGTGGAATGTACTGTGAGTTGAAACAAGTGGACAGTGTTCCACCACTTGTCCACTTAAGTTATTTGCAAACTGTCCTGAAATAGGACCTTTGCTCTGTGTCTTAAATGGTTGCAGTGTTCCAGGTCAAGTTATGACTGTGTAGTATAGTAAACAGATGTGTTCAGTTTTAAATAATCAGGCATGAAACACATTAACAAATTTTCCTTACTGTATAACTGAACATGTATTCTTTCATTTTAAGTTCTATTTTGGCCTGACACTAATGAGTCATGTCACTGCATTAGATTGCATAAGATTTTTCTTAACCTTTTTTTTAATGCTTCTTCATTGCACTTCATATGATTGGCTGCTCCTATTAATTCCACCTGCAGTTCCAGTTACCAAGTTCATGTTAAGCCAAGGTACATATTTGAGTGTCATAGACTCAATGTCTCATTTTCTAAAAATCTTAACTTCCCCCAAACTTCCATCAATAGCAACTTTGAAATCCATTTGCAATGTAAATTACTCCAAGTATCCTGCTGTGTTCTAGAACGCTTCCTTCTTATTTAATTGCCATAAACACTTTAGTTACTAATTAAGCTTTATTGTTTATGATGTTGCATTTCATTAATAGTTGTGATAAAAATTGCATGTTCCAGCAGATATTTTGCATGTTAATGCCACTAGTGGGGTAGAATTCAGAATTGATGGGAAAAAGTTAATCTCAGAGGTTTCAGGGTTGTGGTCTTATGATTATATAGTGAAACTGCCCCACAAACTCAATCTTGAAAAAAGAGGGTTCATGTTTGAGTCTCATGTCCAGAGTCTTTAGCTTCCCATATGATGGAATGGCTTAAAGGTTCTTTAATTGTAATGAAGAATACTGGAAATGTCATCACAGTAATTTACAGAAGTGCTTCAGATTGCATACACATATCTATGTTTATATGTATTTGAATGGCAAAGTGAATGGTTAGGGAGACTTGGAACATAATTTGAACTAAGAATTTTTTAGGTTCAGGAGCTACAAAACCCAAAACCTGTAATTTAAGATATTAAGGAAACCTAAGGCTGAAACTTTAGCTCTACGTACAGAAAGGGAATGGGAAGTGTCTTAGATGGAGGGCAGCCAAGAAGTCACTGAACAGATAATAACTCAGTTCTGTGATGAGAAAGGTACCTTAATTTTTGAATAGATGAGTTTCACACCTCCCACTCTCACAAATTCAGGGAAAGGATCATTTACATCCAGAAGCTCTGAAGTCACTCGTGGGACCTCCCTGTCTCCACCACTTCACTTCCCTCCACCATACCAGTGTGGCCCATCAGCTTTAGTTCTACCACTGGTACTCCTGAAATAGCATCTGGCATGTGCTGGATCACCCAGAGAAAATGGTGCATTGCAGTATTTGGTATCTGACAGTACAGAAAGCCACATTGATCCAAGTTACTTTTCACAGCACAGCATGATTACACCAGGATCTTGTCCCAGTGAAGCTGTGTTTGCTTTCCTGTGATGAACAGAGGCCTTCTCCCTTCTCCTGCACAAAAGCCCTGAGAGATGAGAGCAGTGAGAATCTCACTGATGCTTCCCTGGAAGAAGGAGCACAGGCAGAGGCTTCCCTGGACAACCCACCCTCAGTATTGAATGCAATTACAACAATTCTCTCATTTCCAAATTTCAGCTGCATCTACATTTGGGTAAACAAGTCAATCTCAAACATTATTTCTTAATGGAAGCTGAGGCTTTCTTGCAAACAGGTAGAGTCCTCTGATTACCTGCCTGGCCCAAGTAAAGGTAAACAATATGTTTCAGTGAGACAACTAATTTTGTAACCTCATCCACACGCTGTTGCTCCGCACCTCAAGTACTTTCTCACTAGTGGCACATTCAGCACCATTAGCAAGATGCTAAACAATTGCCACAGTCTTAACAAGAAGTTCCTTTTCTGGATCCAGAGTAATTCTTCAAGGCTGAAGCTGGATTGAGCTGCCCTGGTGAGCAGAGCAGCCCCATGCTGGATGCTGCCAATCTGCAGGGTGTAGAGTACAGGATTTGTCCTGCAGCTGAGAAATAGCTGTCTTTCACCTCCCCATCTCTCCTGATGCAGCCCTTTCAGCTCATAGGGAAACTTTGGTCTCCTAATGACTTGCCAGACTGTGTGATTAAGAATGATTTCTTTTGTGCAGTAGCAGAAAAAGATTTCAAATGGATGTGATGATGGTATTGCATTCAGCATGTAAAGATCATTGAATATAAACGTGAAACAGAATGTACTTCTGTCTCACAGAAAATTACATTTAGAACTTGTTGCCTACTTCGCTGCTTTTGTAATAATGCTTCAACCTCAGACCCTGGATCTCAATATAAATATGTTGGCGTTTCACACAAAGGAATCAGAGAACAGCTATTATCTCCCAAAAGCTGAGAAATTCTGGAAGGTGCATTAAGCCATGATGGGATCCTTCTTCTTGTGCCTCCCAGAAAGTCACAAAAGATACTGTTTTGAAAGAACTAATTTTTAAAGAACACTTTTCATAATACGATTATGTCATGCTGGTTTTTGCACATGCTGGCAAGGCCACACGTCTGCTGCAAGAGGAAAAGATGGAGAACTGGGAAGAGAATAAATGCTGGGTTAGAAGTTCTGGCTTTAGCATAGCCCAGAAGGGTTAGTAAGTGTCACCACAAATTCATAATTACTTTTTATTTGTCAGCCATTGTGTGTAAAACACAGTGAAAATAAAACTAAGATTTACACATTTTGGTACCAAAAGTTAGATGTTCACTCCAGAGTTTGACAGTGATGAGATTTCCCAAGGTGCACTGTCCATTTCTGTTCCCATGACTGCATGTTTTCCTTGTAAAAATCTTCCACTTAAATAGCTTTAGTTTAAATTAATTCTGAGGTACAGCAACTTCACTGGCAGCTGCTGGGTAGTTATTACTTTAGAAGGTCAGGCCATTTGGATAGACATTTCTTGAATTGTTTTGTTGCTGCATAGACAGGAGACGTGCAACTTGTTTGCACTTTACTCCTCTAGCTAAAGTTAAATGTATTTTGTATTGCAATGCTTTGTTCTACCCAGGTGTATTCTTAATTCAGAAAAGCAGAAGAACACTGAGTATTAATCAGCCATGTCAGTTTTCTGAATATAGAGTGATTCTTATAAGTTGTATTTGCATTAAACTGAAAATAGTGCATAACAGAGATTAATGCTGTTTTACTGAAAAAATAATAAATCAAAATTCAAACCTCATTTTTAAACTGAAACGTAAGGATAAAAAAATGGCCAATCACACAGCTTGTAGAGTTCTGCTTTGGAAATTATATTTATTAGTTTGCAGTGAGATTGAATTTTGGACCTTCAATAATTGCCTTAAAATGGAATTCTGTCCCTCTTTTCTTGTTCCAGCACATCCTCATCACTACCAGAAAGACAGTTTGTGGAATATGAGCTGGCCTGACTGTAGCTCTTCTCTTTCTGTGGGGGAGCTAAGTGTTCTACATCACTCTTTATATTCCACAAAGTTAAGGTGCTGGGCAGTTTGCCTTGTCAAGACTGGAATGTCACTCTGAAGTAATTTGCTGTGCTTGGCTTTGTAGATTTCATCAGCTTCCTAATGAAAATTTAAGGGGGGAAAGAAACTCCAGACCTTTTTTTCTGTGTTAATCCAGACACTCTTGTGGCTAGCATAAGATGTGTTTTAAAGACACTGGGACCATGTATTGGACACAGATTTTATGAAGTTATTTTTTGGCGTAAAAAGATACAACAACATAGAGAACTGAAACAGAGGAGGTTTAAGCTGAGATAGCTGCACGTGGATGTCCTTGAATGTACCTAAAACTTGAAGATGTACTCTGCACCACCTTGAGCAGCTTCCCAGTCTGAAATCTTGTTCTCATCAATTCAAATCCCTTTGCAATGCACAAGCGAGTTCCAGCTTCTCACACCAGCCATCCTCTGCCACATCCCCCTCCTTGTAGTCACACTTCCAGCCTATTCCAAAGATTTCCAGAAGATCCTGTGGGGTATGAGTTGTCCTGAGTGTGGTTTCTCTCTTTAGGAGACAAAGTGCCTCATCTCTTTCATGCCACAAGCTACCAGTGCCCAGGGTGCCCTGGTGCCCCCCAAGGCAGTTCCATGGGGTCACAGCCGAGCCATTGGACTGACAGCAAAACCAGAGCTGGGTTTAGACAGCATGAGAAGTGTGCAGTGATACCCAGTAACCTCCTGAATGCAAATATGTGTGACATTTCCATTCTTGCTGTTTCAGGGGAAGCAGCAAGCCAGGTCATTGTAATGAATTGGTAAACATCACACTGTATTACATCTGAAATTCATTTCCCAGAGCTCAGGAGAGGGGTGTTAATGCAATGCTCCCCACTATGGTGTTTGCTTTGTGATATTGGTTCAATGCTGTGTTCTAAAATATTTGTATCCCAGTCATACCGTACCACAGAGTTATTAGCCTAAATCTATGAAGACAAAAAAGATGAGGAAGAAAGCTAATTTCACTTTTGTTTTTCAATTCTTATGCACTGTAACAGAATGTGAATAACCTCATTACTATACAAATTTTGTGTGTCACATAATGACCTCTATACTGAGGACCAAAGTTTGCATAATTGAGGAGAGACTCACCTACAGCAGTGCTTGAATTCATTAGCATAAGGCTGAAATAATGCTGAGAAAATAGCATTTGATGTCACCTATTTAAGCTGAAGCACTAGGTGTTTCCTTTCCTTTGGACTTCTTAAAGGTATATGCTTATAATGGGGAATAAAACTTGTCCTACTGAATCTGGCAAATAGTGAGAGATGGTTCTGTAACTCACTGGATCTTTACATAACAAACAGAAAAGGGCTGTTCTTATGTAGCTTGGCAGTTTCTTGCAAAGATCAGTGAAGTACATGTTACCTAATAGGTTTATTTTTATAGGCGATGTATTAATATATTTATCTTGACTTTTAAGTGTTCATCCTTCGTGCTAGGTTCTCTGTGGTAATTAAAATATACCATAAATCATATCCACTGTAATTAACAAAATACACTGTAATTATCTGTTGATCTTTTGCGCCTATTAAATAACTACTGGGATGTTTCAAAGCTGAGTTATTTTTGTATTCCTTGAGATAAACCTACTGCAAAATGCTGGTAATTCACTTAATATTGCAGCATAGCTCAACTTTAGAGTGTTTCATGTCTCCTCTCTTCTCACTGTAATGTTATGGCAATTCTATTGGCTATCATTCTGTTAAAAATCACATTTATGAATGGCACCTGAATCCTGCCAGCTGATGACAGCATCCTGGGGTATGCAGTTATTGAGGATCACTCTGCAGGCAGCTATTCCTTTCATCCTGCTCTTTGTCTTTACCATGACTGCAGACAGAAATTTTACATGAATTGAGGGAATTCAAAACCTGAGTTGGAAAAAGGAACAACTCTTATCTGAAACCTGCAGGTGGTTAAACCTACTTCAGTGCAGCTGCTCAGAATGAGAGAGAGTTGTGAGCCCAATGGTAATAAGCACAAACATACAAAAACAATCCGAAAAATGGCAAAATAGTTCTGCTTACCTTCATTGAAGGTATAAGTATCCATGCATGGATGTTTGTAATGTAGTCTTGGAACAAATGCACCAGGCCTTGCTTACTGCAACGTTTCCCAAACGCTTCCCTTTTCACAAGTATTAATTCTAGCTAAAACACAGGCACCTTGCCAGATTTTTTAATATTACCAGCTCTGTGGTTGTATAAGAAGTATGAGGATGCAATTTGTTGTAGTGTTTTATTGGAAATTGAGGTGAGCCCAAGTGGAATTATATAGGTGTCAGGGTTAATTTTCTTACTCTTCATGGAAAAAACATTACATCAGTTTCCTGCAAACTTGAATTTCCAGTGATAGTAATATCTTGCAGCCATGGTTATGTGTAATGTAGCAATGTTAAATTCTTGTCTTCAGAGATTTATGCAAGTCGTTATTTAAAAATAGAGATCTGGGAGTCACAGCTAGCTAATTAATCTCTACCAAGGAAAGCTAAGGGCTTGGCCTTTCAGGCATCCTGTGACGGCTGAGTAAGCTTGTAATCCCATAAAATTCTCACTTCTATGTTGTTTGGCTTTTTCTTTTTTTCACTGTTGTTTTTTTGGGGTTTTTTTGTTATATAAAAATTAAATGCTGAACCAATCAGCTTATTGCAGACACAGTTTTCAAATATTTGCATGGATCTAGTACAGAACTTGGCATGAACTGGAAATAATCAGTGTACTGCTCTCCACCATGGACTGAAGATTTGTCAAGCATAAGCCTGTCAGGAATGTAACCAGCCAAGTATTGCTTTCAGATTGTATATGATATTAATTTACCACTGCAATAATTCAGCCTTCTTACCTGATATAATTGTTTTTTCTTTTGGTCTTGCCAGGATGTTTCTTGACATGTATTGTCATATTGCAGTTAATTTTAACAGCCCTATGGCCAAACCTGAAAGCTGACCAATTGTTAAAATAACAATAATAATAATAATAATAATAATAATAATAAAGTCAATATTGTAGTAATTCATACTATCAGTAAATAGAAAAGGTGAAACCACATAACCATAATAGCTTGATTGGAAAAAGTTATTTTCTCATAACCACTGATAGAGTGAATATCAGTAGTCCCCAGTTCCCTGTAAACAGAAGTAGGAGGTAATCAAATGGCTCCAGTCCAACCAGCAGAATCTTACTGGTTCAAGATAATCCTTTGTAGGTTAATAAGCAACTAATTATTTTTACAGTCATAACAGCATGCACAGGAATACTCCAGTCTTCATTTGGCTGTAGCCTGAATGACATGTAGTTTCTGGCACACCAGATTGGAGCAATGCAGTTCACAGGAGTGACTGGATGTCATGATCTCCCTCACAGCCTCTTTATTCTGACAAACACATTGTTATCCCTTATAATAATAATAATAATTAACTCTAGTGAAGAATGAAATTAATTATGTTCTTCAAGATGTATGTATCTATAAATTGATGTTATCCATCCCTTTGGAGGCAAGAATAACAGACTTAAACAAAAGATAGTGTATAAAATTTTGAATATCTTTGCTAAGGTTTGAATTTCTGCAACAGCTGTAGGAAGGTTTAGATGTAATTGTAATCACATAAAGAAAGTAGGTATGGAAAGGAGGTTCATGTCAGGCCAGAATTCCCTTCAGTGAAAGCAGGTGCCAGTCCCACACAGGGCAGTGGAGCTTGTGCTGAGGAGCTGAAATGAAACTTAGGTAGCAAAGCACATGAGGCTTGTGTACAATGGTGAACCTGTGTCGGAATGTCCCTGATATTATGTTACTTTTTGAGCCTCTTTTCTTCTTTATATTTACACAAAGAAAGTCTCCTCTTTAACCTCTTTCTTTGCCCAGCAGAACTGGTGTAACCACTGTAATATCTTGACATATTTTACATATTCGAGTACATTTACCTTCCAGGTGAAGGCAAATACATTTGCTGGTCTCCATTCCCACAACTGTTTGGAAATACAGTATTCCTGGATCAGTAGGCAAGAAACAGCAAACATCTCACACCAGTCAGCTTCCATGATGCAGAGAAGATAGATGGTGATGCCCTTAATCAGTTTTATGTCTAGTAAACTCAAGTGGCAACCCCTCGGTAATTGCTAATTTTTATTCCTTTATCTGAGCAGAGTGTCTTATCTCACTCATTGCAAATCTTCCAGTATAAGACTGAGATGCTGTTATCTTAGTCAATTCAAATGACTCAAATTATACAAATGGCTTAATCTGACACAGAACTGTGTGAAGACTTTTCTACCCATGCTGTATCACTGAGCAGTGTTAAGTGCAAATTACAACCAACTTCCCCAATGAAAGATGATTTTGGCCAAGTAATTAGATGCATATGTTTTTTCCTTTGTTAATGCTCAGTCTTAATAATTTTTGTGAAGTGTAGTACATAGGGCTTCTTTCCTGTATTTGAAAAAAAAAATTATTGAGGTCTTTTTTTTGTTTCTGTCAGCAAGATTTGCCATTTGATCCAGAGCAGGGGTTTTAACTTCTTATTTCTTAGTGTCAGATGAAAGGAAGAAAATTGGTAAAGGTATTGATGGTCCTGTAAGGTAGAAGTGAGAATAATTCTTGTTCTTGCAGAGTCCATTTATGAGTATTCATAGACATTGTGCTGATTACAGTGTGGACATAGCTGTCTGTAGGGAGGAATGAACTGATGCAGGTGTGAATAATGTCCTGTATCTGCTTATGGTGGTTTTAGTCCTGTGTGTCAAATCTGATGGAAGAACACTCCCTAACTCATATAGGAATTGGATTTGCCTGTCCCTGCAACCTAAGGAAAACAACTCAAACTGTGCTTCTAGAGTGTTCTACATTAGGATTTAGGAAGATTTCATTCCCTCACCTATCCACATACCTTAATGACATCTTTACAGCCTTCTTTTCAACTTGGCTCCTATGGGAAATTCCATGTGAACATGGGCTAATGCTGATATCTAGGCTTATTTAATGAAATCAACTGTAATAACACATTTTCTAAAAAAAACCACCTGTGGAGGCAGCTGGGATGCTTGTCTTTTCTAAAGTCCTAGAGGAGTACTGAAATGCTGCTGGCTGCCCAACATAGGCAGGTATATTGCCTTCTTTAATAGCAAATCATATTTCTGCCTTTCTGTAAAATTCAGCTTTTATCTATTAGAGCTAGTCCTTCTGGTGAAAACCCAGTCCAGAGTGGCCTCATATGAAGAAATACTTAGCTCAGTAATTGTGACTAAGGAGACTGACCTACACTATGTACATTCCTTCCATTCTTCTCTTTTATTTCACTCTTTGCTCCTGACCATTTATGACAAATCTTGTGTAGCCTAATGTAAGCAATTCTGAGCCCGAAAGACCCAGAAATTACTAAATATAGTAACCAGAAAATCCTTTAGCAGGAGTAAATATGTGCCTAAATATTGTTTAAATTCATAAAATAAATCATGATGTACTGATCTGCTAGTTTTAAATTATCTTGTGAAATTCAAACTTTTGAATTAATCTTGAGGGAGAGAGATGCTGCAATTCCCAGAACTTTTTCTGTCAGTGAGTACAGACAGTTTAGCCTGACCTCTGGTTACATTTGTTTACTTTTTATTTGTGAAAAATGCAGGGAGGAGTGATACAAAACTCTCAGGAGTTCACTCCATGATTAACCGTGACGTAATTGACAGAGGAAAACAGCAACAATTCATGCAACCAGTAATTAATCTCTAGCTTTATGGCCTCATTTGCCAACTGTCTCCATATTTGACAGCGAAAGTGACTTGCAGAATGTTTAATTTCCACAGTGACAGCTAAGGTATGAAATCAGATAAACATCTTCTGTGGCTTCTGCTTGCAAAAAGAGTAGCCAATTAAGTGTGCTTGCTTAGTCCTTGCAAATATTTGCCGTAGGATTGACATAGGAAATGGAACATTTTCCCTACTGAAATGCGAGCCCCACCTCACTGCTCCCCTCTGCTGTGTGTGTTCAGGAGCCTTCTCAGTTTCCTGGATATGAGCCATGCAGGTATTTTAGACTATGCAAAGTCCTTTCTCTTCTTTTGCCTCTGTGTGTGAAAGGGCCAAATCACATGAGATGCTGACCATCTCCCAATGGGAACTGCATGCCCTAGCAGGACATGGGCAGCTTGACATATCCCAGGAGACAATTTGCACCTCCTGGGATTGGTAAAACAAGTAACTCAGCTGCAGTGAATTCTTTCCAGAAAGATTTTCTCCATATTGCAATGGGAAATATTTTTATTTTTCTGGTTTTTGTGAACACTCAAACTTGCCTATCTGACCCACACCAGATACTGCTGACCTAGAGGAGAAAATTTCTCCCCTCTGCTGTGCCCTGACAATTTGAAATTCTGTCCCCATTCTTCATTCTCTGGACAAGTCAAACAATCTGCAAACAGACAGCTGCAGCCCAGAAAGGAGAGAGAAATTTTACCATAAAAGGAGAAATTAAATTAGTGTCCTGCTCACCTGCATTTGATTTTTAAAGTAAATACATTTGATATGTTTCCTGTTTAGTACTATTGAAAGGGCAGTTTCCTGACACCACTCATATAAAACAATCAGGAATGTAGACTCTGGCATCTCTGAATGTAACAGGACTATGATTGTCAGAATCTTCTTTTTTATTAAGTTGGAGTTGGTAAGGGAAAAAGATTTTTTCTTTCTGTAAGCTTTAATGTGTTTTTGTTTTGAACTTGTCATTTTTATTTGCCTGTGAGCTTTGTTTTGATTTTTCTTGAAGATTTCTAGTAAAAATAATTGTTTGCAACAGGAAGATTCATGTGAACTGACTTCCATTTTAAACATCAGTTGCTGTGAAATGAAAGGGGATTGCAATGTGGATGTGGGCAAAGAGGACTGATGCGTCCATACAATGCACTTCTGCTCCAATGGTAAATGTATTTTCATGATTAATAAAGAGAGAGTAGAAGCCATTGTACTCTGTTAGGGTTTTGTTGATGGCTGCTCCCCAGAATACTGAAAAGATGCTATCAATACTCTTGACACTCTGCTTAATCAAGATGTGACCCTCCAATGCAACCAGACAGCATGCTTGTTTCAGAGCTGGAACAGTGCTACAGTTAAGGGAGACGTGGTTGTTGTTATTTTTGTTGCAGGATTTTTTATAATTTCATCAAAATTTGATCTGTGCCATTAAATAATATTTAATGCCACTAAAGTGCTGCTGGATACAAAGAGGAAATCAATCAACTTGTACTCCAAGTGGCCGTCAGCTGTGGAAATGCTGAGGTACCTCAGGGTGAAGGGCTGCACCTTGCACAGCAGACAAAATCAGATCAATAATAGTATGTTTAGTTCAGTTTTTAAAATTGCTCTTGCATGGAATGTGCCAGTGGGCACCTTCAATATCAGATATGTGGGCTTGGAACAAGAAGTTTTCAAGTGCCCCCTTAATGTTTGCAACTTGTTAAGTATTTTTGCTCCTTAGGTACTGCACATCAAAAGCCAAAATTAATAAGAGTGGAGGTTCCCCTGGGCAAGCTGGAAAGATATGTCAAATATACAGCATGATCTTAGCCTGGTGGTGGAGTTATTCAGGCCAGCTCCTTGATGTGCTCTCCAGCTTGAGCAGTAGGTCGTCGTTGCTGGCTCAGTGCAGTCAGCCCTGTCTGTGTGCACAGATAGGCTGGTACGGGCACGGGCATCCTGAGAAGCTGTGTGGCAACTGAGGCAGGTTTGGAACTAAACCACACTCTGGCCTCTGTTACAGCCAGTCCTCAGTGGGTTAATGGAGTAGGATAGCTTCCTCTGAAGGATTTAGGATGATCCCATTAACTGCAGTGGATATTTGTTCACATTCCCTACCTGTGGGGGCAGGGGGAAAGGGGATTACAATCAGTAGCCACTAGCAAAGGGGAGCTCTGCTGACTGTCAGTAATGTCTTTATAGGGCTGGGAAAAACTGAGCAATTCTGACAAATTTCACAGAGTCCTGACCAGAGACTTATGTCTTCCTTCAAAAAGTCCATGTGAGGTGAGTTTTCACATAAACTCAAACTATTGCAAACACTCCCGCTGGGTCTGGCCAGAATGCATTTGACGATTCCTTGCAGCTGTTTAATTCCAACATAATTGCCTTTGAGATTTCCTTCCTGATTTTTCTGTGTAAGCTGCACTAAGCTATGTAGATAAGAAGCAATCTATACATTCTGTGTATAGGAGTAAATCCAAGACTATAACACAGATGGACAGAAGCGAGCAAAAGACTCAGTTCTTGTAATTTAAAATACATTGCAATGTGAATCCCACTGAGTTGAAATATCTAATTTCCAAGAATTTCCTGAGGCAGGAAGAATTGAGGCTGCTTTATTCCACACTAGTCACATCAGTCTACAAATTAAAAACTAATGAAACATGTTTAAAACAATTACACACACCTTCTCTGAGTTCTTCACGCAATAAATTTGTGTAAGCCATCCAATGACTAGCAAGCAATTCTTGCTGACAAATATGATAATAGTTAAAATTGGTGCTACATAATTGTGCTGAAAATGTGCTTTTCCCCTCTGATCACGCAAAGATAGCTTGATACCTTCTGTCATCTATAGGTGGCAGATGGAAGGAATTATTAAGTCTGTCCCTTTTGGATGTTGTTCCCATTGCTATTGAAGCCTGCCTTACTCTGTTTGCACTCTAACACCTTGCCATACCAACAGTACCAATTCCAATTGTGCTTTTTCAAATAGATCCTAAATTCTAAATAATACATCAAAATGTTCTTGCCAGGGCCTTTGAGCACTCACCCTCTTGGAGCAGAGCCATGGACTATACAAACCATTGCATTAAACGTTTGGTCCCTGACAGGCAGGTGTGGGAGCTGTTGAATACAATTTGAAAAAAGTAAGAGGAAAGGAAGGAAGGGTGGAAGGAGGAGGAGTGGGATTCTCCAGTCAGAAGGAGAAGGATTGTATTAGTGAGAGGGAAGAACTGAATACCCCACATCCCCAGCTCAGCCATATCTAATCTGTGAACTCCTCTAAGGAAAAGCAGGATGTTCTCTGTGTGCAGCTGAAAGAGCTATTCAAACCATGCAGTATGAGCATGTTGCTGTTTTGTGAGTTTAGCTCCTCACACCATCTCCATCCCAGCATGAGAGAAATCTGTAAGCTCGGTGCAATCGTATCATAATTTGGATCTCTACAGGAGACTGAACTCACATCACCAGAATGCATCAAGCCAATGCATGTGTCAATGCACAGTTACATATACACACCACGGTTACAGGCCCATGGTGACAGTTCTCAAACAAATATATTGACAGAGTGCCAGGATATTTTTTAAGCATATCCAGAAGGAAAAAGAGTATTACAATGGGGAAGAAAACCCAGCAGAATGCTGACACCCAAGTACATTACTTAGTGTGCAGTTGCATTAATGAACCATTACTTCAAATCCCAGGTTTGCCAATAGTGTCACTGTTCGTTTATCAAGGCAGAATTGGCGTGGATGTGAACAGAATGCCTGTATAATAGATAACTTCTCAATCCTCCCATACCATACATTTCCTTGAGCCCATTACAAAAGATTTATTTTTAAATTGGAAATTTTTTTTCAGCTGGGCAGAATGAGACTGTTTGTTGAACAAATGGTGTTAAAATCCCCAAGGCTCTGACTTACTTCAGTAACGACCAAGACTACTGCTTGAGCCAGCTGATGCTCTTTTAATGAGCACTGCTTGTCAGAGGATCATATCTGCAAGTTGCTGTATAAAATAACCGTTTTCCATGAGTTCATAAAGCAGGCTCTCGTTTGAAATGGATGAAGTGTTGTACCAATCTCTGCAGCACAAAACAGGCACTTGTTTGAACTGAAAGGGAAAAAAAATCCTAACCCAAAGTATTTGACAGGGTTTTTTTCTTCTTTTTTAAAAAATTGTTTTCCCTGTCTATGACAGACAGCTTTGTGTTCGTACACAACAAGCTCAATTGATTCACGACAAAAAATGCTGAAATACGAGCTTCAAAATGAATTTCAGCTTTGGCCTGATGGAATTAATACAAGCATGACAGGTTGCTTATTTAGCAAAGTGGGTGGACAGTGGCATTAAGCCTTTTCCTGTGACAAGACATCCCAAAAAACTCTCTTGCTGTCCCTTCTAAGATTTTTCAAGGCAAATCAAGAGGAGACTCCTAGATAAATCAAAATGACAAGTTCAAAACATGAGAGTCCTTTTTAAAAGAAATATCATCTCCATAACAAGCCTAAGCTTATTAATGTTGCATTTGACAAGCACAACCACTTTGTGGTTCTGTTCAGTCCGTGGACCTGATCATAGCATGTAACTACTGCACTGCTACTGCTACCACTGGATTCAAAGCTAGGATCACAAAGTTAAAGAACAGCATTTAGTAGCCCTGCCATCAACCTGTTCTTTTTAATATATGTGTTATTTATGGCTGCAGGTTAGGTTATACCCTTGAATATCACATTTCTCACCAGAAACAGCAATGAGTAATTGGGTACTGCAGGGTTTAATGTGCAATACTGAGTCATTTTGATTAGACCCATATTTTATCACTCATGCTATTAACATCAAAGATTTTTAAACTACAATACTCCATACACTTGGTATTAGTGTGAATTAACATGCTCAAGTACCTCGAGTTTTCTTTGTCTTGCACATATCAAATCCACCTGGGTCACTGGTAAAATTCAGCTTGTACTTGTGTACAAACTAGCTCTGTCCTACGAAAATGAGCCACTGAAGTTAATTCAGATTTGTTCAGGGCCTTGAACAATGTAAGTAATGAATCTTTCAGACAGTTAATTTGAGCTGAACAAAAATAGAATCCACTTAAATGTTATAACTGCTTGGATTGAATCTTACCAGCCTTGATAGATCTGACGATCCAAGCCTCAGTGGATGAGATCTGCAAATCCCAGCTTTGGTCTCAGCAGAGAGAGAGAGAGGTGATGACTTGGTCTGTTTATTCAATGAAATTACTGTCCTAGCTTACTTTCTGATCAGAAACATAAATATGTAATTCTATTTTGCTCTAAAAAGGAATTTTTTACATTTGTAAACCTTCCTCCGTTTTGCAGATCTTACATCCAGGCTGATAAAATCATGAAGCAGGAATAATAATGATTTCCTGCACAGAAAAATGTGTATGTTAGAGATGTTGGTTGAATGTTTCACCTCTATTAACCTCTCTTCCAAACCAGCAGAGAAGTGGGAATATTTACTTATCATACAAATTCAAACTAAGATGCTTTTCCTGTGAGCAAAAATGCTCACCAACTTTGTTTGCAAGGGTAAAGTCTTCTGTGGTTTGCTGCATATGTTACCCTCGCTCTAGTTTTTCAAATTCTGTGATTCTGTGAAATTATTTGGCATTCTTAATATTGGGAATAGTAAGAAATAGTCTCACTGGTATTTAATCTTTAGCTTCAAACCTGTTTAAACTTCTATTCCTGTCCATCTGTCTCATGTTGTCAGAGATTTTCCAATAGTAACTAAGCTGCTGTGTTATGATTCAGGCTCTATATGTGATATTTTGCATGCTGGGTCTCTTTGCTGTTCCAGGCTACACAGAAAGCAGCCTCTAGCATATTAAATGCCTGTTTCACCTGAAGTAAAAATGGGAGAGCATTTTAAAAGATAAGTTTTCTTTTGTCATATTTCTTGCTTGTACTGTAGATTATCAGAGCCTTTCCCCCCTCACATGTAAGCAAAGACAGATATAGAGAAAAATGAGTTCTTTGAACCACAGGAAGATTTTTCTTTGCTGTTCTATTAATATCTGACTGAAATAAAAAGGAAAAATTCTGAATAAATGACTATAGGCATCTTAAAACCTGTAAAATTATTTTTTAAACAGGGCTTTTGCTTAAAAAATGGGATCTGAAAATGTGTGTAATGGAGCCAGACTCACAGAGGAAAATTACAATTTCTATGTCTAGCACCTGTCAGGTTTCTTCAAGAGTCTAAAATGCATGTATTATCACAGATAATACTCCCAAATAGACCAATCAAAGCCTAATTTTCAGATGTAAATCTTAGAATCCTTTTGAAGTCTAAATTTAAAACATGATCATGTGTTATCCATCAGAGGTCACTACCAACTAGGTATGTTCGCAACAAGTGTAGCTTTGGAGCATGGTAGTGACAAGAAATATGAGAGAAACTATCTTCCACCATTGAACAAAGAGTGATAACAGCATCAGAAATAGTACTAGGCCTAAAGCTTGCCTCTGTGCTCCAGTGGTTTCACACCAAGTATTTGGAGATGATACTCACAGCCTCGCAGCAGGGATTCTGCTGAAACCTGTGCTAAGATACTGGGGGCAGTGCTCAGAGCAGGTAACAACCATATTGCCCTATACATCATGATTAATCCAGGACAAAGAACAGATGGCAGGAGAAGGAGATGGATTCCATGAATATGGAGTGGGTGGCAATTGTAGCTGGTCCAAGCTTTGAGACCTGAGAGAGTAGTATTGCTAAATAGTGATAAATGTGAAGGGATTGTTTCCTGCATGTTACAAGTTACAGGAAGACAGAATGGAGTTGTCAGCTACCTGACAACTAATTTTTATACATGAGGGTTTTTTTATGGCTGCTTTTATTCTGTGATCTGTTTTTTCATTTGTTTGTTTGCTGCCAGGCATTCACTGTGAGATTTCAGGATTCCCAGTTTACGAAGAGATGGCTTTGTGTAGAGAAAGCCTGGGAGACCAGGAGAAGATGAATTCTCAACTAGTTGTGAATATTTAAGCCCTGAATTTCAGGAAAATACATAAGCAAATAAGCAAATACATTTAACTTTCCTTTGAGTTTTGTCCCACAAAGTTAATTGTTTGATGTTGATTTGTATTGATGATTCCTTTTCCACACTGCAGTTACTGTGTCAGGAAGAGGAATGCTTTGAAAGGTAAACAGAAGAGGAAAATACTCCAAAGGAAGTTGGACTGTTGGTCTCCTGAGACACCCAGTGTATAGATTTCATTGGCTTGTGAAATGCACATCAGTCACACCTCCATTTAGATCAAGTCTGCCTTGTTTCTGAGACTTAGTATCGTAGGCAGCAAGTGATACCTCTGCAGTGGAGAGGTGCCATGTTTCAGTGAAGATGCCAAGGTGTAAGCATGGATTAGTTCAAGTGACCTTTTCTTGGCAGACAACTTAGAAGGTGTAAAATGGCTCAGCAGATCCCATGGGAATACATCTAGGTTTGTATTTCTTTGCCCTTATAAATTATTAATTAATTGCTGGGTTTCATCCTTTTAATTGCTGTAATAGTAATTTTTATTCCAGAAGAAACCAGAATGGTAATGATGTACAGTTTCATGAACAGATTTTTTTCTTACTGTTTTCTTAGGAGAGTTTATCTCTGTACCTAATATATATTTTAGAGCACAATAGTTATACACTTCCAGAATATTTTTACTTCTCTTTGCAGGAAAAGAAAATGAGTTTCAGACTTTCTCACAGGAAAGCTATAAAATAATTTCTGCTTCATACTAAAGAAATATTTGCAATATTTACAACACTTGCACTGTTTTTCTTCTAAATAATTTCTGTCTTTTGCTAGAATTTAGAAAAAGACCATCAGTACTTTTTTTTCTTTCAGCAAAGAAAGAAAAAAAAAAGCCTCACCTTCGGGTGAGGCTCATGCTCATTAGTGGGTGCCATACAGGTTAAATTTAGGATACTGTTTCTGTATGATATATAAAATCTGTAATGAAAACTGGTTATTTTCTTTTGCCTTCGCAGCTGATCACTTGCCCTTTCTAGACCAGTTCATTTAAATTTTTGAAGATCTAGTCAAACTTTTTTGAAAAGAACATTTTGTAAAATATGGAGAACAAGAATTGCAAAATCCTCGGGATCATTAGGCCAATTTATTGACAGGAATTTTGCACTATTTTTTTAGAAGGAGTTGAACAATAACACAATAACTGTTTCTTTTCTATTTCTTGTTTGTAGGAGCCTGGATCCTGGGAAAATACAATCTTTTTTTTTTGGCTGTTTCGTAGTACAGTGGCACTCATTACAGGGAGGAATTTGCAGGGCTGGCTGAGAAAACAAACCTTTTTGAGAATTTGAGCCAATGAAGGATGGCACTCTGGGAAATCAGCTTCCCCATATTTCAAGCCTGTGTTCAGTGAAAGGACAGTTTGCACAGCAAAAGAGGATTTACTGGGGTTTAATCCTGTTTGAAATTCTGTACTTTGAAAAGTTCTCTATGCACCCAGGCTAGGATGAAGGTTTTTCTTTGCATACAAAAATTAAGCATACATCCCACTTAGTTACGAGATTTGGGGGCAGAAGCAGACGGGGATTTTCACTTTTCGATGGACCTCCATTTGCTTTGCCATCACAATTGCACGTTGCTGGCACATTGCCCACCCATAAGGGAGTCATTCAAGAGCTGCTGGGACAAATTCCACACCAGTTGTCATGTTGCCAATGCGTGTGTATGCCCTGTGGGATATCCCATAACTTGTCTCTGTAACCTGCATTTGCCAAACACGTTGTCTTCCTGTTGTCCTGTAGTGCATTTTCAGTGCAATTGATTGAGAATTAGATTTATCTTTTGTCAATTTGCAGCTTACTCTGGGCTTGATACTATGAGTCTGGAGACAGTGAGAGTACAACTGTGTTATCCATGAGTAGGCCATGTATCCAGTATTTGGATACATACAGGGATCAAACCCACAGCCTGGGCGTTACCAGCACCATGCTCTAACCAGCCAGTGCCTGCTGCATTCACAGGTGTGTGAATAGTTTAATAATTCTGTTTGCAGAAAGTACTTGGAACAAAGCCCAAAAGGTTGTTGTTTATTTTGGAGCATTACATTTGAAGGAATGTAATAATTCAATACAACTTTGTGCAAATTCTTATTTCTTGGGCAGTTGAAGCCCTCTATCCACAAAGTCATTCGGATATAATCACAGTGCAGTTTAATGTCAGCCCAAAAACCAAAAGAGATCACAAAGAACATAAATAATTTTACTTCATTTTTATGGGATTTTGATAAAATTTAATTTGGATTGAAATTAGAAGGATTCCTTCTCTTACAAAGAGGAGGAAAGAAAAAATATATTATTTTCTAGAATGTGCCTCTTCAACCTGCTGCTACTGAATGAAAATCCATCTTAATGTAAGCCTCCACCTAACCACTTTGTCAAATATCTTTTCTGCCTCTTTTCATTATTATTTTTGAACAAAGCTAAGCACCTTAGGCAAAGTACTGAGAAGCTCACAGCATTATTTGCTTAGGGAGGAGTGCTTTACTAGTGGTCTTGTCTCAGATTGGCAATAGTCTGTTGCATTGTATAATATTTGAATTGTGAGGGTTTATAGCCACGGTTCAGGTAAATAACAATGTCATGCCAGGTAAAAGATACAAAGAGGTGAATTGAATGATTTAATCATAGCTGAGTCTGCTACTCAGGCTCCTGGAGTGGCAAAGAAATTACCATTACAGCAATAATCTTTGTATGTGAATATCAGGCATGCTTCAATCCAGGCTGGAAAAAATGAGATTTCAATAATTGTCTTTATAGGCACAGGGCCATTTTGAAGCTATTTACTCGTCCATAATCACAAGATCAGATATTTTGCTCTCTCCTGGTGGGTTTATTTTTTCCAATCTCCTATTAATAGAAATTCCAGGAAGCTGCTTTACCAGGGCTCATGAATGCTTTACCAAGATTCATGTTCCTGGCTGCATTGCTTTAAGACACAGCCCCTTCCTAACTGTGCTGCCCCTGCTGTTGTGCTTCCAAAGCCCAGGAGTTGGTCTAGTCTGGGTATCTTGCTCAGAGCAGGTTAGAGACCTGAACTGTGTGCTCCAGAACTGTGTGGAAACAACCACCTCCAGCTGTTTGGTGTTGACAAACAGCTGGAGCAGTAACACCCTGTACCCCCAGCTCGTCTCAGGCAGGGTCTGACAGGCTGCTGAGCTGACTGGGGATGGTGCATGAGCTCAGCATAGGTGGAACTGAGCTGCACAGAGCCGGCTTTGTCCACCCCAGGTTTAGCTTTTCTGCTTGTTGATGATAATATTTGTCCTTACATACCTTGCATAAAACTATGAGGGCTTGTTTATGTGCAGCATCAAACTGCTTTAAGACGAGCATGTTGCCAATGTAGATTTCACCTCTGGATTGCAGTGTGTTTTCCCATGGTTAATTTTCATGCATTCATGCAATTCAGAATCACATTTCATATGATTTATGCACTAGCAAACTAAGTTATCAAGAGGAGATCATCTTATATTTGTAATGCCTTCATCCCAGACTCTCTTCTTAAAGGGAAACTCCAGAAATCAGTAGGAAAGACAGTTTTAAAAATTGTTCCAGGGAGAAATGAGGTTTGAGTTATGTGCTCATTTACTGTGGTATTTGAGGACTGAGGGAGATAATATCTAGCATCTTTTCAAACACTGCTCTGTACAAAATACTTCCACTCCAGTTGCTTGTTTTCTGTTGGTTGCCTCTGTAAACCCTGTTTAAATGTTATGGAGTCTGCCTAGTCTACATTGTATTTTACAAGTTAGAGGTGGGCAACTCATTCCACAGTGAGGGAAAAAAAACATGATTTCAAGCAAATCCTTTGCCTGCACTCAGAGAAATCAAATAAAAATACAAAGGTAGAAAAGAACAAAGCTTCTGTCAAGATCAGAGAAGTGACAGGTCCCTGGTTGAAGAGCAGCTCTCTGGTAATACTTGTACAAGTAAATGGCAAACTTGAATTATCTCCATTGAAGATGTTCTCTCTTCTCCCTCCACACCTATATTGTTATTCTCAAGCTTTTGAACAATTGCTGAAATCTATAAAATAGTTTTATTTATATTCCTTCCCCCACAAGTACATTTTTATTTCTTACATCCTCTTAGGAACAAACTGATGGAAAACAAAGTCATAATGTCACCACTAAAATCATTCAGCATTTCCAAAGTGTGATCTTCTAATGTATAAACTAGTGTAACTCTGCTGCTTTGCCCTGTGAGGGTGGGGAAAGCTGTGATGGATGTGAGTGCAGTGTGTGTCTGTGGTACCTGTAAATCAGCTGGTGTAGCCTGTGTGTGTTACATACACATGCAGAGGCAGTGCATGACAAAGTGTGTAATAATGAGTACTGCACAATGGAGGACGATTCTACACAGCATAAAGATAAAGGATAATGACATTGCTCTCAAATAACAAACCCCTGAGCAATGCTGGCAAACCTGTGAGGGGACGTAAGACATCTTCATTGTTTCATGTGGTAATAATCTGTGCACGCACGTGGTTTTCATAATGATCCATGGATATGGAATATTATATGAGCAGTTCAAGAAGAAACTACCTGTTTATATTGAATCATTTCCATTTGAGTGGTTTAGGGTTGTGCATTTTCTTGCTTTTTTTTTTCCTGAGATCTGCAATTTCTAATACTGGCTTCTTATCACAAACTTGCAGCCATACAACCTAATCTCATCAGATCAAACAAGTTAAATGTAGTCAGATCTGGTCAATACCTAGGTGAGCAATTTCTGAGGTAATTCGAGATTGCATTGGGAAACCGCTCCATAGCAGTATTCCTCTCTTGCCAGCATTGAACAAGAATCTCCCATATTTTTGGGGAGTTCACTTGATGCATGGTTCTTCATCCTCATCCTAAATTGTCCTCTATCATTGCCATGTGCAAGTGGCTGCATTTGTCAGTGTGCATGTATTCTACTAAAAGCCTTTTGTGATGAAAGGTACTCCATAAGCAATGGTGTCCGCTCAGACTTGATATTGTATATTGTATATTGTATATTTATTTTATATTAGCTTTGTGCAGCCCTGGTTTAGTAAAACCCAACAAAATGTTATTTTTAAAATGCCATTTAGGCCAGCCTTTGACTGAAGAGTACAGAGCACTGTTTCCTTGTCAAAAATACTTGTGCAAAATCAGAAGAGCTGCAATTAGACCTGTCAAAAGGACAAGATAAAGCATCATTTCTGTTATCATCTGTGAGATAAACAATAATTATCATGATTGGGTCTTTTTATTTCTTCATAAGATGTGATTTAATTGACTTACTGGACTTGAGGTAGTGCTGGACCTGGACATTGCATCTTGATGTTTCTGTTTGCTTTCCCTCTAGGCCAGCTGACGTAACATGTCTTTGTATTTGTGTAACACCTACAGTTCTACCTCTCCTGGAGAAAATGTAAAACAATAATTATCATGATTGCTGTGTATTATAATAGCTAAGAGCTATGATAAAGAATGCCAACTCATGTGTTTTCATCAAGCTATAAGATAGCATCAGCAGAAAATGGAACTAGAGGCTATCAAACCTATTGCCAGGAGAAAGTGCAGATTAAATACAAATAAACATAAAGTACAAATGAAAGATCTGAGTAGGCTTATATAATGAAAAAGAGGGAGCCCAACAAGCTTCTTTACTGTTTAATGCCATACTCCAAAGACAGATATTACAGCTAAGTTCTCAAGGAGCAAAAAGTCGTGCTTTTATTCTATATTTTTCCTGAATAAATAGCAAAGCCATGTAACAATTTCCTTAACTGAATGCACAGAATAGGACCTACAGCAAAAGTAACCGAACCACTATTTGTGTGATCATAATTGTGACCATGTAATCACAATTTATTTTCTTGCTGTAAGACTATCATGATCCACCATTGTGAAGGAAAACCACAGCAGAAGTGAATTATGCTCTCTGCTATTAGTTTGGGGATTCAGTCCATATAGTGTGTCAAAATGCTGATGCCTATGCTCTGAGAACTTCCAGTGAGTATATCTCTTTAGAGCAAACAGTAAAATGAAGTTAGGAGTCAATCATTCCTAAATCTCATGTATTTATATATAAAGCCGGGTGTGTACACTTCTAGAAAGAACAAAGAAATGAAAATTCTCTGTTGGTGATGTTTCTTTCTGTTGGTGATGCTTCTTTCCGTTTGGAAAAAGAAATATTCTCCTCAATATCCTGAATACTTTGTAATATGCCCTTTTGCACTATTTCCTTCTTCTGGTCCTATATGAGGATGTTCATTTCCAAAACCTTTAAAGCATAGACAAGTTTGATTATAACTTTTAAAATCGAATTTAGGTAAGGAAGTCAAATTTATACAAGCTTGGAGAGGTTTTGTTAGTACCAAGCATATCTGACTATGCCTGTCTTTGTACCTTTGCAGGATTTCACATTGCCTAATCTAATGTTCGTCATGGTTTTAATTTTTCCTCAGAATGGATCTCTTTTATGTCTGCTATTTACCATCCTTGCCAGAGTCACTGAGCACAAGAAATACAATATCTACAAGATGCAGAAACTGCTTTCTTCCTTGCACTCATGTAATATGTAATGGATGGTTTTAAGAAAGGATCTTTACTCTGTGCTTTACCTATTCATGTGCAGGATTTTGATTTCATTTGAAATGAAAGGCGTAAACCTCAGGTCTGAAAACTAATAGAATTTCTGCATTTACCTGCTGATCCATAGCCTTTAGGTTAGATTGTGTGTCAGCCAGCAGTCGGCTTGTTGAATGAAGCAATACTTTAAAACTAAAATGAAAAGATTTCTGTTATATGTAGCCTGACACCAGATATGAAGGCAGATTTCTGCTGGCTTATTATTGGAAATATTTTCCAGTGTGTCTGATAAGCGAGACTGAACAAGCCCTAGGAAGTAGACCTAATCAGATAATGCTGACTTGCAGACCAGAAAAAAAGAGAAATGTATTTTCCTAAGTGATATGCCTTCACTTGACAAGACTGAGGACAAAATGGTTGGTGTAATGGCAAAAGGCACTCAGAGAACAGGGAGTAAACCTGCTGTTCCTGGGGGTGGCTGTTGTGTCTAAGCTTTTTTTCTTGTGTGCATTCATTGTCTGTGTTACAGAAGGTTTACATCTAAGTGCTTGAGTGCATTGGCACTCTGGAGATGGGGCATGTAGAAAGGACTGGGAGAACATCAGACTGGATCAGTTCTTCATTTTTCAGCGAGTCTAGGTATTTTTTTGGAACTTCAGAGGAGTTCAAAATAGACTTATGAGAGGGTCCCCCTGAAGGATCAAGTGCTGTGTTCTGCTCAGAGTCTCAGTGCTGCAAATCCTTCCTGGAAATACACTTGAACAATGAGGATATTCACAGGAGAAGCAAATTCTCAATAGGTTACAAAGGTTACAGAACCTTCATGATGTTACAGGATGGAGGACAAAGGAAGGTCTTGTAGTAATTCTTAGAAGGAGTTCCCAAAGAACTGAAGCAGAAAGATTCCTTTGTTATTTCCATGCCTAGGTATGAAGTGGTCATTACCACAGTTTGATAGTTAACACAGAAAGTTATTTAATACAACTTCAGATTCTTTTATGTCTTCAGATTGCATGTAGATAATAATTATATCAAAGGCAAACATAGTGCCACATTAATATTGCATGACCAATGTGCATACTTTTATTTGTTGACCTGAAGACATTAAGAAAAAAATTGGTGAAAGATCCTCTTTATTCTAAGGGTTTTTTAAAACAGCTCAGCTCTTGGTTTTGTACCTTAAATGTCTCTGCTCAGGGAAAAATGAATTTAATTGCATAAAACCTACTCTGCAATGATTTTTCCAGGGAAAAGATTAAAGTTTTAAATGGATTGAGTGTCCCTGTAAGTATATTCACATTCATACGTGTCTGGACTGAACATGCCATCTGTGGCTTCTGCTTTATTTTTCTTACTGTATATTTGGAATTCAAAAGAACATTTATTTTGTGAGGAAAAAAAAAATCAATAAATCATTTAAGTTGTCCTACACTTTGTATAACTAATTGTAATTAGTATAATGTCTTTGTTGTCAAGGGCTTATCAGGCACATAGCATGAAGAGGCAAAGAAAGAGCTTTATAAAGAATTATGTTGTTTTGTAAAGCTAATTGTGACACTATCTCTGCTATTGTATGTGATTGAACTCTTAATTTTTTATGTGGTATTCCTTCCAGTTGTGTAGCTCCTACTGTTACCTGAGGTTCTCTGTAATGTAACCATAGAACAGATTTTAGTCAGTTCTAGATTTTACAGTTTGGTGCCAAAAGGATGTAGTCTAGATTTGAGTCAGCTAAATTGTGGCAAGCGGGTTGAAGTTTCTAGTTGTAATGAACTAACTTGTTTTAATGTTTGTTATGCAGATCTTGTAGATAAGAATTTTATTAATTTTGATGTCGTGAACTTGGTGCCAGGAGAGCAGCCACAGGCTCCTCTGATGGGTTCTGTCACATGTGTGGCCTTCAAGGAGCTGCTTGCCTGCACAATTCCATGGTAACATTGCCAAGTCTTAACTACCTAATCCTGGGAATTGTTGAAAAGATGATGTTACTACGAGCAGTATAATATGGAAGAGAAATCAGAGCATTTATTTATAAAGCAAAGGATCACTGTCCCACTTCATGAATCCCACTTTACTTGGGTTCACTGCAAATATCTTATTCCTGGTGCTAGCTGAAGTCCTCACCATTACTGATACCTAGGCATTAGTTTAGACTGACAGTGAACTGGCTAGATGATTAGTATGATGATTCTTGTGTTTATTATTCTCAAAAAGCTGGATTGCAAAAGACTTGGAAAATTAACTAATTTGCTAGTTCAGTTGATAGCAGAGAAGCCATAAAAAATCTGGTTTCGAGCATTTAACTGCATTTCTAATAAGTATGGAGATTTTTCTCAAAGCTTCCACTTGTATTATTAACCTCCTGCAGACTATTCAGTGAATATTGGAATAATATATTCTGAAATTGTCCAGTGTTGAAGAAACTGTTCAGTGGGATAGTAGGAAATAAGCTGTGACCCCTACTTTCTCTTCCTGTGAGCTTCTCTGTGGCAGTCTCCTGCTTTTCTGAACTGTTTGCTATACCGTGCTTTTTCTAAAGGCTGCCATCTGAGAGAAGACCTTGGGCCGTTCTTGGCTCTGCCAAATATGTTTGCCTACAGTCAAGGTGCTGCCTCCAGTGTAGATATTTGAACCAGTGGCTGCAGGCATCTGGCCTTCAGAAGACCCTGCTGCATAAATATAGTGACTTTGGGGGAACAGAAGGGGAATGACAAAAGCTAATCCTGTGTGTCCTCAGGATTTGGGCCCCTATATTTTAAGTGAGGCTTTAATTAGACTTCAGTATCTTCTGCCCACAATGTGCATGAGTGGAAGATGCCCTTCAGAAAGCCACCTACTATGTAAGTCAAGCAGTGAAGGAGTTAGAGGAAGTTTCAGGAGCTCAGATGTGAGACCCTAATACTGGTACTAAACCATAATATGACACCTATATATGTGTGTGTGCTTCATTAAAATGTATGTCAAAAAAAGAAAAAAAAAAGAAAAGGAAAGAGAAATATTTTGTTCCTTTTATACTTTAAGGAAAAGTTAATCTGGAGAGAGTTACAGTAGTAAAAGGGAAGGCAACATCTGTGTTAATTAGCAGTTAATCTTCAAAGCTTGACTGATGGGTTACTTTATGGCCTCTTGCAATTGAATTAAAATTCAGACCCACACAAGTTCTATTTTTACCTCCTTTTTCCATATCAGAATAATTTGTCTGGATTTAAGACTTCATTTTTGCTAAAAAATACTGATGTTCCATAATCTAAAATGAACTTTTGGTTAGTGCAAGTAGGCAGTGTAGAGAAGAGCTCTGTGGCTCTGGATGCAATTCCAGAGAACGTGGCTTTATGATGTGGTGCGGTGCCAGGGGTAAGGACAGGTGTGTTCTCCAAAGAATCTGCTTCTCTTGGGTGTTTGACAGTTAAGCTCTTTGGTTCAAAAACTGCTGTGTGTGTACAGTGCCTTGCACAGTGAGGATTCATAGTGCTACTGTAATGTAAATAATCAGTTAGTAATTTAGCAACAAATTAGGAATGAATTTTAGAATACTTGGAAACACTCTTGTGAATACCAGAGCTGGGGGAGAAGAGTTGTTGATAGAGGAATGTGCACTGATGAAGGTCTAATCTGTGGAGTTTGAGTTCTCTTTTTCCAGTGCATATTATCTGTTCAGAAATAAAACTTACAGTTAACATTCTGGCCCTCCATAAGCTTTTTTTTTGTATGGGCATCCATCCTGGTAAAAAGCAAAGTTCTCAGATAAATGTGAAATGTGTGGAGAACAATGTAACATTGCCTTCCCTTCCATATCAATATCAAAGAGGTAGTGCTTGAACTATCACAATGACTGCAGACTGTGGAAAATTTGAAAGGGTATCAGCTGATGTTCATCAGTGTGGGTTCTGTCAGCTGAGTATCTGGTCCAGTGTTCTTCCCTCTTAAATGAACAGAGTTAGGGTACAATCTCGTGCTAGCTATTCTTTCATTTTCACCATAGCAGTAAAACAAAATATCTTTATAAAAGCCTCTGCTCACATCACAGTGTCACAGAAATACAATGTTCACCTTTACAAAGTTGTATCATATTTTTGATTTAAACATAAAAAAGACCCAACCTAAAAGAAAATGTTTTTATGAAAAATTTAAGCTGCTTTCAGACAAGGTTAGATGAACTCCTTTCAATATCTTGTATTGAGAAGGAAAGAGCTAATCAAGAAATTTCTTCTGTATTCACCTACAATACATTTCACTAAAATATGCAGCCAGGAGTAGTGAGTGCCCTTTAATACCAAAAGAAAAGGGTGGGAAAGCCTCCTTAATTAAATCTCTTCAGGGATCCTGGATTAGCTGCAGCTCTGTTTAGTTTATATCCTCCCTGTAGAAAAATGTGCAGACCCAAGACAGCAAATATTGATTTAAATGGAGATGCAGGGAAAAGGCCCCGTTGTCTTTTTTCTTCCACTTGGCACAGTTTTTAGTTTTGATTCATTTTTGGTTACAAAGGATGAAAATCTAAATCCTTCTCTACTCCCTTTCACGCTGTGTGAAAATATTGAACCAGGACTCAGCAAACTGGATGCAGCTACTGGTGAAGAGAAGAGCACATAAAGCTGCCCTACAGATGACTGTGGCACCAGCCCTGAAACCTGTGCCAAGGTTTCAGCTGTCACTCCCTTTGTCACAGCCACCAGGGATTGCAGTAAGTCTTCAGCCTAGCATAGTGCAGTAAGAAGTGGGGAACAGGGTTACACCATGGTGCCACAGCCAGGGAAGTTTGGGCGTCACCCCCCATTTGCTTCAATCACTGTGAACATAAGTAATTGTCCTGTGGAGCAAGTGCTCTGCTGCCATTGACCAGAGCTGCATTTCCTGATTAACAGTGTTCCTAAGCATGGAATGAATTTTACTCAGGTGATTTTTGAAGAGAAAAATGGCTGTGTTAAGATGCTAACAGCTTAGCCCACAAACCTGCTTCTGTAAATTTAGTTTTCCTTTGTTCTAAACTTAATTGCATGTTTGTAATGGGTGACATTTCTGTGCATCCTGTCCTGATTTAAACACACATTTTGTTCATCAACAAAATCCGAGAGCAAATGGAGATGTGTGGAGCCATGCATTTCTCCTTCTGCACAGTGCAGCTGCAGCAGGTCGAGGCTGTTTGTGATTGTGCATAAACTGCTCAGCTGCAGACCCCAGGGGACAAGTGCAACCCAGCACTCACAAAAGGCATCTTCTGCTGATAACTGAGTGCATGCAATAGCATGGGCTGTGGCTCCAACCACTGCCTGTACTTAAGGGAAATAAAGAATCTTGACTCAAGAGAAATCAAGAAAATACGTATTTCTGGAAACAGAAGGATTAGGGAAGAGAGTGGGGAAGGGAAAAAGTTTGAAATTGGGATTTACTGTTCTGTAAACAGTTTGCACCAAGACCACAGTTCTTACCTGAAGACTCAGTGCAACCTCTAAAAGCCCAGTAGCTGTAAAAAATTCATCTACCAATTCATGTTCTCTACAGGGGATGCCATTCATCTTGAAGAGATTAGCACAGGTTTGAGAATGCATGGGAATCACCTTGAAATAATATGTATGTGCAATATATAGGCTGGAGGGCAGAGTTTACAATTATAATTCTTTAGTCTTGTTTCTCTTCTGGGTGCTTTGCAGCAAGCTGGACCTCTATGATCACCCTTGATAAACAGGAATTCTGCTTTTCTTCCTTGAGCTCAGCAGCATAGATGTCTGAAGGAGCTCTCTCTGCCTGGGTGAAGTAACTTCCTTGTCTTGTTGCCTGAGTTCAAAACTGAACTGAGATGCATCGAAGTCAGGTCAAGGCATCAGAAATAAGGAAACTACAGAAGCTTGGACAGCAGAAGTCAATTTTCTCAGGCTGCTGCCTTGTCTTTTTCCCTCTTTGTTTCAGGTTTCCATGAGTGTATTGAATAGACAAAGAAAGAAAGGAAATAAATTAGAAAAATATACACAAGACAAAGATTGGAAATAAATCCATAAATTAAATACCCAAGCAGATGCCTCAGCTATTTCTGTACTTGTAGTCTTATTTATGTAGACTTACTTAAGGACTATGTAGGCTAGTCCTTATTTCTAATGTTGGTTTTGCTTGTCTTGCCCAAAATAATAAGTAAATAGTAAGTCAAATTATTTTGGTGGTTTTTAAATTAGATGCAGTTAAATACAAAGCCATCATTTATCTGCTCCTTTTTGTGATCATTCATAAGTGTCCTTTCTGTCTTTTTTTCAATGCCATTTTGACATGGGGTTTATTAATTGTTACATCTCTTTTTGAATCAGATTGTGGGGGGAGATTCTCATGGGCCAGTTTATGACTTAGGAGTAGCCTTTACTGCAGGTTTATAGCAAACTCAACTGAAATGGACTCTTGTCCCTGTGTTCCATTGGTGCAGTATTAATATAAACAGAAAGCAAATATTTCTGGAGATCAATTGAACAGTATGCCACCCAACTGCAGTTTATTTCAGGATCACAGTAGGGATCATCTACCAAGAGTTTGGGCTGGCTGGAGTGCATCACTTCTCCATACCCAGGTACATCTTGCTGGGCACAGTCACTGCCTGAATCTGGAATGTGGTCTGTGCTGTTCATAATGCATGCCACTTGTTTAAGCTTTGCATAAAACTGTACATGATGGCTAATAAAACATCTGTCCATGTATAAATGTTTCACTTTTGCTGACCTGAAGCAGGATGTGTGAGACAGTCTGCTCACTGCTAGAGGGGCACGGCTGTTTATTATTAGATGTCCTGCACCATTATGGAATACAAAGCAAACGTGTGTACACTCACACATACACACACACATGTACAAAAGAATGAATAATTATGATAAATGGCTGCCTAACAGGTATCTTTATAATGCAGAAATAGCAACCATTTTTACCAGCTAAAATAAATTCTCTGTGCTTGCATCTTCTTTGCTTTTCTTGTGCTCTTTTTTCTTCAGAAAGTATGTAATGAAATAATTAGCAACAAAGTACCATGTCTTAGAAAAAACAGAAATAAATCCAGGCTGGGGCCGATATTCTTCAGGATTTAGAGTCTTGCCCTTCTCCTGTACCAAAGGTACTTCCTTTACTTCTTGCAAAAAAACAGTTCTCTGGCAAGAGAAGTGTATGTGCTCCTCAGGGGAGAGGTGAGAGCCTTGCTGTTCTCTCAGTGGTGGGTGCATTTTTCTGTCAACTCATTCCAATCTGTCATTTACAAACCTACATCTGATGTGAAGCGAAAGGCATAGACCAAAACTGTGACTTGGGGAATGTGGGTGTTTAATTTGGCAAAGGAGAAGAGTTTTACAGCAGCTGTACTCAGAGATGCTTCCTCAGCGGGGGGGGAAAAAAAAAAGAGAAGTCTCAGTCAACATAAGTACAATGGTAGCATTAATTTGGTTGGTATAGAATTAAGTAGTGGCCCACCAGTATGCACTGGCAGATAAATTTCCTGTATTTTTAGTTGTAAGGAAATATACTGTGATTCAGCAATGCAAAACCCCAGAGAAGCCCAGGGATAAAAAGAGCTGATTGTCTTTAACAAGGGAGTGCAGAGGGGCCATGTACCTTCTACCCTCATTCCCAAGGACCTGTCAGAGATGAGGCTGACACAGGGCACATGACAGAGTGCCAGACAAAACCAGAGTACCCTGACCCCCTCCCAGAGGATTAAGGGTCTCTTGATGTACCACAGATACAAATAAGTACCAGAGACAATTTTACCTGATCATAGTCTAAGTTAATTCTGACATATTTTTGAAAATATTTCTGTTTATTTTGAATCATTTTAACAAACCTTTTTGTTGGAAGGGCATCTCACATTATAAAGCCTCTACTCTGTGTATTATAGGTCTCTTTGTTTAGACCAATACTCTTATTTATACTTATTTATTAATCAAGAGGCCTGACAAGCTGCTGCAAATAAAGCTGCTGCTGATTCAGTAGTTTGGTAGGAGAGTCATCTGAGAATTAGATTCTATAAACAGCCTTTATGAAAAGATATATTTTTTGTCAATTAATTGGCCTGGAGAATTTTGTCATTTCAATCTGTCACTGTTGAATTTTACTTTACTGCAATATTTTGAAATTAAGTCTAAAAGGAAAAGTGTCTATCTAATGCTTTTGGCAAGCTCTCTGTTAATTAATAGCTTTTTGAAGTACTAAATTTCCTCGGTTTTATCTTAATTAACACTCTTAATTGACCTTCTGTGATCTCTAGTTTCTCCCAAAAGAATTAAAAAATGGAATTCTAAGTTCTTTTCTGCAATCAGATTGACATGCAATTGCTTGTGTAGACATCTTCTCTGCCTTCACAAACATTTTTTTCATTTTTATTTTTTACCACTGAAGTCCCCACTGGAAATTACAGTCCATTGAACCATAGAAGTAAAATTGATTGTGCACATAAAAAATCCTGGAACAATTGAATGAAGAAAAGAACTTCCTGGAATTCTGTGCTAAAATCAGAACTCAAGTGACAAGAAAACTTTTACTCGATTTGAACTCACCTGCCCTGGATCACCAAGAAAATATTTTATGTTCTTCCATTTACCCCCAGTGACAGAAAGAATGAGTTTTTCTTTCATTTAGCCTATATCAAAGCACGGTTATAGATGTCAAAGAAGATGGATTTCAGTTGCCAACATTTTTAGGGTGCATTCTCTATTCCATCTTCTTTATATCAATTTCTTATTCTTTTTGTGAAATAGTGGAAACTTAAAGCTGAAGAGCCCTGTCTATTTGCTTTTATTTTAAATTATTTTTTAATTAAAGCTTTATGTGTCACATATTACAACTCTAGCAATCCTAAAAGTGGGTTTTACTATTTTCTTCTGAAATACAGAATGCAAGTCTCTTTTGTAACATGTTGTGAGAAACTGTAGTCAGTTCTTTCTGCTGGAGTTTATGGAAGGCATTACTAAAAATGCAAATTCTATGTTTTGAGACTTGAAACTTTCAAGTAACTATTAATCTTGGAGCTTACTTTTATATTCTGAGATTAAATAATGACATTTTAAGCACTTAAACCTTCACTAAGAGCAAGATAAGCAAGCATATACTTCGTTTCAAGCATTTTAACTAAGTTGATTCCACTGGTCTTTTCATGTCTTTAATGTTAAGCATATGCCTATGTACTTTTCTGAAATGGTGGATGGTATTTAACAGAGTGAATTACAATATTTCTTTAAGAATACTAATAAAGTAGGAAGTTTGCAAAATAAGGTTTCATTTTTAAGGTAAACAAAGTAACTTTTTGTGAGCATTGCCTTTTTGTTGCTGCATGCAGCTGTAAATCATGTCTTGAAAGCAAAGCCATCTTTTTAAAAGTGTATTTTGAAAAACAGTGCATTATTTTCTCCCGAGCTGTCGAGACAATTTCCTGTTCAGATCTGGTACTCCATTAATTTTATACCAAAAAAAGTCTCTCTGAGCCATAGGAAACAACTTTGGGATTGTTGCACATACATATATCACAATAGATCTGCCTGCTGTAGTTCTGCAGATTATGTTTAACAAACTCCTGTTCACCCTGTTTTGGGATTAATATCCTCCTTCCCCCAGATTTGTGTGGTAACATAGCCTTATCCTACACATAAATGGAAGATTTTTTTTATTTCCTATGTGTAAAATTTGAAATTTGAGTGCAATTACAGTAACAAGAGGAACTCCTTTTCTAATGAGTCTCAAAAACCCGACCAAGAAACATGTAAAACTCTCCTGTAGAGAGGGAAATTGAGTGCACAATGTTAGCATAATAGCAAGGGCTGAGGCATTGCTTTGCACTACAGTTTTATGGGATGATATTTTAAAAGGTATTCAGAGATTTATGGATTTTTAGGGACAGCTAAAATTGTTTTCGCATTTCTAATATTGCTTTCATTAGAATTTTGAAAGTATGTTTATGGTATCAGATCGAATTCTAAGGTGTTACCAAATCATCCAGAATCTCCACTGCTTAAGTATATTCCCTTGTATCCCTGTGTATCTTCAGAGGAAAAGATGGGATGAATATAAGTGCTTTGGTTTAAAGTATATAATCTGTATTCTGTCATGTACTTCATCTCCCAGGGAAGGTACCTGGGAACTCACTCTGCTGTTTTTATTTATCCTGCCAGTGCAGTATATAGATGAGAGGACTAAGGTCCAATGGTGTTAAAACAAGACATGAAATATTGATTAATTCTTTTTTAAAATTCCTTTTTCCTCCTGAGTATAGCAAATTTCAGATGCTCCTGTCAATATAGTGCTCTCCAATAAACCTCCATTATTGGAAGGGTCCCGATCTTCATCGTGTTCTTATAAATGGTTATTATGATTCTAAAATGCTTTGAAAGCTCAAGGCCAGTGTTTTCCTGGTGCAAGAGCAGAAAGCAAGTTAGAAGCAATGCAGCCTTTTATCATGGCAGAATGTTATTTCAAAATAACATGAATTGGATTGGGAATTCTCCCTGCTAGACAGTAGCAGAACATTCTGGTTGAAGAGATGAAGATCCTGATGGGGCAGATAAACAGCTGTACACTTTTGTGGCTATAAAGGTGTCAAAAATACAAGCACAATTACAGTTGGTTTCCACCTAATGAAACATGAGTGTTTGACACCCTGCCTTTAGTTTCCACTTGTCATTCTTCAGTTTAAGTTAACCCTTCATTTATTATTTCCAGTATGACCTCTACAAAAGCAGCTAAACAGATACTTAGCTATTTCCCCAAGGGAAAGGATATTTCAGGAAAGGCGGGGATAGAAGTTCACACCACCTCAACCATGAAGGATGACACACATGGGCAAGGAAGAGAATATTTAACTACTTTCAGTGTTCTTGGACTCAGCTCTGGGAATTGAGGCAATTGTTTTTCACTTAAAAAACCAAAGGTTTATTTAAACTGGAGTGTACTGGAGTTTCTTTAGGAACGTAAAGCTTTCAGAGCTTTTCTAGTATCCATAATAAAAGGTATTTCACAGAGAAGGAATTTGAATCTCAGACCTGTATGTGCTAGGTAATTGTCATGATAAAGGTTGTACCACTACATTTTCACCCATTGTCTTAAATAGTATTTAGTTCAACTTGAGCAAGGAAGTAACACAGAATCTGTGCCAAAAGCCACTGATTGGTATATTTATGCAGGAGGAGGGAGGCAGGAGACCAGAGTACACTCTTGCTCTGAACCAGGAAAAAAACATCAGGTTGGTTCTTCTGTCTCACAGGGAAGTTGGGGCTTATAGGCTGGGTAAATTGCTATAGGTTTTTTTTTTCCACATTAAAATTTTATTCCTACCCCAGGATGAAAATGTTTTCAGAAGATTTTGTTGGTGGCAATAACTGATTTGCACATTGGCTTACTTGGGAGTTCTTTTACAGCAAAACTTAATTGTGTGCAAATGTTAGGCTGCTTTAACTTAGGATGGAGAACAGACTGCTCCCTGCCATACCCAAAAGCTAAGCACTTACAGGTGTGGCAGAAAGCTCATCTATCCCTTCCTCTCACTCACACCCAGTTCTATTAAGGTGCTCTATTAAGATGGCTTTGTGAGTTTTGTGGTATCTTTCTTTGGAAACAGGGCATTTTTAAATAATTTAAAGATAATTACTTTCACTGATTTCAGTCATACTGAAAACAATACATGCACAAAGCTGGACTTCAGCCAGTTCATAAGCAGCAAGGGCTGTGTGCTCTCACTACTGGTGAGGTTTGAAAGCAGTGAGTGTTGCATGCCCAGGTTATCTGGGTAACTCCATTGACTCCCAGTCCCCCATTGGTAACATTTGTGTGAGCAAAGCAAATAGGATTTGGTTTGTGGTTAACAATGCATGTGTTTGCTCAGCCAACCAGTCTGTGAGCCAAATCCTTACACATGTAATTTGTCTCACTGGTGCAGGTAATACTTGTGGGCTGATTGAATATATCTAGTCATTTGAGCAAAGACTGTCAATCTGGGCACTACCCTCTTGTGGCTTTCTCTCTGCTATGATAGCTCGAAGAATGATAACACAAAATTAGGTAAAGGGATTGCACAGAATTTTGGTTTTCAGAACCTTATCTTAGATGATTTTGTACCAAAATATCCTTGGAAGTTTCCTAACGGTGTGAATTTTCAGGTCAAGGATAGCCCACTGCAGATAAAGATTTTGCTTGCAGAAGAAGATGGTGCCTACTCACATGCACACACCACAAATTCCAGCAGTACTTTATGTTTTGGTAAACTTTATCTCATTTTACAAACTCCACTAATTGCTATCTTTCAGATGTGAACATAAATACTTTTCTGTTTTACTGGAGATGCACTGTTTGACTTCAGATATTTAACATGTTTTTTTTTCCTGTGGACAATAGCTGGAGGCCCCAAGCTGGGAAGAATGAGAGCATATCTATAAATAATTCAAAGTAATTGTATGGTTTTGACAGATTGTCAAGCTGCTTAATGCCTTTTATCCCAGGCAAGAAATTGTATTTCTTTTATAAAGTGTTGATAATTTCTCACTGCAATTTGTTTTGTGTATGTTGTATTTTTACAGAGTCCAGTCAGGTTCATATCTCAGCACGGGTTGGTTTACCTTAATTTTGGCTATGGATGCCTGCTATGGAATTCACGTCTATGGGATGATAAATGACACCTACTGCAAGTAAGATCATAGAAAATTATTTTCATGCATCTACAATTCTGATGTCTTGTCAAAATTTCACAATTGATTTTAATATCATAAATCCAAAAAATGGATCAGGCAGTCATTTCCCAGTGTTTTGCATTGATGTGACACTATTGTCAGCATATTCACTCCTGATATGGCATGTACTGTTGAAAAAATAAAAACATTTACAAAATCTAACATCAGATGTCATAAGGAGCTATTTTTAATCAAAGATCTTTTGCAGTTTCTGAATTAGCTGGAAACAAAGTATGCTCATATTCTTTTGATAAAATGTACTTGTTTCCATTGCTAAAACAAATCTATACAGGAAAAAACTAATACATTATTTTCCGAATACCAAATACACCTGGAAGTGAAATAAAATGATAAGCCCAGGATAGTTACCTGAAATTACATTTCACTACCATTGAGTAACCTACTTGAACTTTCTCAGTTATATATGGCTTGTTTTGAGTAGTAGAGGGTTCTAATTAGATAATAAAACAAGTCTTGTGAGCTTTATCACCATAAACTGACATAAATTCCAACCAACTACTGTTGGTGACCTTACAGTGACAGTGGATTAATCCTATGGTCAGAAGTATAACTGTAAACACAATTTTTAAAAGTCCAAGTTAAATACTTTAATCTACTGTGTATGGTAGAAAAATATAAAATGAAACTACTCCTCATTCATTCAGAAAAGCAGGAAATGTCATGAACAGTGTATGGTACTAGTACATACACATCTATTCTTCTGTACCTGAGCTGGCCCAAGTCCTGCATGTAACCCGTCCAGTGCGTCACGAGCTCCTAAATCAGGCCTTTAGGCAGATTCTCACTCCACCTTCTGTGTCACTCCAGTGTGAGACTCATTTCTGGCAGAACCTAAAAAATGTCACAAACAACAGAATTTGAGTCACAGCTGTTTAATTAGGATATCTTAACATTAGAGGCTGACTTTTTAGAACTTGCAGATCTCACTGATTGAGTTATCCAGATGGAATGAACAGAATGAACATATGTTGTTCTTTGTTTATGAAAACACAGAGTAGGCACCCGGGGATGAGGGGTGACAGGACTAAGGTTGTCCTCAGAGAGCTCAGCCAAGCTGGCATTGCATAGCCCTGACATAAAACCAGTCAACAGCATGATAGCACTGTTGGCAGCAGAGAAGGATGTCCCCTTTAAGCTGTGATTCTGACTGGATTACCTACTTAAATTGGATGTTACTCTTATAACTGCCCTGTTCAGCCAGTTCAAGAACCAGTTTCAGCAGCTGGGATTAGCCAGTGAGAAGACTTTGCTTAGGGAGGGAGTTTTGTGTGCTGAGTTCTCACAGGTTAAAATGTGCAGTGCCCATAAGAGCCAGCCCATCGGCTTCTCACTGACTGGTAAGATCGGCGTATGCTGAGAGGTACACTGAGCTTCTTCTGCCTTAGGAAAATTCCTAGAAATCGTGATGTAATGAAAGCCCTTGCAGTTTAGCAGAGGAGTTCAAGTGCTGACACATGGACAGGATTTCAGATCATTCACAGAATGGATTAGGTTGGGAAAGACCTTTTAAGATCATGGAGTTCAGTCGTTAACCCAGCACTGCCAAGTCTGCCCTAAACTGTGTCCCAGGTGCCACATTTGCACATCTTTTAAATACATCCAGGGCTGGTGAGTCAACCACTTCCCTGGGCAGCCTGTTCCAGTGCTTGACAATCCTTTTGGTGAAGAAATTTTTCCAAATATCCAATTTGAACCTCCCATGATGCAGTTTGAGGAAATTTCCTCATGTCACTTGTTCCTTGGGAGAAGAGACCAACCCTCTCCTCATTACAACCCCCCTTCAAGAAGTTGTAAAGAGTCATAAGGTCCCTCCTGAGCTTTCTTTTCCCCAGGATGAAGACTCCTAGCTCCCTCAGTCGTTCCTCATGGGAGTTGTGCTCCAGACCCTTCACCGGCTCTACTGTCCTTCTCTGCACTCACTGCAGCGCCTCCGTGTCTGTCTTGTAGTGAGAGGCACAAAACTGAACACAGGATTTGAGGTGTGGCCTCAGCAATGCTGAGAACAGGGCACGATCACTGCCCTGCTCCTGCTGGCCACACAGTTGCTGGTCCAAGCCAGGATGCTTGTGTCTTGTATTCAGCTGTATTATATATTTATGTTTTTCTTGAAAATAGTACTGAAGTATATCTTTCTTCTCCCTAGGTCAGAAGGCTTTCGCAAAGTTCCCTACCACTATTATGAGCCAGGAAGAGATGAGTGTGAGGAATACTTTCTCCATGAAAATGCTCCATATGGAGGCCACAGGTTTATCACAGAAAAGAAAGTATTTGCTAAATGGGCCAAGAAGCACACAATAATATTTACACATCCCAACTGGACAGTGTCTTGATACTGGTTTACTTAACTCTCCCTTAACAGCATATTACAAAAATGTCTCAGTTTACAATAGTCTTGCTTACATCTGGCTGGCTTTTCTCAGCCTAGGTAACACTAAACTAAAAACCAGAAGACAAAGAGGGTGGTGGTTCAGCTGTTAAGCAAAATTAATCATCTGTGGAAGGCAGACACATTGTTTGTTATTTCTTAGGGTTTTAATCCACACTATGCACTTTATACTTTAACTGGATTTTACTTCAAGGCAGGAGCAGTTAAAGACAGATGAGATTTCCTGTATATACAGGTGCACACAGAGGGCACGGTGGTCCTTTGAAAATTGTCCATCATCTCAGATATTTAAAATTATTATTTGTAGCTCATTTGCTGTACTGAAGTACTAGTTCCATTTGTGGTATCAGTAAAAATTTTCAACAAGAGAAATGTGAAGAAAAATACAGACCTCCGAGGTCCGGGAGTGAGTAAATTTTAAAAAACAACACCTGAATATATTGATACACAGTATATTGTGAGCACTTGCATATATGGTAAGATTAGAGATGAGCTAAGCATGATTCTTGAACTGTACCCAACTCTTGAATGAGAAGATATTACCTACTCAAGACTCCTGATTAATTCATAACTTCTGAAATGCAGCTTCCTTCCACCTTGGTCAGTCTGCACCATCTGGGACTGTGTAGTTTGTGCTTTTTGAAGCTGTTGTCCCACACTTCAGCTCCAGCAGAATGGCACTTGGCAAAGATTGTGTTTTGCAGCCCATGATAAACCTTTGGCTGTTGTACCAAGCCTGCTGTCAGTACCCAAGCTGGTGAGTGCAAAGTTGTCTCATTAATATCTCCATTTACTCCAGTTGTGCATTTGACTTGCTCCAACATCCAAATAACAGTATTTTGACAGCATTTCCCATGCAGCCATCATAATTTATTTTAGATCTCCAGTTTCTCCATCTTTAAAAACAAGGGTAGTGTCTATGTACCTCACAAGAGAGTTGTGAGGACTAATTTAATTTAATTTAAAGCACTTTCCTGATGCAGAATGCTCCAGATCATTTATTCTTAACACAAAAACAATGGTACCTGTCATTTATTCTTGTCTGTTGGGTATTTGAAGAAAGTGACAGTGTGTCTGGCTCTGATGGCAAATTGTTCTGTGCATCCGCTTTCCTACTGAGGATAATTTGTAATACTGGGTTCTATCAGCTTGCATTGCTTCAGATGAAGTTGAAAGAACTCCCCATCTCACAGTATTATCTGCACATTAAAAGGCAGTTCAAGAATCTTAAAATATACTCATCTCTAGTTTAAGTATGTATTTCCAAGCTTACTGTCATGGAAAGTTTTCAACTGCAGCAGACTCATTTGTAATATGACCATAATTCAAATACACAAGTGAGTTTTATTTAAACTGTATTTAAACTAATGCTTTAAGTTTAGAATGTGTCCTATGAATATTTCAACATCTAGAATGTCAGATTCAACACTGTAATAGCCAATACTGTGAACACTTGAAGGAATTATGTGTGGAACATGTCACACAGGGTTTACTCACACTACTTAAACATTAACCAACAGGAAACTTTGTATGCTTTTGTAAATCAAGAAAAGGTGAAAGTAAAAAACTATTTTTACATGTAAGTATTTGTATACTGCCTATTTCCTATTGTATATTTGTATATATAAATCTATATTTTATATGTTCATTGCATATATATTTTCTCATCAACAGCTCCAACTCATAGGATAGGGAGGAAATCTCTTCATCAGTATTCCTCCTCCTGATCTTTGATTTCTTTTTCCTGTTGGTAGGTGATTCCAGGGTATCATCTCTGTTGCCCCATCTATTTTCTACCATAAATGCAGCTCTCTGATTTTATTTTTTTTATATAGCCCAGCTTTCACTGCTTTCTTTAGTATTCTATTCATTCTGGTTGTCAGACAAAGGCTGGGGCCATGCTTATGATCTTGGATAAACGTCTATATTCAAACAGAGGCTTTGTCCCAGGTTTCTGGCATGACTTTATGTCTCACCTTCCTGTTTGGAAAAGGAGAACAATAGTATTTTCCTACTCCATTTCTTGACTGACTTTCTTGAAAGCTGTTGAGATGAGTATTCCCATTTTCAATTTATTTGTATAATGCTTTGAAGAAAAGGTGCCCAAAGTGTGTGAAAATTACAGGCAATGCCGTGATATACAAGTAATTAAAAGTGGCTCTTTCTTGTCCCTGGAGTTTAAAATCAGTTCTATGCTGATACAACATGGGATGAAATCAAAAGGAGGAAAAGGGTCATGGTTGGAAGAGCTGTAGTAGAAAAACCAGATTTATCACCATGCATCTGTTCAGTTCACATAGGTGGCTGGATATATGGAAAGGCAATAAAAAATTGTTAGGCGGGATTTGAAAAATGCAGGACATGCAGAATTAGGGAGAATGTTCCACACATGTTTTACAGGGCAGCCTGGGAAATCCTGTCATTCCCTTGAGGGAAGAGGAACTGCAAGGAAGAACATCAGCCAATTGAACTTGTATTTAGAAGGTTTCTGGGTCAATAGAAAACTGCTATGAAAGTGCTGCACGTGGAAATTGTTTGGGCTGGACAGACTTCCATGGAAGTGTCCTCATGAAGCAGAGTGCTTCTCCCCCTGAGTGTTACTCCCCAGTGAGCATAAGGATTCTGCCTGAGTTGTGGTCACCTGGTTTTTAAGCTTGAGAAAGTTTTTAAGATAATTAATACTTTTGAGATAATTAATACAACCATCAATGTGTTGTAAAATATGTGCTTCATTCTGAAGCTCTTTGAAGAATGCTTGCATGCTGCATGGAACACTATCACAAAGGATAGCTAAGAAAAATACAGCTCTAAGAACGTCTAAATGTACACAAAATTGAGAACACAATTAGAGTTTGGGTGTCACAGAGCAAAATAAAGGTGTTACTCTCTGCCTGGATTTGCACTTAGAGCAGATCCACGTTAGAAGTATTCCAGCAGGCTTCATTCATACTAGAAAAAATGAACATCAGTTCCCTTACTTAAATGAGCCTGTCTTTAGCATGTTAAATGCATATTTACATGAATTTTTATTGTATGAGTAAGTAACTGTGACCACTGTGTTAAAGATGATTCTACAAACAAATTACTTGGTTGAAATCTGTTAAAAACCAGCTGTGGTACTAAAGAAAGAATGTCAGTACTTGGATGTGTATAAGGGATCTTGGTGGTTCACCTTCTGAGGGCAGTTAAGAAATCAGCTGAGAGTCACTTATTAATTCTTTAAGATAAAACTACTACAGTTTACCTGAATGTAATCATATCCTAATTGCTTATTCATTCAAGCAGTCCTATTTTAATCAACTACTCATGAGTATAAAACAAGCAGGGAGTTTACCTGAGGTTTTCAAAATGCATTTTCACATGGCTGCTAATAGAGGAATGCTCAAAAATAGTTTGGCTTTTTTTTTTTTTGCCATCACGAGCTGAGTAGTCATCAAAAGTTTCTTTTAAAATGTAGGAGGGATTTAAATAAACTTTTTTTTTTTAAAGAGGGGGGAAAAAGGCATAAGTGGTTTGGTTTTAATAAACATTTCAGTGTTAATATACTTTATGTTTCATGCTGCATTACCTTCTGACTTTTTATTTTCAAAGTAGAAAGTTTTAAATAGGAGCAGAAATTTTCATTTAAAAATATTCTTTTTGGCTGGCTAATTGCTATTCATAGAAAATTGGCTGAATAAAATAAAGTGTTGTTTTTTCTTTCCAAACTGACATAACAGACATCATCCCAACCTTTTCATCCCCATTAGATGTCCAGATCACATCCTTCTGCTTATACCAAAGCCTCTTCTCAGAAAGAAAAAAATTAGTTTATATATCCAGCCAAATTCCCTTTCCATCTGGGCTGGGAGGCTCCATCTGCAGACTGCTCCTATCAGTTACATCAGTAAATGGGGAGGACTTATGGAGAGCTCTACTTAGGAGCAGATGGTGTTCCAACTTCTAAAAAATGCCCCTAAAGTGCTTTAGGCAAGGAGTACCCATTGATCTCTCTTGGAAATACTTTACTAAAGTAGTGTTCAGTTTCTTCAAATGCCTTTAGCTCCTGTGTAGAGTAATTGTCCAACTCTCTTGTGTAGGAATTATCAGCAATGGGAAAGCATGCCCTTTACAGGAAAAATGGAGGCAAATTTTGTGTTGTTAAATATTTGCGCATAAACACCACCAGGGATGAAGAAGTCAGCCTGACACAAATTATCTGAACACTCACTGATTTAGGAATCTCTGAGAACTCTCTTCAAAACCAATGGAAGTGGCTTTGGCAAGTTCATGAATACAGCACCTACCCCAGTAAAATCCTTGCACGCCTTGGGTGCCAAGGTAAGCAGTGTTTTGTCTGGGAAGTACCAAAGCACAAAATGCTTTGCAGAATTAATAAAGAGAAGCCCATCCAACTCTTGGAGGGCTGGTGCTGATGGTCTTCCATTATTCACCTGCTAGTGGTCTGGACTGAAGTAGGAGATACACAAAGATAGCTGGTAGCAGAGCACAGATGCTCAACCAGAAGACATGTCCAGGTAAGTAAGAATTAAGTAAGTAATCCCTTGTGAATTATAACTGGATGATGCTCTTAGTAAGCAGAAAATCAGAAGCACTTTACATACTGAGGCTTAGATTTTGCTGTCTTTTTTTCTGCATGTATGTCAGAAATAGTGTGTCTTTAGTTGTGTTGAAGCAAGCCTGGGGTTTGTTCATGATGAACCTTAGGGTACCCACAAGAGTGAGCCTTGGTGTTAGTATCACACAGGAGCTGTCTGTGGGCATTGTGATGTACTGTGAGCAAGTCATATATTTACTAAAAAAAGTCCTGTTTTTCCTGACTATATTTAGTTCCTTTGGGGAGGAAACGTTTCATTTTCAACAGATATATTTAGTTCTGTTCCTTCTTTCCTGAGAGGATGCACAGGAATGAAACTTAACCATAGAGCAGTGAAGCCAGCCACCAGATTGATTTATATTTTTCTGGCTGTTGCTGTGATGTGTATAGCTAAAGTCACAGGGAAGGGGGGAAGCTTTTTGTAAACCTTGTTTAGCATATCTACAGAAGATTGTGTGTCTGTTCTGGATTCGAGTCTCCTAGGCAAGCCCTATAAAAGGGGCTGCAGGAGAAAGAAAAGGTCTCTACATTGAAAGACAGGAAGGACTTCTGTGGAAACCATACTAACATGTGTGGCACATCTGGGCCTGCTCCCCCAGGTTTTGTAGGTCCCCACCCAGCTGCAGCTTTGGGCCCTTTCCAGCCCCAGTGGAGAAGAATTCTCCATCTGACTTAGGCAGCCTGTGATCCACACAAAGCCTGCCCATCCTCCCCTTCTGTGGACCAGGAAAGTGCTGAATCTGCCCGGGGGCTGCCGTGTCAGAGCAGGGACACACTTCCCAGTCAGCAGCATGATTTGCTTGGGGCACAGTCTCACCTCAGGTGCTGAACTCAGTTTCTTGGAATATGATAGGAAAGATATCACTGGGTTTTGTTATTGTTTGTATGATTAACTCACAAAGAGTTACTGTTTCATGGGTGTCTTACACAGCTGATTTCATGTCTTTTTTTGCATTGCTTGCTGCTATTTCTGGGAATTCCTCAAAATATGCAGCTGTCAACATTTGCCACTGCTGTTCTAATTTACTGGAAAGACACTGTAAACTTGAACTAATGCATGTTCTTACCATGTATTATGCATGATAGCATGTTACACATTTTATTCTCCACTATAATAAATAATGTAAGTTTTGTGTAAACTTAGTTCAAGCAGCAGAAGTAGTACTTTTTCTCATATCATGTGTTGCCCAGAGCACTTTGCTAGAGCTCTGTAAGTGCCATTAGCAGCTGGCAGCAAATAAACTGTTGAAACCAGTCAGGAAATAATTACTAGATTTGACATTTTTCACTGAAATATCAGAAATAGTTCAGCTTGCTTTTGTGGACCTACTCTGGCACTCCCAATCACAATTCTGTGTTCTGTTCTAAGGAAATCTCACATCCCGAGTGTAACTTGGGAATGACTTTTTTGACACAAATGTTGTTAAGAGGTTAGGAGGGCAATGATCCCAAAGTTTTTTTATTTATGGGAGTATATTTTTAATGGGAATTGAACATGGAGAAGATTGGCTAAGATGCCTGCAGAGTTTTTAATAATTTTGCTACTGAAAATAGTATTTCTGAAGATGGTTGAAGGAAAAACAAATTGTGTGCTCATTGCTCTTTTGGCTGATCACCTTCACTCCCCTCATACACAGACACACACACAATGCAAACACACTGAGTGTCTGCAAACACAGTGGGTGTCTGTAGGGAAGGTCCCTTTTTTGTCAGGTAGGGGCAAGTAAGAACAACTAAGACTAATCTACATGGTAAATACAGCTTATAGTACTTGTTGATTAATGTTTATTCTGTGTATTTCCAAAGCCTGTGTCTGTGTTAGCAAAAATTAGCTTAGCCAGATAGGATTTGTAGTTTGAAACTGTTGGTGCTAAGGACCTGATCTACACACTTATCTCTAGTTTGATCCCAGGGGCTGAATGCCACTAGTGATTGGAGCACATCCTTTGCTTCCATGCAGAAGGAATCTGGTGCACATGCTCAGGAACACTCCATCATACAAACTTAAAGCTCATTAAGTGAAGACACTGTACTGGACTGTCCCACAGGAAAGTGGAATTCCTGCTAGACCATCTTATAACTCAGTCTTTGCAAGGGTATTTTTCTTTCAGATTTGAAATCTGATTCCTCCTGTCAGACCATGGGAATCAAGGGCTCCTGATTCTTCCTAAATTTACCATCTAAATGTGCTCCATAAATAAGGAGTGTGATTATAGGACAAAGTGATCCAACATGGGTGCAGCATGGTAAGTGCTTTGTTTGACGAAGAGTTAATGTGATTCTGCTCGTGGATGTAATTTTGTCCTGAACATGCTGGGTTCTTGCTAATGCATGCATTGTTTTTATATACTGCAAGACACATAAAAATTCCCTTAATCATTTTCCCAGGGTAATTTTGTTCTTGTGGCCTTCCAGTTGTATCTGTATATGTGTGCATATATGCATTTATATACAGTGTGCAAGCATTCTTCTGTTCTTAGAAAGTTGCTACTATATGCTGCTAACATAAACTTTTTTAGGTGGTTCATGTTACACAATTTATTACTTGTATTCTTTGGTTGCCTTTTGTAATGCTGACAAGTGTACTGATAGCAGATACCACTGTAGACTAAGAAAAACTTTCATACCATTTATACTTAACTTTGTATGTTTTGCCATGTGTTTTCTTGCTATATGTTACTTATTTTTTGCTCCCATTTGGAGAATGTGCTTCTGTGTAATTGCAAAATTGTGCCTGGATTATTTTAAAACATAAATAAATGTATACAATTTTCCAATTGTCTGACATAATTTATGCATGATTTTGTGCAAAACACTTTTATTCTTGTTTATGTATACGCCACTATAATAATATCTGACGGTTCACTGAACCCAAGGAAACAAAGATCTTTTTTCTCATATGTGTTATAAATCAGCTGTACACACTTTAAAGACATTTTAAGGCATCTGCCCTAAAAATATTCAGTGATGCTGGGTAAACTCAGCCACAAAACCTACACTTGCAATAACTCATGATTATATTTCTGTATGTTAAAACACATTGCAGGCACAAATGCAAGTTGTGGAAAAGGGCCATTGGATCCTGGTCATGAAGGGCACGTCCTTGCCAGAGCGTAGCGCTCTCAGGGCTGAAGCCACCCCAGGAGTGGACACTGAGAACATGCTTGAGAGAGCTGTGTAAGTTAGAAGGGCTGGGGGAAAGATCACATTTTAGGAAAAGGTGAAAACCTCTATTTGCTGACAGGAGTGTGAGGGGGACCTGCATAACTTCTGTTCCCCAGTGGACCCCATGGTGCTTAGGGAGGAAGGGAACTAGAACTCATTCAGCCTCTGGTCTCTAACTTTGCTGTTTTCCCGTTCCCAGCTAAGAACATGATTAACAAGCAACAGCTTTGATCTGTAAATCTTAACTTGGTCTGTATGTGCTGAAGTAAACATATGTGGAGTAGCTGGGTTTGTGAAAGGACTGGAGATTCTGGGTTTATCTGTCAGCACTGGCATATGTAATGCAGCAGCTGTTACCACCTAATTTTGGGCCAGATTCTGGTATATGCCACTTAGAACTGAGCTGTATTTTGTCAGCTACCAGAGTAAGGGAAATGAAAAAATGTGTATCTGTGATAAGGATAAGACTAAATAAAGGGAAGAAATGCTTTTCACATGCTCAGCTTTGAGGGTCCTTCAAGTCTGATATGCTGCCAAGGGGCTTGTTAAGAGTTTGTGGGTTACTTTTTCAGGCATACTCTCTGCATTAACCGTAATGTTCACTTCAGAACTATTACAGTGTGAGCTCTGAATGCATATTAGTAGCATGACGTAATATGGATTAATTTCATCCTTTTTCCATGCAGGATGGTTGGATATATTACTCTTGAAGTACATCCAGACTTGATAGTAGTGACATGGGATGTGAATGTGAGTTTATTTTACTATTTGTCATAGGACCAGATAATCAAGTAAAAAAATAGTTTAATTGTTGAATTAACCCTCTTAGAGCTTTCACACCCCCATAGAATAGCCAGCCTAGACTCCTGAAACTTTTGCTCCTGTGGCTTTACATTTGGATCTTATTTTATTAGTTTGCACCAGACCACCTAGTAATACTTTGTTAACAGTCTCAGTGATATTTTCTTTTTATTACTGATTTCTTCCATAATGACTGAGTCTTCTGTGAACCTTTGTGTTTTCCTCTAAATTACTGATAAAATTGTGAACTAGTGTATGCCCAGAAAGCTATCCCAGCAGAATACCTGTTCTATGATCATTCTCCCTTTAAATTGCCATTTTGAAATGTCAGTTAACCAGTTTTCCATTCCTTTAATGTGAGACATGTCAATTTTGTATTATCATGTTTTCTTAACTCAAATGTCATGAATACCACATCAAATGTCATATAGAATCCAAGTGTATCAACAGTGTTGTCTTTCACTTGTACTCACAATTGGAAAAAAAGCCAGCAAATGTGTTTGACAGTATCTATTTTCCATATTGCCCTTAGATTGGCATTTAGCATATTTCTCCTCTTTAATTAGTTAGTAATTGAGTCCCTTGTCAGCCATTCCATTACTTTACTCCAGATCAATTTTAGACTGACAGGATTGTAATTATGTAGGTCATTAAGTTTATCCTTCTTAAATATTAACACAACATACGTTTTCTTCCAGCTTTCCGGAACCTTCCCAATTGTTCCAAGACTTAGCAAAAAGCAGTAATAATACTAGAGATTCTGCAGTCAGCTCTTGAACAACTCTTGGATAAAAGTTACTTGAAGTTTCCTACACAAGTGTTTCTTACATCAATAACCATTTAATTTTTTTTTTGTTGTTGCCTGGTAGTTTATCATCCTCATAGAGTATCATCAATTGTCTGTCTTTTCCTTAAATACTGAACACAAATACTTATTGAACACTTCTTTCTTGTCTTCATTACTCTTAACAAATCTTCCACTTCAATCTGATAAAGAACTGGTACTATTGTCAGGATTCCTAATGATTTTGAAAAATATTGTCCTTAATTCTCTGGCCATAAATTTCTCCTTACAACTTGGATACACTTACTGGAGGAATTATATATGTAATGCTTTAGTTCTACTCTATATTCAGTGTTATTAACCTTCTTTTTTCATTTCATTGATTTACAATTAAGTAGAGGTTTTCATTAACCCTTTTATCTAGATAATTTTTGAACACATACAACTTTCTTTCCTGATTTTTCAGCTAATAAATGTTTGTATTTTCCAATTATTGGACTGTTTTCTCTCTGAGATGATTCTCCTTTTCCATAATTTTCAGGTTGGTAAAAAGACTGCACCATCTATATAACTGTGGGCTTCGTTCTCCTTCTGCACATAAAGAGCAATCAAGTTATCATCATAACCACTAATATTAATTTACTTCTCTGACCAAATGCCTCTGGTAATTTTTCATTATTTCTGAGATGCTGTCTGACATAAAATTCTCATTCTTGGAGAGTTCTTCATTTTAGTTTAAGAAACGTTTATACAGAATGTTCAATAATTCAGCACAGGTACTGGCATCATGAAACTTCAGGCAGATGTTGGGCAGGCTGCAGTCTCAGATGATTGTGCAGCCTTTTTGCTCCTACACATTACAGAAGGTGCAAAGGCATCCAGTCATCCTGCTGTCTGCTATGATTTGGTGATTTGCAGACAGCAGCTACTATCCCATCTAGTGTTTTATCTGTTAGAGTATTGATCCATTACATTCACATCATTTGCTTCTGAGCTGCCAGTGTCCTGAAAACAGACTGTGGCTCTTTTACTGTGAAGTGCTACTCTTCTTCTCCCTCTCTCTACTTGATCTTTCCAAAAATAGGTTATAACCATTGATTTTAATGTTTCAGTTACGCAGTTCTTCCCATATAATTTCAGTAAGACCTGCGACACTGAGGTAGCAGGTAAATAAAATATGTAGCAGGTAGCATATAAATATGTAATTTTAATTACTTTCATTTTTTTTACCCAGACTATCTGGTATTGTTTTATAGAAAATCTACTACTTTTGCATTCCTCATGAATCTTGGTTTTGCCGTCTTAATTTCATCCTGAAAGACTAGGGGTTTTTGGTTGGATTTGGGTTTTTTTTTTAATCAGTTCCTCTTTTAGTATTTATTTTTAGCTTCTTTCCTAGCAGGCTGTTTGCCTTTCTGCAGAACAGGAGACCACCTAAATGGTGCCATCCTTTCACCTGCATCAAAAGACAGACGCTGCAAGTTCAGAATCTTCTTTTCCTGTCTTTCTTCATTCACCAGTCAAGGATAATATCCTGGAGGATCACACAGACATTCTTCTTCCTAAGCAATGTCCAGGGTTCCCTGACCTTGTCTGAGATCTGTGAGACAATCCCTATGCAGCAGAACCACTGATGCGTACGGTCTTTCCAATCGTCTTTAATCTCCAGCCTTTTCCCCAAATTGGTTGGGCTACACATGATCCCTAACTGTCCTTTTTTGAAAAACACTTCTGCCTCTGGAGAATTCTGGAATTTGGGTGGGGGTGAATTGGAGCTGGAGGGAAGCTGTCTGTTCAAAGGGAAGTGTAGGCTGTGTTAACACACCTGCTCGGGCCCTTCTGTTTATTGTTGCACAGAGTAACCAGACCGCTGTGGGCTGCTCTGTCCCTGGGCTAGCAGCTCCCATCTCTCATCAGGACTGGCAGAATTTGGGAACTAGGGAGTCTGGGTTCTGAGACTATGTGTAAAGTGAGCGAAGGAACTGCCAAAAAATGAAACATTAAGATTTGGCTTGTTTTGTCATAAAATTGATCTAAATCTGCATATTTGTATGGGAGATTTAAATTATAATCAGCTGGCACTCTTCACTGGCAAAAGGAAAACATTCTGCCAGAGACTTTGTGATTAACTCTTCTCCTGTCCAGAGGAGAGCTATCTAAATTAATTGTCTTTGACAGGTGAGGTCTGTCCTCATTTTGGTACAGGAGATAAGGTACTGGTTACGACACAACTGGGTAGATTTGCACAGCTTTTTAATTACAACAAAAGCACTTATCACCAATGTCTTGTAAACTGTGTCAACAGTGCTTGGATTGCAGCTGCCTGGCCTTGGGGTTTGACAGCTTCCCTCTCTGATACACGATGAAACATTATCCTGCATTCTGTGACCAACTTTGCCTTCAACCTGTTTTTATAGTGCCTTATAGTTCACCAAGCCCTACTGCATAGGCCTTAAAATAAGGCCAATCAGATCAATTTGGTCTCACGTTGCCTTTTTTTGTCAGCACTCTAAAAAAGATGCTCAGTTCATTGATCTGACACACTGCAAGTTGCTTTGCTTCATCATGTTAGTGACCTGACTGATGAAAGACACTTGATGTATGGTGATGTCACCGAGTAAAAAGTCTGATTGCTGCCTTGTCCTGTGTATTAGTTCTGCAGAACTAGGAAGGGAGCTAAGCAAATGCTTGCCCTGAACATACTGTATAGAAACTAAAAGTCTTCCAGCACCTAATTTTGCAGGATAAATCCACATGGTACAGTACAAGCCCCATGCCATGCAGAGATAGTCCTCCTGGCTCTGAGTGAACAAAACATGCCTGCATACAAATGGCCAACCATTTGTTACGTTTTTGCAAGGAAAAACATTTTAAAAAAATCTGTCAGAGCACAGCCTTGCAGCTCCTGGTTTCTCTGGCCTGTGCTGGGAACAGGTTGAGTTACTTGGAATTGTGAATCACTTGGTATTGTGTTGATTAATTCACACACTCACATACATGAAATGGCATGGTAAAAATGTCTTACACTAAAAGATCAAGTCACTCTCATGTACTTTTTTTTTCTACAAGTGTTGTGGAAGGAAGGGGAGACAGCAGAGTTTATACTTGCACAACTGGCAACTGGCTGAAAGCTGTATACAGTAAGCACCTTAAGAACATCAAGAGATTGTGAAGGGAATTATTGTGAATACTATAATGATTTTATTTTTTGTTATTTCTTCAAGCTATCTTGAAAAAGATCAGTTATTTTCATCAGCACCTCAAAGATTGTTCCCCAAAAAAGTACAAAGCAGACTGACAAAGAGTTTCTGAAAGTGGTTTCTATTGCATGAAAAGAAGCAGTGGGAATTTAAGAAGGGCAGAGAAAAGAGTGAATATTTAAACTAAGGACACTGAGACCTAAAATTCCAGCACTTGATGTGTTGTACTTCTAACTGGTATCAATGGGAGCACTTACTTAAAGCTTAGTACAGGATTCAGGGATTCTTTCATATCTGCAAATGACACAAAAGAAAAGAGGCCAGTCTTTTTCTAGTGTGAAGCCTTTGTTTTATCTTTCGTGATACTTGAAATGGCAGCGAGCTTTAGTGATGGTTCAAGTGTCAGAATGCACTTTCCCTCCCCTCCAAAAGAGGACGAGGGAGTCAAACTGCACCATTTTTTGAGGGCAGCCTTGCAGTCCTTGGGAGTTTTAAAATGTGGAAAGTACTGTATTAATTTGAGTGTATCAGTGGTGAATGGGATAATTTAACAGCACCTTCCCCTCTCAAGTATTTCTTTTCTTGAATAGATTATTATACAGCAAGGGTTGAGGATACAAACCTTGAATCATGAAAGCATGTGTACATGCTGAAGAGGTATTACAATGAATTATAAGCACTGGTAATAGTTTAGAATCCAAAGGGCTGGTGACCTTTGCTTTTAAAAACATGCTTTAAATGTTATCATTCTACAGCACCGTCTTCTCTACTCTATCTTCTAAATGCTTTTGGACACACAGACCATGGGATTAATTATATACTGCGAGCAACAATTCATGAATATTTAACACACTCATTTATACTTAATGAATAAATTTGCATTTTGACAGTGTTATTTAATGTGGTTTAAGGAAAAACTGCTCATTACCTTTCAATTTTGTAGATTAAAAGAATGTAATTGGAATGATAAGGTAGGAGAGAGGCTGCATGATTGTTTCACACGGTTTGTTCCCACAGGTTTTTTGATCACAACGGCTCCGTTTGTTCGGGAGAAGTTTGTCTCGGTTACTTCATCGCGCTCCCTTCGGGCCGAGGGCTGAGTTGGNCCCGGGGCGGCCCCGTGGCCCCGGGAGAGCTGTCCTGGGCGGGGCAGGGCCGGGCAGGTGGTGCCGGTGGTGCCGGGGCGCGGCCCCGGGCCTGCCCTGCCCGCACACCCCGGCCCCACAGCGCCGGCAGGGCCCGGGGCGCTGCCCGGTGTGCAGGGCTCGGAGCTCACCCCGTGCCGGCTTGTGCAAGGTTTTGTTGAGTCGGTTTTTCTCCCCAGAAGACTTGGTCCTTTTGAGAACGCTCTGTAAAAAGAAAAAACCAAACAAACGACCCCAACCCCCCCAAAAACCCGCAGTTCATCGTGCAACAAAACCTCGGAACAGACCTGTGTACATTTCAGCGGTTCAAAAGGAGAAGGAGGTAAAAATATAAATTCTTCTTTTCCTTTTGTATTCTTAATTTTTAAGCCTATCTCATGATTTGTAGGAAGGGGAAGCAGTGAGGAGGAGGAACAACTTGTTTTTGCTTTGTTTTGTGTCAGCATCCTGATATGAAGACTCTGTCCCATTTAAATTTCATGGATCTTTTTCCCCCCTGTTATTTTAATAGGGCTAACTACAAAACCTTTGTACTTGGGTATCATTGCTTTGCCTTTTAAGCATGTATTTAATCAACTCAAATGTTTCCTTAGGCATAGAGATACTATAAAGATTTCTTAGCTAGTACTAATGAAAAGAATCGAAAATAATCAGAAGNCTGCCGCAGCCCGGCTGCCCGGGCCGGTCCGTGGGCTTTGGGCAGGGCATTCCCCCGGACGGAGAGCGGGGCTGCCGCTCCACCGCAGCCCAGGGACCCCGGGGCGCGGCGGGAGGGGCAGAGGGTCCCTGGCAGCAGGACAGACAGACCCTTGTGGCGGTGCCCGGGGGCTGCGGTGAGCGCGCTGCAGCCCCGGGGGTGGCAGAGGCTGCTCTGGGGAGCCCTTCCAGCACCTGCACCCAGTTCGGTGTGAGCGGCTGCCGGCCCGGGGCGGCCCCGTGGCCCCGGGAGAGCTGTCCTNTGCTTTGTTTTGTGTCAGCATCCTGATATGAAGACTCTGTCCCATTTAAATTTCATGGATCTTTTTCCCCCCTGTTATTTTAATAGGGCTAACTACAAAACCTTTGTACTTGGGTATCATTGCTTTGCCTTTTAAGCATGTATTTAATCAACTCAAATGTTTCCTTAGGCATAGAGATACTACAAAGATTTCTTAGCTAGTACTAATGAAAAGAATCGAAAATAATCAGAAGTTAAAAAATAATTTTAAAAAAATAAAAAAGGACTTGGTCTTGTATATTTCTGTATCTGAACAGCAATAGAAGAGAATGTGCCCAGGTTCTTAGTCTTTAATACCAAGGGTTGATTTTGTAAAACAGTTTTTAAAATGGGCTACAATTTGCTTCTTTAACAAAGTATATGCATTGTTTCTGTTTGTCATTTTGAAGTGCCATATGGTGGCAGATACTAATCCACAATATGTTGCCACAGTTCTTTCTGATCTCTCTTGAAAAAAACGTAATCACACAAATGGAGACTTGACCTTTCATTCAGATTTAATGGACTGTTTTCTGAGCACATTTCTAATCAAAGAGAATTGTATGAAATGTTATTGTTTAAGTTGTCTATATACATCTTGTCTGGGAAGGGAAAAATCTTCAGGCCAGAATCAGGTTGTTCACCAACTCCCCATTCAGCACACAGAATAATGACATCTTGGTTTTCACAAGGGGGCTCGAGAAATAACTTTGATGTTAAGCAAAACAAAGATTTGAAATGTAAAAACTGTGTTGATATCCCTCTCCTCTGGGCAATGATGCATAAGCAAAGATAGCCCATCTTTGACATGCTCCTCATCCTGTGGGAATAGCCCCACACAATATTAATAGAGTGGAATTCACCAGATAAAGCTTGGATCTGCATTTTGGTATTATTTTGCCTTAAATTTTGTAAGGCTTGAAATCTTAGATACTGCTTTGACTGTATCCAGCGAGCTAAGAGCTCATGACTTGTACTCACATTCCCAAACTGCCTGGGCCTCCATCACTGTGCATCTCCAGATCAAGAATTATGTTTCAGTGTCTCAGTGGCTTAATGTAATTCTGGTTTTAATATATCAAAAGAATGTAAGCTCCTGGTGGGATATATGGGGCAAATCTATGTGGACTTCCTGTACATGTCCCCTTTTTATTTAATAAAAAATGGAAAGGGTTTGTGCAGGGCCGAAGCAGGTGTGTGCAGGCACAGTTGTTTCCCAGAGGAGGTGTGTGACCGTTGCTGTCTGCAGCTGGTGCTGATGGGCTGTCTCAGGCTGGGATATGCAGGTACCACAAAGGACAACTGCAGCTCTGCCCATTCCTCCTGACTGGGAACAGGTTCTTTTCCTACTTGGGAGGAGAGTTTGTAGCCCTGGTTAAAGATTTTGTTCCTGTTTTGGTCACCAGAATGATAACGTTGACAAAGTGTGAACAATAGAACCTAAAGTTAATTACTTTGCATAATTTTTTTGACACATGCATTACCCTTTTGGTCTGGAATTTGATAGCCCTCAAAACAGTTTTCTGTCTGGAACACAGGATTGCTATCTTAGGATATTTCCTGAGATATTTGTTGCTGAAAGTGTGTGTTGCTTGCCGCCATTTTGATAAGGCAGGAAAGCAATAGAAGTCCTATCTTTAAAACTTGTCCCACTGGGAAATCTTGACTTTGTGAATATGGTGACTGATTATATGCATCACAAAACAAAAATGCATAATTGAACAGCAGCAACTCTCTGAAAATAATCTACTATTTCAAACAGTTGAAGGCTCCAGTGTGACAAGTCACCAAGTATTTCAACTCTCTTCCCATCATCAGTCTACATGCTAGCTTGATAAAAGTTATTAGCTATGAATACATGAAAGAATCATTTTTATTCCTCCCATGCCCCGCCTTTAAGTATGCCTAGATTCATGTTTGATGGGGCACAACAGGCACTGGATTAGATGTCATCAGGCCCCTGTATACTAGCTGTTTGGTTTACTTTTTTTTTCTCAGTATGAAAAGTTTAAAAGTTCTGGGAACAAAAAGAAGATTAAGGATACATTAGGTTTGTCTTTTGACTTTGGTGTTTCAAATTTACTTGCATAATTTAACTCAGTAATGTTTTGTTTGATAATGCATGTGAACTGGGAAATTAACAAGTAAGAAATCGATAATTTTTCCTGAATTTTATTCCAAATTTACTTATTTCTGTTGAACAAATTTGTCAGTTGTATTCAGATGTTGGGAAACCGATATATGATGTTTGCTTTCGATTTTACAAAACAGAGCTACTCACATCCAAGTTATGAAAAATTAGTACATTCATAATTTGTAATGTATAAGGAACAGTTAACATCCAACTTGTTTGCTATAGGAATCAAGCCTGGGGGCATATTTAATTGACTCAAAGTCAGACATATTTCTCCTGTGGGCAGAGAGGTAACTTTTCTGAGACACAGAAGTCTCTCTCATTTGTATCTTGTGCCAAAGATCTTTAAGCCTCGTGAAAACCTTCCTCTCTGGAGCATTCTTCCTTCCACTACTGTATTTCCTCCTAACAAGGTATTGCTCTTCTGCTGTTAATGTTAATGAGAGTACTAAAATCTCTTAATAAGAAAATGTTTGAATTAATAAAGACAGTGCCTTTGCTATTCAGGATCAGCCTGATTCCTTGTGCAGAGATTTCTATGGACAGTTTTACAAATGCCTGTGTTTGGCCTGGCCAGGGACTCTCTGGAAACTCTACAATTTCAGGGAACAGCATAAATACTCTAGTCAGGCTATTTGGGAAGATTAACACAGTAAAATTTTTTACCAGTATATTATCTCAGTCTAAAAATGTTGACACCTGAACAGAGCAAGTGCTGCTACATTCATTTATAATGAATTAGCTAGGCTTGCCTGAGCTTTTGAAGGTTATGTGACTGCATTTATTGATCTCATTTCACTGGTATCAATAAGAGCTGAAGTTTCTTGTTACCCCATAAGGCCATTCATGCCATTGTCTCCCAGATTCATTTGAAGCTTTTTCTTTGATCTAGAAAGCTAAAAAATCTGCATGACTCCTTAGAAGAAGCTCTGTCTGATACGGTTGCTCTGTTTATTGTCAGTGAAGGTACATAAGCATAGCCCTATTACTAGCTCTGGGAGAAATGAAGTCTGGTTAGCAATGGATTTGTCCTTAATAGTCTGCATTTCTCCATTGATTTTGCTCCACATTCCCCATGTCCCTTAAAAACCTTCATACACTGTGATATCCCTATGTCCTCTGTCTTTTTCCACACTGCCCCTATGCCTCTCCTGCCTATCCCATGTATATTTCCAGAGAGATTTTCTACTGTGGTAACTGAAGTTAATGTGGCTTCAAAGCTCCTTCACATATTCTCTACCACCTTTTTTCCTGTCTTCTGGTGGGCCAAAGAAAACATAATTTGGCTGGTTTAAAGTTATGTGTAGACTTCTGGTCCAGTTAGTAAATGTGTGCCCACTCACTGTTTGCTGCTTCCTCCCTCTGAGCAAATGGAACAAAAAGAGACAATTTAAAATGCTCCTGCCTTTCCTTCATTTAACGTTCTAGTAGGGGCCCTCTCCTATTATCTGGCTCTTGAGCTCCATGAAACTCATGCCTATTTTGAGACTTTTGTTTTTCTGTGAAATTAGTTTTAAATTACCCAGTGAAATCCAAAGTTACTTAATGGAAGTAGACAGGCATGCAAAGAAGCAGTGTGTCTGTAATCACATGAGCTTTATTTGCATTGGGACATTAGGCTTAGACAAAGATAAGTGGGAAGATGGAGGCAGTGATTTACTATTCCAGTGGACACCTTTTTTAACTTTCAGGACCAGTTATGAGGCAGTTTGCTGGTTTCCCCTTTGGTCACAGACATAGATGGGCTGAGGGGAGGCAGCAGTGAAACCCTGGGAGGGTTTTATCACATTTTAAGTGTCTTTCTTGTTCCTGTTTGATCGTATGACAGGTGTCAGTCGTTTGTTTTTTAAGAGGTTGTCTTGGTACCTGGAGAACTGGAGGTGCCTGAATTTTATGTGTTAGTACTAGAAAAATAAATCAGAGGTAAGGACAGAAGCAAAGTATGCAGGGAGACATTGTGTAGCAGAAAACTATGAGAAGAGATTTGGAGAGGTCTGGATTGCCAGCTAATGGGGAGGAGAGGAAAGAAAAGAGCAGCCTGACCTTTCTGTGATGCCCTTATAAGAGGTCAGAGGAATGAAACAATAATGGCAGCCTTCAGTCTTGAAAAGGGCAGCAGGAAAAGAAGAGCAGCAGCAGAACTCAGCTACTGCTGTATAGTCGATTAACATTTGCTGCTCACAATCCCATAATTTTTCACTGAGTAGGAGCCAGGATAAAAGCCATCCTACTTAGTGTCCATTTTGCAAAGTGAAATCTAATTAGTTAAATGCTTAAAAGTTAATGAAGAATACGCAATGTCAGAAAATATGTTCTAAAGTAAGTGCAGCCCTCTCATGCAAGCACTGGTGCTGTTGTAACTCAGATGATGTAAATAACACCTCAGTGCCAGTGCTATAAAAGGCCATGGAGATGGCCCTTGGCAAAGGGCCAGGAGGATGCTGTGCAAAAACCTCCAGTGATCCCCGCTTTAGGTGTTCAGCTCCGGTGTTAATGAAGGCTCCCCACAGACACATACGTGAGATGATCTTCTGGAGTTTGTGTCATCCAGATGTGTCATCCACATCTGTAACTGCAGAATGCTGGACAATAAACCTGAGAAGATGTTTTATCTGGGCATGTGGGATGCATGCACTGCTTTGCTTTAGGGCTGCTGCTTCAGTCTAGCTTGAAATACTTACCCAAGAAATCAAGGGGAAAAAAACCCTGAGAATTGTCTGATGAGCTTCAGATATCACTGGAGTTCCTGAGTTGTCCAGCTGAAAGTGCGTTTATTTGACAGGTAAATACTTGATGCTTGAATACAGAAGTTGGAATATTACATTTTGAGGGCTCTGATATCTCCAGATGAAAATTTCTGCTATAGGACTAAAATTCAATATTATGTAATATAATATTTTGCCCCTACACAGTGAAATTTCAGCACATTCATCTCTAGAAGAGTTTCCAGGAATTATTGTGCTTCTCCAGGAGATGCATCAGAAATGAAAAAAAAAACCAAAAAAATCTTTGAATCAGACAAAGGAAAACCTGTTAAAAAGAAGTATGGGGTGCAATAGTACCACAGAGAACAAGGCCAGATTGTGTGTGGGAGTACATCAGCATTGCTCCATTGAAGACAAACGGATGATCTGAACTGAATGTTGAGTCCTACAGGGATCTTAGGTAATTTCTTTCTGAGCCTCTGTTCTTCTGTCTGAAAGCTGGTCAATTGCACCTTAACAGAATCTAAGTACTGTAATTTCAAATGTGTCCTCTTTTTACAATAAATATTCATGAAAATTAATTTCAAACTCCAGTTTGTCAAGATCGAAATACAAGTAATATCCAGCTAGGATACAGGCAAAGCACAAAGCCTTTTCTCATTATATAGTTATCAGAAACACTCTAAAAAACTACAGTAGGAAAGACATCTTTTGCTATTTTGATCTATGAGTAATTATATAAAATAGAAGGGGTTTTTTAGAGGGAGCTACAGAATGATAATTCTGTGACTTGAAGAGAAAGAAACAAAAGGTTGTAGTTGGAAAAATGATTTTTTTTTTTGAAGAAAAAATGTGAAAGAAAAATCAACTTCCAGCAAAGGAGCTAGATGTGATTAGAAAAAAGATATAAAAGTGATCCCTAAAGAGTGAAAAGTAGAAACTGTTGTAAGAGGTGGCTGAAATGTAGTGAAATAATCAGCTACCAGGCCTCTCTGGAGGAGTTATTCATAGCAAAATGCTGAGGAAAAATGAGTATACTAGAGACTTGATGTGTAGTATGTATTCAGGCTCAGATAAATATTCACATTTCACAGCCTTTGCAAGAGTAGCTCCTGTGAATATTTTAACATTAACCTGGTGATCACCTGTAAAAGCTGTCACTGTATTTCCTACTCTCTGTACTGGGTTGTTTTGGTTTGGTTTTTTATTGGCAGCTGGGGTTAGTGTGAAAATCCTGGTGGATTAATTAGGAATACTTCCTACTTCAAATATGGTTGAGTGGATTTGCCACTATGAGAGAATTGTAGGACTGATTTTGATTCCAATTTCATACCTTTTTACCTAAGTAGTGCATTGGAATCAGATCATCTGCTGTGAGGGGGAGTCCAGGAAGGGTTCAGTGAGATAACAAAATTCAGATGTTTGCACTCCCACCAGTCCTTCACCCCAGTGCAAGCTCCTGTACCTTTGAAAGGCTTCCACAGCCATGTTTTGCCAAAATAACTGGTCCTGGTGCTGGGCCAGCAGTGAGCAGGGATTAGGGCATGTTGTAGAAACTTAAAGCAGCACAAAAGTACCCCCTGCTGCTCTCAGGTGAATTAAATAGGAGCAGGATTAAGCCACATACGTGGGATGGCTGCAGATGCTCCTTCATATTGAGCACCTAGCAATTTTTATAAGGTCTTTATGTACCTAAGGAGCAGTAATGCTAGGTCTGTGATATTGGATGGAAAACCAGTTTGAGAGCTTTCAGAAATTATTGAACAGTTAAAAGATAGGACATTCCCTTTCTCCTTTTCAGGGGGTTCTGGAGAAGTATGTAAGTACTGCAGCTGTCTGTGCCCCCTGCCTTATGTTAGACTGGTTTTGGTAAGAAAACAGAATTTCTGAACCCATTTTTAGTTTTAAAGATTTTGTCAGGTTTGGGATTTTTTGTCTATGTCTTAATGGCACAGTTTACAAAGACTGGTAGAACACTAGTTACAATCACCTGAAGTTGACAGCATTTCTTCTGCTGTACGAAGAAACTCTGTGGACTTCATTTGGGATTTTCGTCTTGGCTGGTCAAATATTTTGAACAGTTTTTATCATTTGAATGGGATATGAAATTAGGAAAGGAACAATTCATTGGCTGAATGTGGCCACTTTTAATTCTTGAAACCAGGTCCCTCCCATGAATCAGGTAAATATATTTTATTAGCACCTTCGTTGTTAAGATATTGATATTTCTTTGGCTTCCTCATGGACTTTTTAGTGAGTATTTAATGTTTGAATGGTGTGAATGGATGTCTAATCACATGGTATTATTCCTGTTCCTTGAGGGGATGCCCACAATGCTTTTAATCAGAAAATGAGTTTTGGTAGGCAATTACTGCCTTAAAAAATAAAAAAGGAGAGTTGGCTCTGTAAAGGGGAAGGGCACAATATTCTGTTTGTGCTCCTGAATATTGCAATGAAATAGCAAGGACTGCCTGCCTACCTCACTGTTGGCTTTTAGTAGTTGTATTTAAGTTATCTTTAGTTTTTCTCTCTTCAGTGTCCTTCTATGATCCTCTTAGCTTTACTCCTTACAGAGAATTTCAGAGATGAAGGCATAAATTTTCTGGCATAAGATCTATTTGTGTGCGAGTACACTTAGAGAGGGTCCATGAACATTGAAATGCTCCTCAGAAGATGAAAGCAAAAAACCATTTTCCCTTATCCCCAGTCTCTGAGGCAGGATGAGCACAGTCAGAACAGCCATGACAAGAGTATTTCCAAAATGTTTTAAGAACAGGTGATTCATTCATGAGGGCAAATTCTCAACTGGTGTAAATTACATATTTCATTCATTAATCTTTCTGTGCTGATTTTCACTGAGAACCATCTCCATAATTTTCCAAATATCATCCTACATGCTTCTTGCCCAGAGTGCTGTGTCACAGGACAGTCAGATATGATGACAATGGATATGGTATAAATAGGCAGAGACAGATCTCTGAAGGGATCATTTTGAAAGAGCCAGATGGCAACAACAACATTTATTTTTTTCCCAGTGTCACAAATATGCTTTGCAGTAGGGTTGTGCTTTTTCATTCCAAATGAACCCAACCAAAACCCCATGTATCTTTTTCCGTGTATATTTCAGTTCCTCAGGGAGACATCTATGGGCACAATTGTACAAAGTCCAAGCCTCATTTTACTGATTTACCATCCAGGAAATGCTGTGACATAACCAGATTGCTTATAATTGTGGTTTTTTAATTGGCTTCCTGAAACATTAAAAAAGAAACAGTGAAAAGCACAGTTGCTGATACAGGGTCCCATGCATACCACTGCTTTGCATGAATAAGCCTCTGATTAATTCTGAGATCCCTTAAAACGCATCTTAGTCATCCTAAAATCTAAACAACATTTCTGTGTTCAAATTACATCCACATCACTCACTTAGTACTTTGCTCTTGATATTTTTCACTTCTCTGCCAATTTTTTCCTGTTCTGTCTTCTATCAGCTGGTAGAAGTTCATACCTTCTCCTTGATATTTCTGTGCATAGGAGACATTAGCTTTCAGATAAATAAAATAAATTTCTCTTCCCTTACTATGTCTATAGCCAGCTGAAAACTTTTCTATCTGTAGCGGAGGTAACACTATGCTATCCAGAGCTGGTGTTTTTTTGGCACTAAGCAGCACGCTTGAGTCAAAAGACTCATTAACTGAGGTGTAAGCACGCTGTGTAAAATTCTGGATTCTGGATTTTTAAATTTCATACCAGTTGTGGGACCATATGTGTGCCTTTTCTGCTTTTTCCAGGTTTTTAGTAATGATCATTAAGAAGTACAGTTAGGTCCAGTATTTTTCAGCCTCAGTCTTCACTGGCTTGTTGAGCATTTTTTACATAACAAGAATTGTTATTTATAACATTATAAGGCAGAAGGGGAGAACTTCGAGAGGGCAGGTTCCCACTGAAGCATAGCTCCTGTTCAGAGGAGGAAGGAGATAAACCCAGATTCCTTTCACCTGCCCCCCCTTGGTGGTTATTTACATTGACCCTAAGGTAAGGATACCCAGCTAACATGCAGGAAGGGCTTTGCTTCAGGGTTGCTTTCACTCAGTCTCTGCTGTGGGAAATGCCTCTCCCCTATCTGTAAAGTGTTTTGGAGGCTGGAATCTTGTTTGGGGTGTTTGCTTCTCCCTCCTCCTCGCTGTGAGTTCACATTCCCCTCTCATGAGGAGCTGCGTGGGCGGCAGAGAAATGCTCAAAGCAGCAAGATGGCAGAGGAGCCGGGAAGGCTCAGGGCTGGCAGGTGCAGGCTCAGCCCTCCTGTTCTCAGGCTCAGCCTGAGCTGTGCCCAAGGCAGACGACCTGAGCTGGGTAGGAAATGCAGGCTCTAGAGCTGTCTTTGTGCCAGCTCTGTCAGGTGATCACACTATCTGATCTTTCAATATGTGATACTGGCCTGAATGTGGCAGGCAGTGCACTGGGAAAACACAGGGAAATAAATTTCTTTTTTTACTTTCAAACTGTTGTCTGAATGGGGAGACAAGTGATTTGGGGATTTTTTTGTGTATTTTTATTTCTGCTCAGGGGAAGTTTAGGGCCATTTTTGATCTGTCTTATGTTTGGGGACAGTAAAATAAAGGAAGCAATAAGCCTCTGTAAATACAATTTTCTGGAGTACAGTGGCAATGATACTGATTAGTGATAAGTGCACTATTGTTCCTTGATATCTCTATGAAGTGGAGACACAAGTATTTTGCTCCCTGGTGATCACTCACTTGAGGATAAGTTTTCGTAGCTGCATTCTGCCCTATTTCCTGGTATTTTTGGTAAATCAAACTGATGCCTTCAGCACGCTTGCCTTTGTACTTTGAATGGATTGTCATTTCAGAGATGACAAATCCTTTATACAAATTTGAAAGATAAAACCTCTTTATGGCTTTTATATTCAAATTTGTTTACAGAATGATATTTGCAGATAACTCTTTAAGTCACTCTCTTTTTTCTTTTTATTCTTTTTTAAGTGGTGGTGTAGTCAGTAGCTTGTTCTGTGCTTGGAGGTGTATTTCTTTTATTATGTCCATTATTCATGATGGTTCTGTACTCATGCTGTGGGAATCTGCTGCATTCATTAAATACCATTTCATAAAATTGATGGACTGTAGCTGGCACAAGTTTATCTATAATATTTTCAAAGAGAATATATCATGTAACCAGCTTGTAAGATAAGTTTTTAAGTTTTAAAACATATACAGATTTATTATGCATTTTCTGTTTGCATTGCTCTGTCACCTCCATGATCAAGTCCAGATGCCTCTTGGAGCTAGAATTTGATTCTGTTTTGCTGCTGACATGCAGCAAGCCCTCTTTAGAATTTCCTCTGCTGTGTGACATTTTACATTCTTCTGGAAAAATACAAAGCTTCCAATTCTTGTAATTATTGCATTCTAACTTAACTCCTTCTGCTAGTTCTAACAAGAGAAACTTGATTTTCTCTATCAAATACTTGTGATGCAATTTCAGTGCTGCACACTCATGTCTCTATGCAGGCATTGTTTATGGTGTAAAGGTGAATAAACACTACAACATAGAGAAAAATTACAAAGAATTTTGAGAAACCTCAGGGTTTTAGTTTTGTATGCACATAAAGGGAAAAATTACTGTTGTTGTTATGATGGTCTAGGAATACAGATAAGGCAAGGTTTTCAGGAAAAAGTCGTATATATTATTATAACAGCTATTACAATTTTTGAGGGGGGAAAAAACCCCTCACTTGGCCTTGCTCACCCAAAGCTGGGCTGTTTGTCCTTACTGTGTTCACATGTATAATAAAGGATGTACCTCTCCCTAATGTGTCAAATCCACACTTTTCATAAAAGCTGACCTTGCTTTTGTATTCAGCAAGTAAAATTTTCTCAAAGCCATCAGCATTTTTTTTTTCCTTTGGAAAATGTGCATTATAATAATGAACTAAAAGCTACATAGCAAGGAGATTGTTATTGTAGTGGACAACACAAACATGATGGCTTCTGCGCTCATCGCTGTAGAAGTAAATTGCAGATGGTGGGAAGTGCTGTGGTCATCTGATTACTTTAATGTGGTAATACATTAGCTTAATGTATTGAAGGTCAGGAAGTGTACATCTCAGTGGCACTAAACTGGAAATCTGCAGAATTTAACAGAAACCAGCAACAAGTATCAATTATAATTGATAATCACTAAGAAATTAATTTAGCCAAAGAGAGCTATTTCTAAGCAGAAGTGAAGAGCAGAGGGCTACAGACCTGTATGCAATTTTGCAACTACCTTGTCTCAAGGAATGTTTTATTTGCCAAGTGCCACTCTTCCTGCAGACACAGTTACAATAGTTTCTCCTCATGCACGTTGGTCACAGAAGTCTCTCCATTAAGAATCTGAAATACAAGAAATGCAGGATCAGAGCAGATTCTTGAACACTGATGGTTAGTAATTTGGTGGTTTGTAAGAATTCTCATTTCATCCAGATTATTTTGTTGGTCAGACTTTTAGATCTAGAAATATGCTCTAGATTCTGTGAGCACACATGTTCTACTTGACATTTCACAAATGCTAGAATCTGTTAGGCTGTTCTTTGTTGGATATGAATTGGTTTTGTTACTGTTCATTAAGAGATGTAAGAATATATAAAGCAAAGTACAAGACAATTAATTTGCTTTGCCCTGATCTGCTGATGCACTGGAAGACGTGGTAGAACCGGAAAGCTCAGCAACTTCAGTGTGTTCCTGGGTTGGTACTGAGGTAATAATCACAAGCCATGTTTGGCAAAGCATTTCTTAATCCTAGGGACATTTTTTTCTCAAAGACTTTAGAGCACTGAAAATCTGAAGACAAGAAAATTCTTTTCAATGGATCTTGCTTCACCTTCGATTCTCATTCTGCTTAGCAGCCTTGGTCCAAATGGATCCCTCCTGCCTTTTCTTCTTCCATCTAGTTCTGCTTCCTAGTTGCAGTAAAATGGATCTCACTTTTCAGACAGCTCCTCAAACTCAGTGTTTAGGTAGACAAACTGCAGCTTTCAGAGCAAACCATGGGAGAATTTCACTTCTTTCCTGTGCAGGTTACTTTCTGAAGTCCATTCTAAGACTTTACTGCTTGGAAACTCTCTTTCATTGAGGATGAGAAATACACAGCTGAGATCCCACAATGACTCTCAAGTTTGTAGTGGTTTACATGGTTTCTCTCTCCTGTCACTGTACGGATGGTTTGGTCCTAAATGGAGCTTGTAATGCACCAAGCCAATGACAAAACATTTGCCCTTAGCTTTCAGTACACAGCTATCATCTTTCAAAATGGACAAGTCAGAAATACTGATCTCAATGGCAGAGCCCTCCTGAATACTTTCCACAGTTAGCAATGCTTCTACTGAATTTCATTATTCTACTTTAGTGACCCAGCAATAAAGAGAGCTTTAATTATTTCTATTATAATCTGAAATATGGTGTGCCTGTCAACCAGCCTATAGGATTGCTTAGTTTATGACAGGTGAAGAGTTTTGCACTGTAAATACTGTGCAGTGCTTTCCCATGATTTACAACTATGTCATATGTGTATCCATGTCTAGTTCTTATGGTGCTGTTATGCTCTGAACTGATCCTGAGCTGAACTGGAGAGGCTGAGCTTCCATCTCATTAGCCTCTTTTTTTTCCTTTTTTTTTTTCTTTTAGCAGTCAAAAGAGCAGCACATAGAAAACACTGTTGAGAAACATTTCAGAAATACAATATAGTTATGTAGTCAGTTTCCAAAACAGTATTTTTGAAGATTATATACCTGGTTGTATTTCCATTTCTTGTCTTCAGTCAAAAGAATGGTGTATTACTGGATATTTAGTGCATTACTTTTTGTGGTATAATGTTGCTTAGAATGATGTGCAAGCAGCCTAAATTTGATGGGAATATGCAAATGTCACGCAATACGACAGCCTGTGCTAGAGTGGAAGAACAGAGACAGTGGATCTCAGTTTTATAACAAGGTAGTTTGTTGTTTTTAATGAAGCCATTGGGCAGAATAAAAAGGGTGTGACTTTTCTTTTTCACTCATTGCGAATATATCTCTCTGATCTTCCTTATTCTCTTATCTTTGGATGGGCTAGATTATAATAGGACCCTGCAGAATCCTTTGTATTTTCTGAGCCTTTCATATCTCTTTTCTGAGAAATCATCTTTCTTCTTTTATAACAGACTTTCTAACGTAGCTTTCTAGCTGGTCTGTTAAACAGCTTTTTCAGATCTATTCTGTTTGTCCAGTAACTGAAAGAACCTGGTCTGTCACATTTCCCAGTAACTCTCCTACAGACTGAAAAGCATCCTGCCTCAGAACTGCACTCATAACTCAGTGTGCAGACATTACCACCTGCTTCCCTATTTCATTACTCATTGGCAATTACATGACTCATGCATGCAAATTAGGGACAAACAATTCTCATGAAATTTGAGTTTACCCAAACTTTCCAAACATTTTCTAATGTTTGCAGATATACTTTAAGTTTGTGAAACTTTGGGAGGCATGATATGTTTTTTTTCTTTTGAACAACAACATCTTGGTTCTAGCTATGAAGATGCCAGTCCAGTTCTAAAGCATAGATGAAATCTAAGCAAGTAATGCCCTTGTCTTATAAATAATATAGTCTAGTTGCACTCTCAAAAAATGCAGCCATGCATAGAATTCTCTTTTACTGTCTGAAAAAAAAAACAATCATTAAAAATATGTGAGCTAATTATTCATATTTATTTCCTCAAAGTAGTGAGAATTCAGAGGTTTATACTTTATTTCAATTAGGAATTTGATGCTGTATTCTGGTGACAGGAAATGCTTAATTTATGATGGACCAAATCTGAGAGAGTCTGTCACACAGTGCCATTTGAGCTGATGTTTCTCACTCATCTTACTGAGTAGCTAATGGCAGGAATATTGTGGATATTCTGCTCAACCCATTTAAAACCTTTCTTCACTACCCACTGTGCTCTTCACAGACACGCCTTTGGATGAATTTTTAGCCATCTTGACAGATGTATCTTGCATTGTAGAGTTTGTCTTCCAACTTAGTAACACCTACATAGGTGTACACAAAGCAGCTTGGATCCAAAACACCCCCTTAGTGTCACAGCAGGGGTTCTTGGGGTGGTCACAGCCATTTGAGCATCCAAAACACCCCTTTAGTGTCACAGCAGGGGTTCTTGGGGTGGTCACAGCCATTTGAGCATCCAAAACACCCCTTTAGTGTCACAGCAGGGGTTCTTGGGGTGGTCACAGCCATTTGAGCATCCAAAACACCCCTTTAGTGTCACAGCAGGGGTTCTTGGGGTGGTCACAGCCATTTGACCAACGCTGTCCTGCTTCCAGATCCAAGCTGGGGTGTCTGTGTGGTGCTGTGCCAGCCTTGGATTGCACTGATTCACACAACTGTCCTGTATTTCACTGCACAGTCGCCCCAACACAGTAAGTGGAATTCCTTCTGGGTTTTTGTTTTAAAAGAGTATGTTTCTTTGAGAAGAACCTCTTGGGAAATCAGGGCAAATCCTTGGTTAGCAAGCTCTCATACTCTGGTAACATTTAATTTAAAAGTTTTCTGTAGAAAGAAGATACTTGTAGACAGTCTACCACGTAATGAGACCATATTTGGAGCAGACAGATGGAGCTAAATGAACCAGGAAAACCTACAGCTCATTTAAAAAGGTTTGCTGTAGCAGGAGAATAAAACAAAACAAAAAACAAACAAAAAAAAAAAAAAGAGAGAGAGAGAAAAAAAGAAAAGGGAAGTTTCACAGGATAATCCTGAGTGCTGGTCCCTAGTGTATTGACTACTTGAATGACAATTTTTAGAATTCAGGAATCAATTATATTAGCTCATTCAAGAAGATTAAAAATTACCCAGTCTTGCTTTATCCATTGCTATAGTCCTTATATTTTTTAACAGTGACTTTCTGTACTATTTAAAAGATAATCATGCTAGAAAAAACACACATATTGTAAGAAGTTTCAGAAGGTGTAAGAGCAAGGGCTTTCTCTCTGAAGGATAATGAGCAGAGGGGCACCCAGATGAGTATGTACAGCTTGTAAAGAAAAAAGCACAAACTCCTCTCAGCAATTTCTGAGGAAAAAGGAAGTTAGCAAGAAAGAGAAAATTGATATAAACATACTGTCTGACTCATACAAATGCTGAATACCAGCAATTAAAACATTTAAAAGATGGAACTGCATGTTAATGCTTCTTCAAAGACACTGTCTATTCTTCTCTAGTCTTATGTAATATACATCATCTCTGGGAAGCTGAAAAGTTTGTAGGGAGGTCTTCGAAATACTGTTCCTCCTTCTGAATGAATCATTCCTCCCAGAGATAGTTAACTATTGCCATCTCTTTGCCATAAACCAAATGATAGCCTAAACTCAATTGTAATAGCAATGTGGTTTTCTGTAGCATCATTTCAAAGCAGGGAACCTGAGGATATGTTTATTTATTGCTTGGTGAACAAATATATTCTCAGCAGATGACAACTGAAGATAACATCCTGCTTTAATGGCACTTTTTCATGGTATGTTTTTTTCCACTTTCCTTCATATTCACCTTCTTGTATTTTCTATTTACTAGTTTCTGATGTGCAGATCAACACTAATCAAACAGGCTATGCTTTTAAAGCTCCATTCTTAGTCATGCTTGGGTTGGATGTGAAAACACCACCTTCCCAGCCAGAGACACCACTGATGCATTGCAGTCTAAGGAGAAGTCTCATGTTTGAGGCACTGAGAAAACAGCCACTCGCACACTGCAAGATGTAACTATAATTTACATGCTGATGCAATACACTGCTAGTGTAAGTAGGGTCTGAAACCTCTAAGCAGTATCTTAGGGAAGATGAAGGAAACAAGGAGGAAGTGTATGTGGGGAAAGAGACATAATTTATAGCATCACGACATTTTGTCTGGCAGGCATGCTTTAGAAGTGATGGTATGCGTGTCACTAACTTCAGGGCACACTTATAGGTAAATATGGTTTCTCAGGGGAATTATCATACTGTCATACTGTATTTTCTCACTTTATCAGACACAAGTCATCTAGAAATATAGATATTTCTATATTTTAGAAATAAGTAAACAGCCTGCTTTTCAGAAGTAAATGAGTTCTGACTCTGGACAAGAAATACAGGGTTATGTTTACCTTAGAGCTCCTTAGTGGTCTTCTCTGCTGTCTCTAGAACATGTTTCTCCGTAGCCTATATGGTCCCCACTCATGAGCTTGAAGATCCTTCTGCTCTCAGTGATCTGGGGACTCATTTTCAGCAACTGACACTTCCTGAGCAAAGTATGCGGGGAATAAGTGTATATGGAACCAGTTCCATGGAGTAACCAAAGCTTGTAACAAAAGTACTACAGTGCAAGAGGGACATTTGGTACACATTAAGAATAGCTTGATTTTAATTTCATGTTGCTTTTAGACAGACACCTTTTTAAGTCAGTAGGTCAATCTCCAACTCACCCTTTCATTCTCAAAATTAATTTCAATGCTAGGAAACTGAGCCAAAGCTTGAAGCCGCTTTTCCATACCCATGTTCACACACTGGCCTTGGGCCTAAATCACCTACTGAATAATTTAGAGCAAACAGGAACATTTTTATGTTCCCTCATAGCAGTTTTTTAACTGCTTTGAGGAGCCATAGCTACATAAAACAGGCAAAGTTAGTCCCAGAACCTAAACCAAATACACACAGATTGCTAATTGTCATGCTGTTTAAGCCAAGGTTTAACCCATTTTTTGTACATATTCATTTCCATGATCTTAGAAAGCTTAGGACAAAGCCCTTGACAAGAACTTTGTTAGTGCATAAGGTTTTGATTCTTTTATTCCTGGCCTTAAAAAGGCATTCATAAGGCATTATGATTTGTGTCTTTTAAGATTCTATTCCTCAATTAGTTGATCCTATTTGCTTTGCCTTTTAAAGTCAAGTCTTGGTTTCTTTCTATCCATCTGCACCAAATGATAAAATAAGAGCCCTGAGGCCCTTTCTTTGGTTACACTCTCTGCCATTCCAAGTTAAATCCATATTTAAGTTTTGGGCTCTTCTGTGGGAACAGCTGAGAGCTGGTGTGTTTAATAAATCTGTCATGACACACTAAATGAAGTAGAAAGCTGATCAACACATACTGATTATTCGTTGAGTTTAGGATGTGTGTTTTAAAAACAATTCCATGACCTGGTGTGGAACATTTTACTTCCACAGTCCTTAACACAGTCACCAGTTAAATCATTGGCCTGGGCAAGGCTGAAATGGTTGTCCTCTGAATTTCTGTCAGATCACTAAATATGTGGACAAACAACACATCCTGTATCTTGTACCAAAACTTTCACCAACTTCCCTTAATTGTTGCCTCTGGATGTCTAAAGGAAGCTGCTTTTAAAAATGATGCACTGCTTTAATCAAACATTTCACTTCCTTGCGAGACAATTGAGACTTTCCTCTGCAGCCTTCCTTGTTTCACCTGGACCACTCTTTACTTCTTTCTATTTCCTTACAACCTCATTTGGATGTATACAGCTGAAAATTAAGCAAGCCAAATAAATTATATCTGAATCCCAATGTGGGAATTTTGTAAGGTCCCTAATGGGTCTGGCACCTAATCTGTCTTGATAAGAGACAACTAATACTTAATATTTCCATTCATGAAGAGTAGCTACTTAGACTCGTAGAGGGTACCTTAAATTTTTGCATGCTATTTATTTTTCATTTCTGTATGTTCTTAAACATCTTCCTCTGTCTGTTTGTTGACTGATAAATCTAGCTGTTATAGTCTTGTGTAGACATCATTTATACCTAGAAAAGCACATCTGAAAATACATTACCTTTAAATAGCAGGATCCATCACATCTGAGCTCCCATGTCTGATAGCCAAAAAGCTCCATTTCATTTCAGAAGAAAAATTGCTTCTGTCAAGGTAAACAGAATGCATTATCCCCCCTTAATAACCATTTTTAAGCATGCTTCTGTATTACTTTTTCCACAGCTGTATTGCAATAAGCCTTAGAGTAATTGCCAGTTCTTCTGTCTAATAGGTTCATTATTCTTTTGCCATAATTGCAGCCATTAAATGTCCAATTGTTAAATTTCCACTCCTACATTTACTTAGTGTTACTTTTTATAATGGGCTATGTCATTACAGCACCCCAGTGGCTACAGCTGTTGTTCAAAGTGTTTCTAAAAGTCAATGAGACCTGAGATATGTCTGTATTCTTGATTTTTCACAGATTCTCTCCACTGCACTTTGTCATCTTTTTTTAGCTTTTATAAAGATAGCTGCATTTAGATACCCTTTACTGAAAGTTTAAGAACCTGACCTATTCAAGAAGACATAAAACTATGACTTTAATATTTCTAAAGCACCATTTTTTCACTTTTATGAAATGATTCATATATAACAAGGTGATGGAGCAAAGATTTAACTAAGGGAAATTAACACTTATGGCTTAATAGCTTTTTGAGAGCACTGATTTATCTTTTGTCATGTTAAAGTTGTTGGCACTCTTCTTTGTTGTAAAAGAAACCTAGCTCCTAGTGTTAGCTACACTTGTGGTAATAAAACAACCTTTCCAATACCCCTTGCTTCATTACTTGGCATTTCTAGACATGTTAATAAGTATGCTAGGGTATACTTCTTATTTGTGTGAGAGGGACTTCTTGATTTGAAATGTTGCATTTAGACCTGGTAATGAAGTTTTATTTAAAAAAATAAGTAAAAACCATTAAGAATCCTCTTCTTTTTTTGTTGTTTTTTGTTTTTTTGTAAGACACTGTCATCTATCTGGTTTGTTTGTGATATCTGGCCACAATTTGCTTTTTTAAAATAACACTGAAAAATGGCTTTAAGACACCTATACTAACACTTGCATTAGTTTTTGTTGCTGACAAGCGTGGAGAAGCTGTCCTGGAAATTGCTGGTAACAACCATTGTCAGCCCAAATCAGTTTCCTGGGAAAGCTGATGCATGATACCCAATAACTATTTGTGAGGTTATCCAGCCTCTTTTTAGGATATAACTTCATGTCACTTTAAAACTTTCAGAGGCAGTATGTCATTTTTATTACTTAGATTTCATCCTCCTCCATAAGGGGTTGATTAAAACTGCATTTGAAATGTATATCACATAAGGTTTTTTTATAGACCACATTTTCATTCTTAACCTCATTACCAAGCTGTAATTTTTTTTCAGTGATTAACCTAAAATTGCAGCATTTCCTATCTTCTCCCTCACACATTATAATAAAAATAATATGATATGGAGTATGATTGATTTATAGAAGAAAATATATTTTTATTTAAATACTTTTAAAAAGAAACATTTTTACCATCCAAATTCCTTCCCCTATTGTAGAGCATACATTGAAGACAAAGATGGAAAGAAAAGAGGTCACAAAATCAGCTTGTTATGTTCTGTGTGGAGGTAGACTTTCCACAGTGGAAGGCAAAAAAACCCTTCTGATTCCTACTTCTAAATTGCAGCTCAAATCTACATCATTATCAAAGAAGAAAGTTGTTACCACATCATCTCTAGATACATGACATTTATCTGCTTGTTATCATCATGTTTCCAGTGCTGAGGTAGTGGATAATTAATTCTTTCAGTGCCTGGCACCAGATTGCAGTTATACTAGATATGCCAAGGTGTTGAAGATGCCATTCAGATGTTCTGTTCTCTTGTGGAGGGGCTCTTTTTGAGCAAACTAGATGTAGCAAATTTCTACTGTAATTGTAAGCTTTACAGCTGCAGAACAGGCTTTGCTTTCCAGGATCCCTGGATTATAAAATTCAAGGAGATACAAAGACCGAGAAAAAAACCTACCAGCTAGTATTTTGGAAAAAAAATTATGATGGGATTAATGTTAATATAAGCAAATAGGTAGTAGAAAAGATGTAATTAATTTTACCCTGGTTGTAGCTCCTTGGGGCACTGGGTAGAAGAAAAACATATTCTTGATTTAAAATCCAAGAGTATCACAGTCAGCAGATTATCAGATTGTGAATTTCAGATGTTGTAACCAGATGTACAATTCACAAGTAAATCACAAGCCATTCTGCAAGCCATAACACTTTGTTAATAAATAGAGCTTGTAATTCACACAGGCTAGAAATAATTCCAATTTACATTTTTCATTAGAGTTGTTAAAAGTATCATCATCTTCTCTCTTTTACCCACCAACCATTATGGCTATAACAGCACAATTGTGCAGAAATCATCAATTCAACTCAGCAGTGCTATCAAGAGGAGGCTGCAGTTGCTGAAACTCCTCCTGGCTGGCTGTGCAGCCTACAAACCTGCCCATGCGCCTTAGGCAATTCCTGACACCCTGTAGGAGCTGTGGGTAGGCCTGTGAGGCTGGGGGAGTAGTTTGCAGCATAATCTGAAAAGTATGGCAAGGCTTTTGCACAGTTTTTTCCATACATGAGTAAAGTTCAAGTTGTTTAAGGCTCAAGTTCATAGGTGAAATTTCACTGAAAGAGTTAGGACCAGCCATAAACTGAATGTGAAGGCAAAGTGATTCCCAAGGGGAGGAACAGAGTGCTGTCTCACTGGGGCTTGAGTGCTGGATGGGGATTTGGAATATATCATGATCTCTAAAATGTGCTAGAAGTAATGGCAGGGCTAGGCTGTATTCTGGCCAAGCTCTGTGAAAGTATGAGGCTGCTCCTCAACTTTCTGAAAGAGGTAAATGTTTTTTTCTTACCAGACAGTGCTGAAGTCAGTACTGAAAGGCAGAGTTGAGCCTTCTTTTATGGAGGCAAATAAAAGTACACATAGCAGTGATCTAGCACTGATGGATGCCCAACACCATTTTTAAGGCTTAAAGAGCCACAGAACCTCAAAAAGGTTCCCACTCCCCGGGATGCTGCATGGGAGTGGGAGAGGAGTGCATGTGTACAAAGGTGTTGTTATTTGAATGGTAAATTCTGTAACAACTCGTGCTTGTTCATCCAACTGAAGTATCTGTGCAATAAACAGGACCTTTTTTCTGTCTGTTCTGCCCTGCATGAACACCATCAACTACATTCCCGATGTAAAAAGTAGTAGTGGAAACAGAAAATATGGAAGAAATGTAGTTTAACTTTCAGTTCCCAAATTATGGCTCTTGTTCACATTGTATTAATTGCAAATGAGGCCAATCCTTGCATCTTCTAGACTATTAGCTGGAAAGAAAATTTCCTGTGGCTTGGGAGTAGAATGACTTTGATATGGTATAACTGATGTTGACTATAACCCACAGTGGATCTGCCCTTTTTTGTATTGGAGTAATCCCAAAGTCATTATTACAGTGACTTTTTCTGACTGACTCTGCTTTTACTCCTGCTATTGTATTCTTTTCTTTTCTCCCTAGAGTACACCAGCATATCAGCTTGAGCTTGAAATAATAATAACATTTTAGATAGTTTATGACACAGCCTTAACCTTCTTTAACAGCAGTTTTATGTATTCAATATTCTGCTGCTCTAGTCGGCTTGCAGTCTTTCAGAAGCGCTGGTCACTAAATAAAATAAAGTTCATATTTATTGCTATGTGTCATCTAAAAGCAATCACTCAAAACAAGAATTATAATATCTTCTACAGATGAAAATGTTTTTGTGATGGAACTTGGCAAGGCCAATCTGTTATCATGAGGCATGGAGAAGAAAGGCCAATGTTCTTGACTGTTTAGTGAATGCACTTATTTTCTTTTTGCAATTTTCATTATGGCAAATTGTTTGACCTAGCAGAGAGACACCTTCTCAAGGCTGGGATCATATTGTTTTGCTAGTATAATTCCATCACAGTCAACAATGGATATAAATGGAAAAATGAGGCAGAAAGGTACAACGGTATAGAATGATATGTTTTCAGATCAGTAATCAGTGTCTATTTAAAATAAAATAGAAATATATTAAATGATATGCTTTGACTCTATTTTATTAAGGTGAAGTGAAGTTTTATTACTAGTCTTATGATCAAATGAAGAAAAATAGGGGTAGTGAGAGCTATGCACAGGAGAATAAAGGCAAGCAGCTAAAAATCTGCTTTATTAACCTAACAGTTTTTGACATTCTGTAAAGTCATTCAGATGCGATTTTTTTCATCCAAAGCTAAAAAGTTGCTATAAGAGTATTAGTTAAATAAAAAAAGGAAAATAGAAGTCCTGGATATTGTGTGCATCTCCATTGCAGGAGACACATGTGTTTGATTTTTTAGGACAGTGTAAAGAATAAAAATGCTAATTTTTCTCATCTAAATTCTGGAGAATAAGTAGAAAAATAATAGCTAAAATAGTGAAAATTACTTGCAGAATAGTAACTTCTACAAACAAAAGCACTGCTTTTTTCCATTACCTTGCCAAGTCAATACAGTGGCATTTAACTTTTCATATTCTTACTTTCTTTGTAAAATGGATTTGTTTCTTTTTTGTTAGATTTTTCAATGTAATGGAAATACCAAGCCTAAGGTCATTCTTTCTTCAATTTTTATTTAGCAAATATTATTTTACAGTATAAACCAGTATGTGAAGGATCATCAGCCCTTAATTTATGCTTTTGCAGCCCAGTACTCACGTGTAGTTACACTGGACCAAATTTAACAATACTGAAGGAGAAAAACAGACACAGGTTGATCTTATGAACTTTTAAAGACGTGAGGTGCTTGCTCATGTCTGTGGTTCCACAGAAGTTAAATTGAATTATGCAAATAAGACCACATGTGTACACGCTGTCAGGTTCCAGTTAATAAATGGTCTTACTCCTCTGTTATTTTCATGAACTATACAAAAAAGATGCTTATGTAGACACTTCCTCAAAAATTATGAATAAAATTTTCTATGAGATGAGCAAAATAACACCATTTAATCTGGCTGTGAATGAAACTGCAAATACAGTGTTTCACTTCCTGAATTTCTGAACTGTTTTAATTACATTATGAATTTATCTCCATATGGTTGCTGAAATGCATTGAAACTGTAGTTATTAGCCATTTGAATTTGTCGTGCTGGTTTTTGGTGGGGCCTGATTCTTATGATTACATGAAGTGTCTGACACCTGTTGAGCAATGGAGAGGAGTGTTTAAAAAGATCTGCTGAGATTTGCTCCCTATTTACAGCCTCATAACATGGCCAAAAGCAGGTACAGTTACCTTAGTGCAAATTATAATCTGACCCAGTACTTTCATGCATCTTTATTTTAAATCCTGGCATTGCAGGTACAGATATGTACCCATGTCATAAGAGAGTGGACAATTCATAGAAACTTGTGTAATATGTGGCAGTGATCTCTAGAAGGAGTCACTGCCCATGTACACACACATACAAATACCCCCAGGACTGTCTGCAAGCACCAGTGCCTTTCAGAGCTTAACCAGCAGAGATGCACAAGGCTTATGATAATCTTCAGCAGCTTTTGGCAGCTCTTGCAATGCTCCTCAAGCATGTGACTCAAAGACACTCACAAACACCCAGGCATCCTGCCCTGCCTCACGTGGCCTTTTGATCACCAGTGGTTTGGCTTCCTGAGAGGGAACTGAATCTATTCTTTAGTCTTAGTTTCCTCTGGGTGTGCAAGATCTGATAAAAAGAGGTCTGCCTTGCCATGTGTAAGGTCACATTCAGACTTAGTTGTAGTTCAGACTACTGCAAGCCAGCTCAGAGAAGTGGGAGGAAATTCTGCTGTGCCTTTCTCTCATATCATTGCATCAATTTGATTTTGACGAGTCCTGCACTCAGAGGTGGTGGAACATAGAGTGGAAGTTGCTGCCTTGAAATAGTAAAGACTTAATAAAATAAGGTTATTTTAGTTAGTCACTGCTTGCCAAGATATTTCTTACAAACCCAATTTTTTTTTTCATTTTACTGATGCTTTTTAGAATGAGCTGAAGGTTTTTTAGTGTGAGACCGTGAAAAATTCAACTGTTTAACAATCTGTTTTTAGAAAAGTTTTTCTGACTGACTATGAGTTACAAATCAACTCAATCTTTCTTATTCTCTATTTAATTTTTGAGCTTTATTGATAGTGATGAGTCATATGAAAAAGACTTCACATATGTTAGTGGTTACTGGAATTGTTAATACAGTCAGCAATGACTTTCTGTAGCAGTGGATAAAATTTTTTTAATGGAAAAGTCTCTGAACGGGAGCTCATTGTTGATATACATTAGGGAGTGTCTGGCCATATTTGTCCCCTCTTTTCTTCCAAAATTTCTAGAAGTCTGCTGTATCTAATTTACAAAACACTTAAAATGGTTATAAAACTTATATTTTAAAAAGGAAGGAGTTTTATCCTTTTTCTGAACACTCCAAATTTACCAAGCTGATCTCTGAAATTTACTAAAAAACCCATTTAAGCTACAAGAAGAAAATACTTGTTCATATTTCCACTTTGGTTACTTCAACTCTGTTAATTTAAATTGAGTGAACCAACACGAAGATGCCGGTCCTGACGACATACATATCCATGATCTCATGTCATTTGTTCATTACTGATCAGACTACCTGAAGTCCAGATGTTGTCTGTGTGATTCCTACTGCATCATCTTGCTTTAACACTGGGTAAACAAATAACAAACTGCAGGCTCAACTCAAACAGAGCCCTTACATCAAAGGTGTTGCTCACTTACCTGTTTAAACCATGTACTCTCTAAGTACATCGCTTAATTGAAGTCATAGTGAGAACAATCAAGCTGACTGGGGTGGTTTTTTCAGTGTTTATTAGGCTGTAAAGACTATGAATATGCTTTTTCCCAAATGTTAGTGAGGACTCCTTTTCATTTGCAACAGGCATAGTCCAGGTGAGTGTGCTGTCTACTAATTTGCTATTATAAATTCCACTCTGATAGCAGTCAGGGGAGGGAACATTTGACTTATTTTAAACTAGTGTAAACTATCAGTTATTGGCAATATTTATCATGTATTTTAAGAGAAAAATTATTATCAAATGGGTTAATCAATTGTGGCACCTTCATATCTTACATTTTTTGCAGAAATGTATGTATTTTAAGAATCCAAACTAAATTTAAATTGCTGCATACTTCTGGCATTCCTAATCCTACACTTTCCAAAATCTCGTTCAATTTTATCTTCTTTATAGGCTTTGAGAATATTTTAGAAGCTGTTTTACCATACTATTTTATCTTCATGAGGCTTTTTTGAACCAGCTCAAATTCTTCAAGACTGCATAGAAACTGTTTTTACAGTAGTTTTGTTTCAGGTATATTGACAATTGTGACAGCAAGTGCTTGTGACTGTATAGCAATGGATGATAAAAAGTAGCCTGGGCTTTCTCTGGAAGTTGCCATTGAGAGCAGATGAACTGTCAGAGCTTGAAGTGACAGAAGTCACATCCGCACTACTGAGGTGCCAATTAGCCAACTTTGAACACAGTCCATTTGTCAGATTTTAGGGGCCGAGCGTTGCTGGTAGCTGGAAGCAAGAGACAGGGAAAGCTATTACTGGAATAACACATGGAAATATTCAATTGTTCTCTACAAGCTGTAACTTTTGTTTCACCAGCAAGTATGGAAGCAAACCTGGCCAGGCATCCTGACTAACAATTGTAGCACAGCTTTCTTTCATCAGATTTTGATAACTTCATCAGAGACAGGTAGCAATCTCTGGATTTTGACATTGTCAATTTTACATAACTTGATAAAATCTCTGAAACAGATTAAAAGACTCTGCTAAAATCCTTTTTAAATTTTCTTGGTGCTTTGTGTGAGTATCCTGGGGCACAATATGAATATTAATAATAATGTCTAAGGTAATGCTGATCTGTCTGCCAAAACAAAAAAAAATTCCATTCTTTATCTCTAGTTTTTCCACTATTTTCTCTATCAATGGTGGTTGTTGAAGCACAGAAGCAGTCATGTATCTAATATTTCTCTGTTTAAGTTTTTTGGGAAAATGTTTGTCAATAAATTGTGTGAGCTTCTACAGAAGTATACCTGAAGCTAGTTATTTAAAAATAAATCACAGAATAGTTTTTTTTTTTTTAAATCAATAAATATATATGGACTGCATAGCCTTTTCATAGGCTGATTTAGGTGTTGAAACCAGATATGAACAGTGTTTTGGAAAAAAACACATTGTGGTAGAAACAGTGGAAATACTAAGAAGTGATTTCTTTCATAGAAAAAGAGGATTTATGTGTATTAGTCGAAGGACTGGTACTTTTCTCTTGTTTAACATATTTAAACATTCTCTGAGCCTCCTCTTTAAGTCCTACATCAATTACTGAAATCATTGCTTCTCTCACCTAAGACCAAATCTTGAAGGCAATGAATACTTGCCAATGTTTTGCTTTTGGTGAGAGTGGCCCAAGAGGCTGCACCCTGTTACCCAGACTAAAATAAAAGTGTTAGCAAATCTTTGCATTCTCATGTGGGGCCCATTCTTTTGCTTCTGAAACTCCCTGTGGCAAAATGGCCTTGTATCAGCTGTGGCCCATCTCTCTCTATTGGGGCTGCTTTGCTGGGGCTCTTGTTAACCCTTGTAACCTATTTAGATTATCAGTTCCTTGGTCCTTGTCCCCTTTTTGGTTTACCTGACACTCTTAGGGTGCAGTAATTAAAGCTATAACAGATACCAAAATACATGGCTTGCCCCAGTTGACCTCCATCTCACTTACAAGGCAAGATCACTCACAGGAAGAGGAAAGAGGTATAATGCATAGATTTAAAGTTCCATTTCTCATTTATTTGGTAGGATGTTTTTTATTTCAAGTTGCATCTTTCTATGATTCCTAGTAATCTAACTGAATCTAATCTAATTGTGTCATCCATGTGACCAGGACACTCCTTTTTTCTTTCTCTTGCTGCTCAGCTGCTCAGACAAGAACACAACTAAAATTCCATTTGCTTCTTAACAGTAGTGAGCAATGATTATTCATTAAGTCTGAGAAGTATCTTTAATAGCAGTTTTACCTGACTTGATCATCTTTCACTGCCTTCTGGAAAGGTTTACTGGGAGATCCTATTTTTCAAACTCCATACTCCAAACTGAATCTGGAGTCTAGTTTTTGATAACGTTAAGTGAGATAGAAGGTTAGATGGAAGTGAGATGACACTCTACCATGTGCTCAAAAAGTTCATGAAGATGACATCCATTTCCTGACTTTCACTGTGTTTCTCAAGTTCTGCTACTGATGGCAGAGGGAGTTTCTTTCATTTGCAAGAAACACATACATTGGCCACAGACTTAGGGAGCTCCTTCTAATATTCTGGTTATGTTTGGATATTTGCCTTCATTTTGTAATTCATTATTGCAATCCACTTTATAACTGAAAAAATTAATTTCTTCCTTGTCAAATGTAGATGTTTGTAGATGTTATAATATTCCCTATAGCCTTTCTTTAGCAAATCTTAACAGTTCTTTTAATCCTTCTTCAAAAGGATACATGCACCCTCTCAGGTTTTTTCTGAATTATGGTTAGTTTACCGGCACCTTTCCAGTATTAGAGTGCCAAAAGCTGTGTACAGAATTCCATGTGCAGTGTCACCAAAGCCATGGGGAGAAAGATTATCACCTCATTGGGCTGTGGTACAATATTTCTACAACACAGAGCCAGTTACTGTTTTGGCTTCTTCAGATCTTCACTGTAAGGTTTAATTTACCATGCTTGGCTCTCTCTTTAGACTTTCCAGTGTGTCTTTTCTATGGAATTGCAGTGCATAACAAAGCGTGACTTGGATTTTTGGAGGAAGGATTTAATTCTTAATATTTTTACTCACGTTTCTAACATTTAAGAGAGTTTTTTGTATGATTACTCTTTGACTAAAATATAAAACTGGCAAATTTAGTATGAAATGATATGCTGATATATGAAATATATGAAATATTTATTTTCTACTTCCTTTAAATTGTCACTGTTAAAGCATTCTGGTCCCCTGTTTGTGGCAATTTTTGCTTGCTGTTGCTAAAACAGTGATGACATTTGAGATAATTTCAATACATTTTTAATAAGATTGTGTGAGAGATATTTTGTAAAATCTGTTGATACATCAAACTCTAAAGACAAAATAAGTGCAATCCCAGAGCGATCTTTCCTGTGTCTGGTTTTATAAGCATTTTGCTATTGATTGAGATTGTGAAACAGAGGATAAAAAAAGAAATTCAATGTAGATCAGACCAAAAGGTTGGGAGGGTCTGTGAAGGGGAGATTAAAACTGAAAATGATGATGGAAAAACATTGCCAAATGTTGGATAAACATTCTGAAATCAGTAAGGTGACATCCAATAGAGGCAGATCTCTAGATGGAAACACCAACACACTGTGAATTGATTAGCTGTGCAAAATCACTGCAGATAATTATCTGGCCATAGACTGAATAGGAATCACTCCACAAATGTGATGCTGGATGAAAAAGAAAGCAAATGCTACTCTGAAGTGTGGAACAGGAGTGTGATCTAATTATGCCATGATATTTAGTACTGCTGGGGCTCTCCAGTACCGCTGTACTCCACTTGCAATCTCACACTTAAGCATGTGGACAGATTGGACAAAGCTGAGAGAATGCCAGCAAGAACACAAGGTTTAGAAATGAAAGGTTGATAGAATGGATTGCTAAAGAAGCAGCTGAATATAATATTCACCTGCAAGAAATGTTGTCATGAAAAAGACAATGATATAGGGGTTTTATTTCCCTGTTTCTACTGACAATAAAAATAAAGAAATTGATCTCTTTGAAACACATGTTGTTGTTGTGATGTTAGGAAATTCCTTTGATTTATAAGAAAAGAGTTGGGAGCAGACTACCTTTGGAAGTTTTGCAAGCTTTTGCAGAGGATTTTGGGAAAAGGAAATAGGCCAACTATTACCTATTCTGTCTCAGAATAAGAACTCCTCTTAAGGCCTCGTCTAGCTCCCTATAGTCATATATCTCCATGCACAGTTCTGTTCCCACCTCTTAGAATTAAAGCAATATAAACTGAGTTAGAGAAGACTCACTTGATACAAATTCCTTATTTTACAGCCCAGCCAGCCTCAGGATCCCTCTTGCAAATGTTAGTCTAGCTGGTTGTAGAAATAAATACACTGAAGTCAAGTTTCATTGATAACAACAGTTCATTGAAACTTTTGGGTTCAGCGAATTTTCCCTGAAGTGAAGGTAGAGATCTGGGGAAAACATGCCTGTCTCCAGGTGAGTCTGCCCTAGGGCAGGGTGGTAAAACTTTGGGCTCCTGAGCCAGGCATAGAGAAATAACAGATTTTCTTTGCTCCTTAACTATCCACACCACCTTTCCTTATTTCTCTTTTTTATAGACCAAACTTGGGGAAAAAAGAAAAAAAACCCCAAACCCACAGTGTGGGCAGCTCAGCTGTATTTTGAATCATTAGTAAGATAATCCTCCTGATCGTTTATTACCTGGTCTAATTTATCATTAGTGTAGTTTTTCTTTTTTTTTTTTTTCTTCAAATATTCTTTTATTCACTGTTTCTTCTTTAACTAAAATTACCTCAGTGCACATTCACTTGCTCTTATCTTTGTCCAGCTCTGTTCATTTATATATAATTCTTTCAATTTCCAGAACATTCTTGCTGCACTCCATTCTTTGAGTAGACATTTGGGAAGCTGTACTGGCTGCTTGGCATTTTCCTTCCTTTATCAGCAGGATTATATTGTATTCTGATGCCTTTCAGGAGTCTCAGCATCCTTGAACTTCAATATCTACCACTCTAAGAATGCATTCTTTAGCATGCACCAAAGGATTAATGGGCACTACACCAGGGAGCATCCCAACTATTTTGAATCAGCTCATAGTATGAAAAATTACAGTAATGAAGGTTTGATCCATGTTGAACAGTCTTTGTCTAGAATCTTTACTTTTATGACTCATGAAATTTTCTCTTGTATACCTTAATTTTCAGATTTAAACTCCATTATTTTGCCACCTTGCAAATACAAAGGAGCTATATTCAGGCCTTATACAGCCTTCTATATATATTCAGGAACTATGACCAACCCTAGAAATTATTACCTGTATACAGAGGTCAGGAGAGAGATACCCCAAAACCACACTGGAGCTCATTTTAGTTACCACTGTTTTGTTGACATAGGTAATAGGATGCAAGTAAAAGTAGTATAAAGAATTACTCCTTTGGCAACTGTCAAACAGGGAAACTGAACCTCTCTTTGCATTTTTCACATGTTTCTAAAAGGAGCAGCAACCAGAAAACTAAATGGAGAACTAAGGCTTGTCATTAATTCACACTGGCCATCCAAAAGTGTTTGGCCAGCTTCAAGTGTTTCTATAGCTTGAAGTGTTACTGTAACCCTCACTGGATCACTCCATTAGTGTTGCAGATTTTACCTGAATTCTTCTGTGGCCACCTCTCAACAGTTCTGGAATGTCTCACAGCCATTAAATTTGTGTATCCTCACAAAGCTACTGTTATTTCTGCTTTCTACATAGGAAAAGTGAATGCCAGGTAAAAGTCATGTTTAAAGTCATAAAGACTTGCAGCAAATCCCAGGTCTATAGGAACCCTAACATTATATGTTAGTTCAGGTTATTGAGAGAAGAAATACCTGAAGATTGAATGAAATGAAATAACCTATAAATTATAATTTTAAAAATCATCATTGGCTATGGCCACTGTGCATCCTACTTCTCTAGGAGCAGCAAGTGACTTCTGCTAAGTGTAATGAAACTGGAAAATAAAGTTTGACAAAATGAACAGACTCGGAATGTCCTCCTCAAAACACCACCTTTTTAGTACCTGCAGTCCCTTTAATCAAACAATGCCAGTCCATTCTGCAGAAAACAGGACATAGCAGTCCCAGATAATAAAACCTGGGATTTGTTGGTACTGTAGATGTAGCAGTTCATGACTTAGTGGTTTAAAGAGTAAAGTTTTTATTTGTACTAGGGATCCATGAAAGGCAGCAAAAAAGGTGAAACCATAAGATGCAGAGGTAAATGTCATCGGATACTGATGCAGTCATAGGTTGATGCAGGTAAATGGAACTACTAAATTAAAACAACTTTTAATTTAGAATGATTTGATAATATTTCTTATTACATCTGTGTTTACCATTATACCGTTGTCTGCAAAATTAACACATGTAGTACTTCTGGAAATTGGGATTTTACAGCTATTGCAGCCTTCACTTGTAAAACTGTAGCCAGAGTTTGAACTTGAAATATGCCCCTTCAGCCTTTTAATTTATTGAATATATTAAGCTGTAGAAATGTAAATAGGCATACAAGGGGAAACCTATTAACTAGATTACATTCTTGATTTACAAAAGCAAAGGAAGACTGACAACCAGCACAGATACTGCCTGTGCATTGTCTTATGGGAAGATCCATGTGTGTTGGATAAGGGAAGTAATACCCCATCATCCACTCTTTAACCAGCCCATGAGGAACACGTTCCAGATAACAGAGCCAGAAAAAGCTCTGTAGATGAAAGCAGGAGATACTGGGCACTGACAAAGTCAGCCTATGAGCCATGGCATGCTCGTGTGTTCAGAGAACAAAGCAGACATTTGAAAATGCAATACAAAAATAAATAAAAAAGCATATTAAATAGTTGCATGAAGTGAAGCAGACTTGCAATAATAAAAAAAAAGTTGTGACCTCCTATAAAGCTCCTCTTTCTTCAGATTATCAATTTTGCTCTATTGATAACCATGTAGAAAGAAAAAAGAGCAAGTACTGTCTTTCTTGTATACTCTTGGTATAACAGTAAGGAAATATCAGGTGTAGAATTTAAATGAAATATTTAATTTAATTTTCTTTGCGCTGCAGTGATACTTGGACCACTCAGTCAAGCCAGACATGAGTGGGTAGTGGCAATTGCAGATCTGCATTTGCTCTTACATGTTTTACTTGTTCAGTCACCTTTAGTTTTCTTCCTGGGGCCTGATGGGAGCCCCAGATTTGGGCTCAGGCCACAGAATTACCAAGAAAATGGGCTAATAAAAAAGTAGTGCAGTTGACTGCTTAGTTACCAGGTGAAGTTGAGATTGATTTGTAGGAAATTTGAACTGTGTCCTACTACAGGAATAAGCAAAGTAAATGACTCATTCCTGTATTGAAGTAAAGTAACAACTGTGAAGATTGATACCTTTATTTTCCAAATCTCTTGAGTGGACCGTAAGTCAATCCTACTAAATAGACAGCAAATATTTTAAGATCTGATTAGTGTGTAAGCTGATGGCTTTATAACCCTAAAACCTTTGTGACCCATCTCTGCAGGCAGGGAAGGTATGTTTTGATTTTGTCCTGGATTACAGTCTACAGTTGTTAGAGAATGACTGACAGCTTATAAAATCAAACCAGCATTTTTTTTGTACACACATATCTGTGTGTCTGTGTATGTATTTCTATCCATAAAGCCTTAGAATTTTCAAAAGCAACTTGGGCACCATGTAGATTGGGTCATAAGCGGATTTTATTTCAGCAAAATTCTTGTTCAGTTCAGAAGAATTAGAAAAGGATGGTGAAGACCTGTCCTTAATCATCAGAATGGCATTTTTCTGTAGCAATTTACGTCCCTGGCTGGTCCACATAAAAAATTCTTAGATCTATATCCTATATATTTCTGCCAAGATCTGAGTCCAGAAAAAATCATGGTTGGCACATGAGTAGAACTGAAAGTAATTTTCAAATGCTTTGTTTTAAACTAATTTATCAATATTTAGGAGCCAAAAGTAGCTTCAACCTGTTAGTGCAGATCGAGGTCTGCTGAAGACTTTCATCAGGCTTGACTCTTAGGCATATCAGTCATCCTTTAGATATAAACATGTCTGCTAAATTGCAGCACGTAAAATATGTGTATTTGTCCTTGCAGGATGAGGGCTTTGAACTATGGGTGAAACTTCGCAAATTGTTTTGTCACCAAAGAATTTCACAACTTTACTTCAAGTACCAAAAGTGAATTAATTGACAGCATACGTTAATTGCAGGAAACTTTGCTCTTTACATAGACCTCAAAAACATCCTAATTCAATGGGGTAAACAGTGTAGAAAGGATACAAAAATATTGCAGCTGCATGCCATTCTTAAGTCATTTTTAAGCTCATTATTATTGCTTATTTATAAGTCCCTAGAAATAGGTGTATCCAATAGATCTGCTGATAAATCCTGAACCAGAATCACACAAATGGCAGGTTGTAATTAGACAGGGGGTGGGGGAATGAGTCTGATGTTCTGCTAGAGCTCATTAAAACAGGTTGTGCACTCCAGTGCACAGAACATCACTCGTGACTGGTAACAGAAGAGCATACTACTGGCTGCATAGGGAGGAGAGCATGAAATTATTTTTCTAAAAAATTAGAAAAAATGGAGAAGAAAGGGGAGTAAAGAAGAGTGATTCTTCTTTTCAAGGACTGAGACAATGCTGCTCTAACCACATGTTGGTAAACCAAAATGCAATTGTGTTTTACCATTTATTAGCAGGGCAGAGGTTTACTGCTTGAAGGTGCCAGGGCCAGAGTCAGTGTCTGTACTGCCCAGTCTGACTGGCATTTATTTGGCAAGTTGCACAAATTTTTTGGCAGATCTGGTGGTTGCACTTGCCAATCATGTCCTATACATTCCTGTGCATTTATGTTTGACAGTATAAAAAGATGTGTGTAATGCTGTGAGCTGCCATTTCTCGTTAAAGCTGATGCAGTTCTAGAAAGCATTTGATCTGGGGACAACTTTTATGCAATCTTACTCATCCTTGCTTTCTAATGGCCAGTTTTTGACCCTGAAGGATGTTTTTAATATGTAGATAACACAGATCACCACTTGTCCCAGCAAGGTCAAACAAAATACGAATTGCTATCTGGCAGCCTTGGCTTTGCTGCGTTTACTTTGGCCAGACAGAATGGACACCCTGCATGGGGTAGCAGGAGAGAGGAGGGGGAAATGCTGTTGAATGCAGTAATGGACTCATGAAGCTTATTTTGCAAACAAATGTTCTGTAGTTCACAGAAAGGTAAAAAGCAGTGAAGCAGGAGCGTGTACAACAAAATAGCCTTAGGTGCATTGATAGCCATTTTAAAAAAAAAAAGGAAAAAGAAAATAAATACTGTATAAAATACTAAGATATGGTAAAAAATTAGAGCAGATGTAGACTTGAAATGAAGAGTTAGGGTAAGTTTTTTAGTAACCAATTAACAAAATTAGTGTAATGAAGCTTTCTTAACTTAAAAATGCAAGAATATTTCCCTTCTGTTGATTCCCACATAAGAGGAAGCTTTGGCGAGTCTGAAGGTTATTTCAGTCAGAGCATGTCAGAGCAGGAGGCGAAAGTTCAGCACCTCTTCTGCACAGATCTTGAGAGAGAACATAGGTCCTTAAAGATTTAATATTATCTGTTAAATACTTCTTTGGCTTTCATAAACTTCGTCTTAGTATAAGATATTCTGTAAATCCTGTACCAAGTAAAATATCATTCTCATTTATGCAGGGCAGGTGAGAAGACTTATCCCCAGTTTAGTTAAACTGAAGAACTGAACAGAAATTCAGTCAGTAAATGGTGTCTCCCAGCAAACTAGATTTGTAATTCCATGTTTGAATGCTATTCCAATATCCTGGAATGGAGATATTGTGTCCATATTACATGAGCAATATTACCCTGTTCATTGCTTATTGATCAGAGATAAGAAAACTCCCTGGATCCAGGTCTGATTTCAGCTGTAATCCTATAAATCTAGTAGAAAAGCAAAGCTGATAACTTTTTCTCTGGGTGGATCCAGACTGAATACCTGCCAGCCATTCCTAATCCAAATCATGAACAAATGACCACATATTAACATATCAGTGTAAGACTACACACGGTGAGGCAAGGTACTGACAGAAATGCTAATGAAAAATAACCTTTCTTTATTCTGGGGAAAGCAAATAGCAGAATCAGTTCTAAGGCTTGCTTTGGCAGCTGCTCTGGAGTTGGTGGCCGTAAGTAGATTGACATTTGCTGAGAATCTGGGCTAGAGATGCTCTCCTCTACACAGTAATTTGGGACTGGACCTTACAAACCAAGACAACTATGGAAATCATGGCTTTTTGGAAAGGAAAGTTTTCAGTGCTTCTGCTTCTACTGCTCTAGTGTGTTCTCAGCTACAGTCATAACTGCTTTTGATCTATGCCAATGGTTGGACAACCTTGGCAAATGCACGGAAAAGTTTTCATTACAAAATCCAGGGAACAGCAGAGAAATGTCCTGGAAAAGGAGAATTTTCTGGCTGTGTGGCACATTATAACTAGTGAAATGGAGCTGTCAGCTGTGCTATCAACAGCTCTGGACTAAGAGATTTTTGGGATGTAGATCAGGACCAAGCTGATAACTTGCTTAAGCCATCATACAAATTCATAACCTAGAATAACCAAAACCTACAATTATTCTTAATACTAAACATAGAAATTAATGGTAAAGGCTGGGAATATGTTGAGGCCTCTACAATACTTCCTATATTTGCTGCCTTCCTTGTGTAGACTTTCTCTTTGTAAATGTATGAACAGGTGTTAAGATGAATCAGTAAAGAGGTTACAAGAATATTAATTGCTGCTTTGAAGTGTTATCTTTAGGGAAAGTAAATTAAAACATAAACAAAGCAAGTAATAACTATGCCCCTGAGGCAACAGATAAGACTCACTCAGAGAAATTTCAACACCAAATGACCCAGCATTTTACTGCCACTGAGGGAACAGAAAGGCTGTCCTCTATCCCAAGAGACCATTCCTGAAGTCAGAGAGGTATTTAAAGTGGATACCAGTTTCTTGTTCTGAAGTGTGAAGTTCAGAGCTTTTATACCAGTTCTTCATCAGAGGACTATCCTTTAATTAGCTGAATCTGCATATGTCTGGCTAAATGGATGCTCTAGCTGTTTTGTACCATGTATCTGGAGGCCTGGCACATTCTTTGTGTGGTAAACTTGTCCAACAAGGTGTTTGAGAGGTTTTTTACCTGAGTAAACTCCTAGGATGCTTGGTTGCAACTCTGTACCACCTGGGATAGCACTTGCAACCTTGAAGTTTACAGGACAGGTGAATGAAGTCTGGATAAAGGCAAGGAAATTAATCTTTCTTTGGCAAAAATAATTTTGTCACCAAATTCAATGGTACAGAAAAGGTTTTTATCCAGTATATGCAAATATGACTCTTTTCTTTTGATCACAGGGCTATCTTGATCTTAGTTGTATGGCATGACCCATTCAGAATCAAAATGCTTTTGGATGTCAGTTATTGTGATGAATTCCCAAGATATATTCCCAGCTCTGGATTGCTTGCTAGGTTTTGGTCCTATTCAGTCATTTTTGTTGCAGTTCTGGGATTTGATATTTCATATTAATAAATGGTGTTTGTGAGACAGTGGACATTAATATCTGAGTGGGCAGGAGCTTTACTGACCCTGACATTTGACGAAGAGCTCATCTACCTACATAAATCAGCTTGGTTACTTGAAGACTGTGATGTGTTTATTTCTGAACAATAACATAAGCCAACCAGATACATCAGTAAAGGGAAAGAAAGAACATATCAACAGGAGTCTGAATGGAGACCAAATACTGATGAGAATGAAACCTTATCTCAGGATGCAGGAGTTGGCATTCCCTGCTGCCAACAGCTTTCACAAGCCAAAGAAGAGAGAGAAATGTTTTATAAAAATTATAAAGAAGTTGAGGGAACCCCTTAGATAACTATCCACCTACATGTAGCTGTCCCTGAAAAACCAAACAGCAGGAATGAAATCCAATAAATGCTTATTCTTCAGTACAGCCAAATGTCAGCTGTGGGGCTTCAGTGAAATGAACAAGCTCTGTCCTGAGTAAATATATATATTAATAGCTTGGAGCTGCACTATCAAAGAAAAACAGCTGAACAGTGGAACAACAAAACAAAGAAGCTCTGAGGCCTTCCACTGCCTACAGCAATATGCAGTTCAAGATGAATACTCTGCTCATTTCCATTCTAAACTAAACTCTATCTTCAATGCCATCAATATTATCAGTGTCATTACTGCAACTGCAGCATGAGTTTAATGCAATAGCTATTAATTAGACCATTTTGCCCTCCTCCAACAACAACCCTAGTGCATCAGTTCCTAATGGAGTTTATCTTATTGTATTTTGATTTTGCTCAGAGCAGCCTTTCTGAATTTTAAGTTACTGTACAGTAATTCAAAGTACAGCAAAGGTTGTAGAATACCCTTCATACTTTACCAGCTCATCTGCTTCACAACATTACACACCAGCAGCATAAACAGCCAACTCAATAATGAAGAATGCTGACATAAAAAAATAGCACCCTACGATCACACACTCCAACTCTTTTCACTCCTCTCTTGGTGGTCAGCAAGGTGAACAAAATAGGAATGTCAAAGAGAGAGGGCAAACCAGTTAAAACTCCACTTTCAGAGGTAAGAACTTCTCATCCTTAAAACATCATCAGCTATTCCATTTGTTTTGCACCACAATGGTTATTCTATATAGCTTCAATACTTCTGGATTAGTGTAAATCTCATTGTTTCTTTTATCAGCCTATATTTAGCATGTTATCTAACTTGATGGTTGGAGTCTGTCCATTGAAAGAGCAGTAAGTTAATTTGCTTTGTGGGAGCACAGGTTGCTGCATCATCAGTGCACAGGGAGTGATGCACATCTGCCTGTACTGACATCGCTGCGCTCCTGCCTCCTTTAGTTATTGAGTAGAGATAGCACATGGAATACACACCTTTTCTTATCTACCTCTGTCTCCTCTGGTCCTCTGTGTTTTCACAGTCCCTATCACAAACAGAGCTCAGCTGCTCAGCTCCAGCAAAACAAAAAAATAAAAACTCAGGGTATCTTCTGAAAACCCAGCTCCTTCAGTCTGTTGCAGAAATTAGCCACAAAATGTAAAGATTTCCTAACATTCCAACCAACAGTCAGCTCCCTTTCCTAATCTGTGGAGATGACAGTTGTTTCCCACCAATTCATGAAAATGTAAACTGATATTTACCGGTAATTTTAGAAGGGGACAGTAGGTTTTATTGATCATTGCTATTGTAATCCTTGCTGCTACTGTGGGCTTCTGCTTTCTCTCTCAAACAAATTATCTAAAGTTCAAGAGCTGACCTATTAACCAAGGAAGTTTTGATATCTATACTCAAATATGTATACATAGATAGATATACACACATACATTAGTGTGTATGTTAGAATCATCTCTTCCATGAAATTGCTATTTCCTGACTTTGGATTGGGATATATTTTGAAGTACATTCTGGTCAAATTTCATTTCAGTAACTAGTGAGATATGTGGGCTTGGTTTGTGGGTGGTTTTTTTTGTTTTTTGGGGTTTTTTTTATTATTTTTTTATTGGAAAAGAAACTAAAGCGGAACCTAATTTTTTGAAATGACAAAATGCTTTAACTCATATTTGGTTCCAGTTTCTGCTTTTCAGGTTTATCATAACCTGTAAGCCAACATGTAACTAGATTGCAAGCATCTGATCCAGCAACTTCTATGCAAGCAAACCCCCTACTGACTCCTGCTGACTTAAGGGAAGAATCTTATTGCTACTGATGATGAGTTTGAGTCCCTACAAGTGTGAAGCTTCAGGTCCAAATGTGCTGAAAGGCTTAACAATATCCATGAACAGAAATACAGATAATCAGTGTTGCTGAAATGTCAGAGAAGTTGCTCAAAAGTATCATGATGCAGTTTCCTTATCACTGAAGCTATCCCTGAAAGGAAAGAGAACTATAGGGTCTTCCATAATCTTTTTATAAGATCATTATGGCCTCATCCCTTTAGAACACTTGATACTCTTGGCTCCCTGGAGTGGAACAGGAATGAAGTGAGCACATAGGATAGTTAGTCCTGAAATGTTTGATTTTGAGATTCAGTGCAAGTTCTGCCTGAGTGATTTATGAGGTAGATGTTAGAAAGGAGGCTTGAGGATTTAGCCCTATATATCTCTGTGGTTTGGACTCAAAGTATTTAAAACTCTATTATTGTTTTAGAAAAGCTGTTTAAGAATTTGCTGAAAACACTGTCTCCCTTGATTCTTAATGTCTACAGCATATTTCTTATGATAAATATTAATAATTTTCAAGGACACAGATGAATGCATTTTTATAATTATCAAAACCCAGACATACTGGTTTAGTGTTTAAAATTAATTATAGTATGGAAACCAGCATTCCATAAGGGAATTATATTAACTCATCAGAATGAGTTCATTTTGCCTTTCAATTTACATTTGTTGAATTTTATTTACTGATTTTGTATTTAACTTCTAAGCACTTACAGAAATCTCAGGTTTTGTAACTAGAGGGCCTTATTCCTAAATGTTTGACTTGATGTGTATTTAATTTAGATGACCATGTATTTGAACCTGTAACAAGGCCATAAATACAAATAACTTCAGAGGAGAATAAGAGTAACTATTTTTCAAAAGGTGCCTTCAGTTGCAACATTCTTTATGGTATGAGAATGGAAGATTAGTATTTAATCATTTTAGATTTGTTTTCCTTCAGGATTCCTCAGTTTACCACATTACTGAAAGGCAAAGGTGAGCAAGAACAAATGGCAGTTACACATGCTGATGTCAGGGCCCACTCAATGTCCCGTCACCTTACCTGGTGCTCCTGTGTACTACAATAAGGATTACATTCCACCCAAGAAACTTATTTAGTTGCCCATGCAGTGTTACCAACAATCTTTTTCATAGTGGGAATGGTGATCTGATTACACTTAATTGCAGAAGCCTGTGATAAATGGGAACTAGCTGCTTAGTGAGTTTCATCAGGTACCTCTCAGCATTTCACCTGGGCTTTGCAGATTTCCCTGTTGCCATAGGGACCAATTCTAGCTTCCCAAATCTGTAGCACTGAGACTGGTAGGGGATTACAGGTTATGGCTCTAAGTGAGCTGGCAGTGGAAGGATCTCTGCCAGCATCTGTCTGCAAGAAGTTCCAGGCTTATCTGGTGCATGAGAGAACAGAAACAGTAACTAGGGATGAGAAAGACTCAGGTAAGGTGCACTGATGTGCTCTGGAGAGTACCTGTGGGTAGGATGTTCTCTCAGCATTATTGATGCAGGAAAGCAGTACCAAAAAAAGTCTAAAATATCACAGAAGAGGGTTCTTATATTTAGTGTGGGGAAGCAGGAAGCCAAGGAATGGAGGAAGGACCTGGGCTGCAGTTGCTTACATGATGCTTGGTTTGACTGAAGGTGTTTCTGTTTGTAGAGCCAAAGGCTTATTCACCCTAATACTGCTGGTGTACTTCTGACTCTTTCAGAACACTGAAGAAATGTAATGAAGAAGTTGTCTAGCCTTTTGAGAATTCATAAGGATTTGTCCTTTATCTTCATGGTGATATGTCTTACTGCAAGGGGAGGAGCCACTTTTCCTTACATTCCCCCAGTGATCACAGCATGGGAGAGCAGTCCCTAATGCTTCTAAAGAAATCTTCCTTCCTAAAGTCGTGTGAAAATCCAAGTCTGAAGTGATTTTCATTTGAAGCCCCACTGTACCCCATGCAGGCCATTGTGAAGGTCCTCAGACTTGTGAGTTTTCAGTTTTGCTGTTAGTGAGGGACTCAGAGCAGTTCCACAGTTATCATGACTTCAGTTCCAAACTCTTTAGCTGAATCCTAATCTACTGCATATTTTGGAAGTAGTTTAGAAACCAGAGTTCCCTGCAGACTCTGTTTTAGAGTCTCCAAAGGGTTACTAATGTATAACAAAATGGGACACCACTTTAAGGGCAGTTCTGCAAATTCAAGCTCTCAGCTCTAATGAATTCTACTTTAGAGTCGCCACCCAATCTCCCCAATATTTTGAAGACTGGTTTGCTTCTATTAGCAAAAATAGCACTGAAAGTGGGCACCCTTGACTAGTCTCTCTCGAAAGTCAAAATTGAGATGGTATTGTGACATTAGTATGCATCCTTGCTCAGAACAGTGTAACTGATGCAATACATTTACAGCAAATTTTAAAATTTCCATCATAGTAAAGAGAAACTGTCATTCAATCCAGTGAAATGCTTTCTCAGCGTCAAAAGATGCTATTACCACAGGACTGGCATCATTTTTCATCTTAAAGAGGATATTAAACAAGCACAGCAAATTCATGCAGGTGAACCTACTGTACTAAACATAAAATAAAACCACGCATTGTTCAGGATGAATTATTTCAATGCTTATGCTTTGAGTCAATTGGCCAATAACTTTGCCAATTTGTTAATACCTGCATTTAGGAATAAAATGGATCAATGTAGCCTATATTGCTATATGTTTCAGTCTGTTTCAATGTTGCCAGAATCAGCACCCTGCAGTCAGGGAAGTATCTGCTGGTCAGCACCTGGTTTGCATAATTTAGTGTTACAAAGATGAAAAAACCAGCCAACATCAGCTGGCAAAAAAAAAAAAAAAGTTCCCCTTTTGAAATGTGAAGGCTAACCTTGTCTAATGATTACAAGATTTATGAACAATTCAATAGCAATAGACTGTAATAGTGATAGGTCAGGCCATGTGTACACAAAGACTAAGCAGCTTTGGGTGAGATAAAAGATAAGGCAAAGATCCAGCTTAGATCCAGAGCTGTATTTTCAAGACAGCCCAGCATGCTGAGCTACTGCTCATCTTTATACAGAAATACTTAGGTTTGAGTTTAGGAATATATTTTAATCACACAGATTTGAATAAATAGCCTCCCTTTTCATGGATCTTGTGCTCCAGGCAGAGGGAAGCAAAGATGTTATTTCCCTTTACACCACTTCTTTATTAAGATTCAGAAATGTTATTTCACTTACATTAGATATGATCAGGGAGCATCCATTGCATACCATACTTTCTGTGTACCATCTTCATCTTCTAAATCCTTATTAGCTGGCTTGAAATGTCAGCAGCCATGGGCAGCTTTAGACCCCACAGATTTCTTTTCTGTTTGTGTGAGTGAAACTGTGCAGATCAGACTTACGATTTTCATAATGTTTTGATTGACTTCTGGACTGTCTGTGATGCAAAGACATTATTTATCCCTGACACACCCTTCAAAGTGCTTCCCACCTTGCACTGTTTCTGTATTTGCTGCATATACTCTTTCCACCTTCCTATAATCCCTTCCCCTTCCTCTCTCACCCTTCAAATATGTAAAGCTGTGAAGAGAGCAGTCTTTCTTCTGAATGTTAGTTAATAATATCCAGACTGTGAAACTAAAACTTACAGTACTGCATTTCTAATTAATCAGAAAGACATGCTGTAATAATATAGCTACAGACAAGGAGCTCTGCTAGCAATCACCCACTGCTCTGTTGCAAAGCAGCTTGCCAAGCAGACCAATCATTAGCCAATTACATCATGGAGCTCTGTACAGAATGGATTTGGTATATATGTGGTAGAGCAGATGGTGGGGAAGAGTAGCCAGGGAGGACCTAGTCCAGCTGCTCAATGGCTGGACAAAGAAAAGTTAAAAAAAAAAAAAAGGGAAAGAAAATAGCGCAAGTGGTTTTAGTTGAAGATGAGGATGGGGGGATTTGAGAACAGTTTCTGTTGGGTGTTAGTTGTGGGTGTAATGTGTTGGAACAATTAGTACAGGTAATTTGAAAGCACTGCAGTGATCATGGCTCCTGGTTCATGGTTTCTGGTTCAGGTCTGCATGGTTTCTTGTAGGTCCTTGTGCCTTGCTGTCTAGAGACACAGTACAAAGCAAAAAGGGCTGAGGAAAGGAAACTGCAAACCAGAGTTGGACCATATGCCTAAAACATTTGCTAATAGAGGTTGGCTCAGCTTCTCATGAAATGAGCCTGTGCATAGCCTGTCTTTGTCTTCTGGTGAGAGTGAGGAAAACAGGTTTTTTTCCAACGCACATTAGTCTCCCATGTGTCTCATCAGCTTTTGATAACTGCTAATGGTAATTCAGGAAAGACTGTGGGGCTTCATAACTTATGTAGCTAGAAATGTGCAGAATCAGAGTCAAGTAATGTTCTAAGCCAGTATTTGTGTGAGGTCACTTCCCACCCCATTCTGTTTGAAACTTCTTTCAAGCTGAGATGGGAGAGGTTGCTATCGCAGCAATTCTCGGGTGATGCTGAGAAATAAGAATTCTTGGGTTTGAGAAGTAAAGAAGGTTCAAGTTCCCAAAACAGCCTTCTAATTTTCAGTACCAGACTTCAGGCTTTGTGGATTTGAATGTCCAAGGTACTGAATATTCACAGTTACAAGGTGACAGCTCGGAGTTGAGTGAGCAACATTCCTTACCTTCACGACACAACAGTCTTCTGGAAATAGGGATGAAGCCACATAGATTTTGTGAGGACTAGTTAGTGTGTAGACAACCCTTGAATATGAATAGTGCTTAGGAAAAAAATTTTGAGGGTCCAAAGAAATTTTTTAAGTCAGTTTGATTAAAATGATTGAGCCAGCTATACAAACAACACTGGTACATAATTCCTTCTCTCCTCACTTAGGAAGAAACACTGTCAATGTTTGCTTACTAGCAGGATATTAGAATATATACCAAAAAATCTCCAAAAGCAGTGACTGAACAAACACAGAACAAGTATTACATTATTTCATACTAATATATCATGCCCATTTATTCACTTTTCTGCTTTGGTTCTTCTTTCCTGTTTGCAAGTTCTTGAACCACATCCCACAGTCCTTCAATGCAGCAGACTGCTCGTGAATTGGAGCTGATGTGCAGATGGACCTGAGCTCCTCTGCACAGGCTCCAGACTGGGTGATGTGAGCCAGCTTCATCCCAGAAGGCTTTAGTCAGTGATGTGGTTCTGTGCCTGAGTTAATGTGCCAGAAGAGACGTGCTTTCACATTCCAAGCTCTGCATTTTCCAGACTGATACTGCTTAGAAGCAGAGAAGCTCTCATTTATCAATGGACAGAAACTGAACCCGCCAAAGTAGGGGAACCATTGCTGGAGAGTGACTCGAGATTGTGACAGAGATGAAGCGGCAGAAGACTGAGCAGAGGAAGCTCATACAATGAGCAAGAACAGCTTGTGTCACGTTGCCACCTGTTCCTTTGACATCTGAATTTATGGTCTAAACCATAAATGGCCTAAGGCCTCATTTATTTGAAGTCAGGATAGAAACAGCACATGCTCTACAGAGCTCAGCTTCACGTTTCAAGTACCAAGCACATGCAAAACTGAACAAGCCTCATGGAATTTGGGGGCTTTTGGTAACAAATAAAATTAGATACCATGCAAAACTATTGTAAAGGAAAAAACATCAAATTAATCCCATCTAAACTAAAATAAACCATAAACAAAAAGGAAAAAATGAAATAAATAGATAAATATGAGTGTTTGAGGCCAAATGCAATTCCCACCAAGGAAATAATCAGATGGCAATAAAAGTACTTGGGCAAAACTCCAGTTAGTATGTTCAAGGCCCTGTAGTTTATGGGAGAGGATAGACATAATCATCACCTTGAATAAAATATATGTCATGATTGGGAAAAGTACATGATTTTTTGAAGTCCTGTCACTTGAATAAAAACCATGAGTCAGGTGGGGATGACAAAGGCTAGGGAATGTGATAACGTATTATTAGCAATTCAAAGAAAGAAGGGTACAGCTGCTGCAGGAAATCTTGGATCCAGCTCTGCAGCTGAGCTGAACTTGGTCCTCTGCCCTGAAGTGTTAGAAAGAAAAATGAGTGTATGTAGCCATGGATTTACTCTAATCCATGATTTGAGGATGCCAGTAGACACCCAAGATATCTATCCTGTATGGAACAGAGAAAGCTTGTTTTCTCTATTTGTTTAAGAGTGACAAATATCAATAATATGGCAGAAATGTTTAAACAAGGACACAGCACATCGTAAAGGAAAACAATCCATCTGTTTCAGCAGCTGGTTTCAAGCATCTAGTTAGGTGTCTATTGCAGTGAAGAAACTCTCCCACTGTTTCAGGCTAGTTCCTACAATACTCATTTATCTTGGCTAGAAGAGTCGTCTAGGGTGGTTTGCAGGACCTGATTTGGACACAGGAAATAATTTTATAGCTGCTCTGTACTCTCTTGTAGATTTAGATTCCATGTCCAATTGCAATTAACCAAGGTCATACATGGTCACTGTCACATACATAGACATGGTCACTGTCTCCATACCTTTCAAATGACTGCACCCCCGTCTGAGATCTGTGGTGTCTGGTAGCAGAGGTCTGTCCCCATCTGGCTCTGCAAATGGCCAGAACCAACACTGTCTTAACAGGCAGCTCACATGAATGCAGAGATCCTCCTTCCATCTCTGTTAGCTTCTTGGGAAACAAGAGTACTCAGGACCTCTCAACACTAAGGTGAGCCCCCCAAGACTTTATTTATGTATCTGTCTCTGGAGTATGCTGGGTAAACAGAAGACATTTGTACATTGCAGAGGTGGCCACTACATAATTTCAGGAGCACACACAGCTCAAGCATGAAATTGCTGAGCTATGACAGAAGTCACTGGCAGCTACTATGACACTGTACATTAACATTATTGCTCTGAATTAACACATATGCATATTTAGTGATATACTATGTGAATAGTAAAGATGATTCCTCTAAACACGTAGATAAGAACAGTAGCTATTACCAACATAAGATCTGTATAGCTTGGTCACTGAAGGACTTTACTTGATTCTATGATTGTGCTTTTTCAGTTGGACGCTAGTGGATGCCCTTGTTGCTACAGGTTTTGCTCAGCCTGTCATCGTAAGTGATGTTTGTGTTTGTGTTAGAAATAGCAGGAGAGTTTTCTATCAACTTTCTAATAATACATAAAGAACTGCAAACCAATCCATAATGAGCGCTTATCCTTCTTTGCTGCCTTTTTTGCTCTGATGCTTCATGTCTGATATTTGCTTGGTGAGTTTTTTTTAAAGTTTAGAAATTCTGTTGTGTTTAACACTTTGACTTCCTGTTGGTGTAGATTTTCTCTTCAAAGGAACAAACATACGTAGACTGAAAACTGAGCCATTCAGGATCCTCTTAAGATCTCGTATATTACAGCAAAGATACCCCATATTTAAATTTATCCAATCTCTCACCAAATTATAGTAATGATGTCCTCAGTTGCTTTAGTCCATGTGTTAAATCTGTGCTCTGTTTATAGACAGGATATATGCCTTCCTTCTCTTGTTTTGGTAGTGAATGGTAAAACAAAAGGCCACGAAGGAGCTCCTGGTCATGCCTGTTTTGCTTCCACAACTGGTATTGGGTAAACTCCATCTCAAGCCTCCTATGCTAATTTCTTAATCTTCAAAGTTTCTGACTTTTGATGAGGAATTTTGATTACACTGTATATTCCAGGATAAGTCTTGTTTAACTTCTCCAAAAAAGTAATTAGAATGAAGCACAGTGTTTCATGTGTGAATTTAAAGCAGATGAGTCAGTTCAGTTGAGCTAGACATTGTTTCTGAAACATCCAATACATTTATTTAGACTGGGGAGGAAACTTAGAAATAAGAAGGAAAAAAACAGCAGATTCAGCAGATCTTATCTCACTATTTCCCCTCCTGTTTTCATTTGGACTTCTATTTCCATGCAATATTTCATTTCTTTATGCATCTATCACTGTTTGCTTCTGTCAGAAGTTCAAAGGCAGCCTGCTTTCATAAAGGAGAGGCAGTATTGACTGATCTATAATATTGTTTCTACCTTTTTTGACCAATTCTCAATGCATATTTCAAGTTTTGAGAAACATTTCATGAATCACTGGGCAGTTTGAAAAATCTATAGTGTAGGCTCATTACTTTGCTGGCTGCTGAATGTTTTCCATTGGTTGTGTTTCAAGGCAAAAATGCAGCCCTTTCTCTGAGGAAAATGAGGTTAAAATTTCATATATACATAAATAATAAAACAACACATGGAGGTGATATCAGTGTATTTCATTTTATCTATACTTTTGACTGCCCTGCTGTCCATTAATCCACACAAACTCTCATCATATTCCAACCTCCTTAGCACCTTTAGTCTTGCTTTTCTAGGTAGTCAGTCAAAAAAAACCTCCTTCTTTCCTCTGAAATGTGGCACTCCCAGCCATCCTCCCAAATGTCACTGGCTGCAGGCCCACGACAAGCACTATTCTGTTCTATGCTAGTGATCATGGTTTAAGCTCCAGCCTCATGAGGCTGCAGAAGTGGGAGCTTTACACTTCCAAGTGAGCTCCTTGCCCCAGCAAGCAGAAATGGATAAAATGGCTGTAGGAGTTTATTTCAGTAGAGCCAGGAGGCCCAGCTCCTGAGGAGACAGATCCAGGGCTTCACAGACCACAGAATATAATGGAAATGACAAAATTATGCACTTACCAGGAGTCACTTTTAGATTAATTTTAAATATTTAACGAATATTTTCTCATGTTTCCCACCAATCAAATCTTAGTAACTCATTCTGCATTTCAAAGGCATAAGGATATCAAAGTGGTCCCGATACAGTTAACCTCACCCTTCCAATCTATTTTAAGCACTTCTATCACCAATATTTTTCTGAAAAACGCCTTCATACACATAGTGTGATGGGAATGTATTTAAGTGCTTTCAGCACTCCTGCAGAGTGACATGCAGAACTCACCTAGAGTTTAACTACTTATATCACACCAGATCCCTTTTCTTCTCACTCTTTTGTGAAGGGTAGTAGATAAACAAAAACTTCCTTTTTCTCTTTAAAATTAGGCACAGATCTAAATCAGTTCTCTAAAATATTATCTTTTTTTTTTTCCAGCTAAGGAGCCACACTGCCATCAATAAGTCACAAAATAATTAAATATTTAAGACTGTCTGGGCTTTTGTTCTAGGAGGTGACAAGGCTGAAGGGTAGCTGCAGCTTCCAGTTTAGAGGCATTCTGTGTACTGACTGCATGTGCAAACACCTGCCTCTGGTCATGGTGGAAAGGAGACAGGCACAGCAAGATCACACAGCCAGTAGACAGTGCACTTAGGGAGAACAACATCTGGATCATCAACAGAAACACCAACCATTGCCCTCATCCCAAATTCCACTGAATATTTTGGCTAGCAGTTGCTGAGGTGCACTGGCATAGAGGCTCCTCCACTTGAGTACTCACTGCAGGCCAACCATCATGTGGAAAGTATGTTTATAATTGTGCATTATATTAATGTGTAAATTATGCTATATAATCTCTACATGAACTTCATGAGAAATCCATAGCTCAAAAGGGTTATTTTATATCTATCTAAGGAAATCTCTAAAAGACAAACTGGGCTAAAATGCATTATAAAAAGGTAGTTATTTCATACATCCAGACATCTCAGAGGAAGTTGCCGTTTGAGCAGTTTTATTTAGGAATCAGTGAAAGAGCTCTGTTGCTCCAAGTCCATTGTCAGTTTTGCGAGGTTTGTCTCTCTCTGCACCACTACTTCTTTCACAGATTTCTCACTCTGCATAGATTTTTATGTTGTCATTAGCATCTTGGGTCCTCCTGAAGCTGCCACAAGCAGATTTTTATTCCATATGGCTATTTTGTCAGCCTGTAGCTACAAGAAAGATGAAAATGGGAAGGGTAAGTTTGAAGAGGAGACAACCCAGACCATTCCATGCAGATGAAAAGCTCTCCTCAGTCAGATTTGGTTGAAAAGCCCTACTACCACTCTGCCACTTTTTATCCTGGGCTAGGGAAAACAGCTGTTTATGTTTTAATCTATCTTTACCCCCAGCTCTAAGGAGGAATAGAAATGCATGGATCGTTCATTATCCCTTGCATATAGAAAATAAATTGGTTGAAGCAGAAAGTCAAATGGACTTTAAGAAGTTTTCTGTATTGACTCATTTCCAAGTTGATTAAATGCTCTTAAGTGCAGCCTATGCTCTTCTCCTTGCAAATCTAGCTATTGGGTATACAGATTCATATTTACATGTATGCAGATTCCAATAGTGTTAAAAACCCCAAACCTCCAGATAGCTAGAACTATTAGTTCATAGGAATTTAAAATTAAATTAAATAGGTGGGCTGTTTTCCAGATGATTTTTAAAGTTCCTGTGCTTACACAAAAACCTCTGTAGGATTTACATTACACTACTGTATTTGTTTCAGTGAGCATTTGACTGCCAAGAATACGGTCTATGACCAAAATGGCAATCTAATTAAATATTTGACAAGCAGAAAGCTGGACATCATTCAAGTCAAGCATTAAATTAGAAAATTTAGTTTGTCTTCTTTATCAGTAGATTTTTAAATCAGCCTATTCTACCAAAACCCCTAAGTTAAATGAATTTGGTCAGACATACTGTGTAACAGATGTCTAACATACAGCCAGGAGCCTAAATCATAAAAATGATGCTTCACTTTGGCACGGCAAAATATATATAAAAGACTCAGAAAGGTCAGTCACCAGCAACCTGCTTGCTGGTAGTTGAGAAACAGCACTGTAAAATGCATGAGCTGCCTTCTGTAGTCTCTTATAGGAAGCCTTGGAGAGCCACAGATAATTTGCTTTCAATGATTCATCAAGTTGGCCCTTTGTTTCACTAATTTAAGTGTCAAGTGCAACCACATAATAAAGAATTACCCAGGCCTGATAAGATTCTTCTTACATTGCTCTGTTTGTCTGAACAACTGGTTTCTGTTGGTTTCCGTTGAAACCAATCCTACAAACTGCATAAACAGCAAGCGTGTGTGCAACTGGCGTCTTCTGTGGAATGATAAAGCGTGTTTACTGCGTTATCTGGTGGTGAACCACACCTTCATGTTTCCTTTTCCTTTCTTAAAAGGCACTAATTGCAGCATGCTGTGCCCATGCTAGAGATGGCATTTGTTTCACTGTTAGTCCTCCAATGAATTAACAAAGATAAAAAATGGATTTCAATGACAATTCCAGCCTTGAGAAATGTGCCATTGTGACCATGTTGAGTTACCCTGCTGATAGTTTTCTCGTTAATGTAATTTTTAATACTACATAGCTGTAGGTTAGATGTGGAGCCATATATTAGAGCTACTATTTCGATGAGTAGTTTCAAGTGAAATAACTTCATGATTAGGAGATAGATTTTTTCTAATGCTGTCAGTCTAATAACTTCGTAAGAGATCAACCCTAAAAATGGCTTGTGTAGAAGGGGCACATTTATAAATGTGGAATTCCCACAGCAATAGATATATGTAATCTGATGGCCGATGAAGTTTTCACAACTAAACTGTACACTATTAACACAAAAAAGAATAAAAACTTTAGAAGGCTGCTTGTGAGAGTGGGAAAATGTCCACCTTCAGAAACCAGAGAGATGGCAAGGGGAGCAGGTCTGTGAGATTTGATTTATAAGACGAAGAAAGCTTCTGTCAAAAGGCTTTGAAACCGGTTGTTAGAGCTTAGGCAGGATTGTGTGAGGGGGCATTGTCAGCGCCGCACAAGGAGTTGAGGGCGTCGATTTTTTTACTAACGTGAATTTAAAGTATTGCCTGATCGCTGCCAGCTCCAGGAAACCCAGTTAGCGGTGGGAGAACGAGAAATTTTCCGCTAGGGAAAAATACAAATAANAGGCGGAGGCGGAGGCAGGCGGGGCAGCCGAGGACCCGGCTCTGGCAGGCTCCGAGGGTCCGGCCGAGTGTAATTCCCCCCTAATCCCCGCCACGGCGGCGTTTCCCTGGCCGAGCCATGTCTGCGGCTTCCCCGCCATGCCGAGCCTAGCGGGGAGCGGGAGGACTGGCGGCCGGGAGGCGCCC